>JBAIZZ010000326.1:15587-186188 GCA_037355905.1 Heliconius aoede | reverse complement strand
CAGAGCAATTACGAGAACCGTACAGTGTTCGAGTCCCTCGACATCGGCTGGCAACTTCTCCGTATCTTCCCCAAGGAGATGCTCAAACGTATCCCGGCGTCCGTCCTGGCCGAGTTCTACCCGCGCGACTCCCGCCATTAAATCAGATACGACCGGCATTGCTGATTATTTTATTATTTATTTTATATTTGCTATTTAAAACATACTGTATGAAAGATTTATAGAGTATAGATTTAAAACACTGTATAAAGAGATGTGTTGGAACACCATGTATTGTAATGGTTCTGTAGAAGTTGCCGTAATAATAATTTATTTTTTGTTTATGGCAACACTACTTACTTTTTGTTTGTTAATTCTATACAACGATTTTAATGTTTTCTTTTGAATAGTCAGAATGTCGGGCCGATACTTGTAAGATATTATAACTGTTTACTAGTAAGTTGTTAATAGATTAATGTGTATTACAAATCAAGTTACAAAATTTAATAATCGTGTTGCTTATAAAAAAAATGATTTAATAATGAATGAAATAATAGCCATATTTTAAAGAAATGTTGCCAGTGTATATATTTTCCTCGATAGTAACTTCTGGACTAAAAATCAAATTTGGTGCTTTATTTTTGTTTTCTGTGCACAAATTGTTGAATGTGTAATTTAAAAGGCGTCCAAGTGTGATAATTAATATTCATTTTTATTTGTGTATGTAAATAGCAATAATAAATAGCCCCGTAACTATTGTGTTGCATTCCATGTCTACTTTCACGTAAATTCTATATTCATGAAGTGAAAATTAGGACATTGTTGTTTTATGGAAATAAAAAGTATAGACGTTTCATTGGATTTTATTTTTACGTACGTACATAATTGATTACATATATATTTTTAAAGATTTTATGTTTTGATCAATCAAAATTAAGCCCAGTGAAGTTTTTTTTATATGTAAATTTACACGAAGTTCATTTGAAAGAACATTTAAAGGAATTGTGCTAAATAACAGTTTGGAACTAAATTGAAAAAGAATGTGATAGAAATGAAACAAAAAAGGCTTATGTCTCTCTATATTCAGATTAGATTTGTTTATAATTGTTATAAAGTGCAAGATAAATGCCGCTCAGTGTTCTATTTTACTGCACTGGAATGGAAACGGTAATAAAAAGGGCTTTTACAGTATAAATACAAACTAGAAAAAATTACAGACTAACAAAGTGTTAACCGGCGATACCAGCAATGGCTTCAGACGCGAAGTATTTAACATCAACATCCTCATCTACATTCAATTTTTCCAGAACAGGCTTGACTTGTGGCTGAATGACCGCCGGATCGAGGAAAGGCGCCATTTTCTGTAACGTTTTGGCAACATTGAACCGAACGTTGGCAACATTGTCGTCGGCCATAGACAATACTGTTGGTAGAAGTACTCTGGTTGTAATATCTTTACCGCATACTTCAGATAAAACGTTAATGCAGAACAAATAAGTCATTCTATGTAAATAGTTCTGTTCTCGGGACATGGCTAGCACTTTCGGTATGACGAAGCTCTCGGCCCACGCAGCGCCATATTGTTCAACTAGTTTCTTCAAGTTTAGAGTAGCAGCTTCGCGTATAGCGAAGACATGATCAAAAAGCCAATGCATACAAAGTCCTGTGAGCTTGTCATCGAAGAATTCCTGGCCGAGTTGTCCGGCTAACAGCGGCATGTGTTCAATTATGGCTAATCTGACCCTCCATTTTGTGTCTTCCGCTAATTCCATTATAGCAGGCAAAAGGGATTGTACAAGTTGCTGTATTCCAATTACTTCATTCACACACTCTAAGTTTGATATTATATTAAGTCTGACTTCAGGGCATTCGTCTTTCAGTTGTGTAAGGAACAATGGTAGTAAGTGTTCTATAGTGTTCTGTCTTCCTACAATGGGGCTTAAGCCCATGATGACGGAGGCCAAGGCAGATTTCACGTGTTGGTTGGGGTCACAGACCAAATCCTTAATTTGGGGGAGGATCATTGTCATGATGATGTGTTCTTGGTGTGCCTGGTCCAGGTTCATGCAGAAGTCCTTCACCTTGGGAGCAAAAGGCACTATTAGTATTTTTTCATAATATAAACTGAAAAAAAAAAGTTTTTAATGTGATATATTTCAGTCTGGTTATATTTAATTTAATAAACAAACTGTAGAATTAAATTCATTCCTATGAATAATATGAAGTGCGAAAATTAGATAAGATAAAACACAACGCTCGAGTTTCGTCACCTAAAAAGCAACTGCTCTAAAACGGGATGGAAAGTAAGGAATGATGATAGCAAGTGTTCACCAAGTGTAACACAATAATCCCTCTGCATACCTTGCTGTATTGTCGGATACAGTGTCAAAAAAATATTTATAATCATAAATATATACCTTTCCGGCGGCTGCAGCTCGCACTTCAGCTTCTGTATCCTTGAGCAGAGCTTGGAAGATCTGAGCCAGATCTGAACGAGCCAGTTCAGGGCCAACTGCCTGCTGGAGTTCTACAAATCTGATAGGAGAAATTTTAAACTTATTTTAAATTTTAGTTTAAGTGTCTTATTGGTATCCAATAGGCGTCTGGCACACCCTATGTTACATACAGAACCCACTTTTGAGAATTTTTATTAAAAATTAAAATTACAACATAATTAACGCAACCTCTAAATGAATCAAACTTATTTTTTATTTTAAAAAAGTCTTTAAGGAATGTTGGTCTACCTCCCTACCCTACCAATAAGAGGGACGATTTTCAAAATCAATCTAACGAGAACCTAAGAAATAACTATATATAATACTAACTTATCAGCCACCATATATCTGACCCTCCATGAGCTGTCACCAGCCCGGGCCCCCACTGTAGGCATCACCAGCTGCTCCATATCTTCTGGTGGTAGGAGAGCTGCGACGGCGGCGCTCGCTTCAGCTGCGAGAAGTCGCACGGAATCTTGTTCATCCTGGGAAATAGGTTTAAAGAAAATTATTATTATAGACAAAAACACAATATCCATATACAATATACATAGAGACCAGTCATGGCACAAGGTGTCACTGTAAACCGACTCGTTGTGGGTTCGAGTTCTATTCGAGGAAATGAAATATTTATTCAAAATTTATATTTCTATTTCTCCGCTTTGTGATGAGGCAAAGGGCAGAAGCTCCAGAATTTGATGGAAAATGGGCAACGTAGTCTTAACAACAGGTTTCTGTTTAAACTGCCGTGTGCACGGACAGTGTGAAGCTGATTTAATTACCATTTTCAAAACATATATATTAAGTTAAGGTCTTTTATTAAATAGATATATTTTTTTATTTCATGCTGCACTGCACACTCTCTGTGACTGTCTGTATATATTTCATTCCGCCATTAACGTGGAGAACGATAGTAGGCAGAGAGATTTTAGTATGACGAGATCTAACGCATTCCACTCTTTTCTTTCAACATTGTGTTTTTAAAAAAACTTTAAAAAATTGTAACTAACCTGAGCCAACAAAACGAACATAGGTATAAGATCGCTCTTCACATATTCAACTTCAACGACTCTTGCAAATTCACCCAACTTGTATGCGGCAGCTCGACGAACCATCGGCGTGTCGTCCTGACAGAGGGTGCGGAAATGGCCTCGGAGTTCCGATTTTACCGGCGCCGAGACACGGGGATAGCAAACACTGGGAAAGTGAAACATCATAAATAATATTACGCATATAGCATCGTACAGTATGGTTGACTATATAAGCACTATGTAATTATAAGTCAAGTTAACGGTAGATAGCTAACCTTCGTGTGTACTCTGTTCAAGCACAACGACTGCGGACCAACCTCATTCTGCTGTTCGGCAGTTCCAACAGAATCTCTCGTATTTCTCACATATATATATATTTTCAGCTTCACGCTGCATCCCGCACACAGGGTGGGCAAGGTAGGCACAGACAATCTAGTATTAGGACACTCTGTTCCCCATTTTCTGCCAAATTCTGGATGCATTGTGTTGAGTGGAAGAACTCAACGCCACACTGCCTCCACTTCAGAGCAAAGAAATGGAAATATAAAGGTACCACAACTGCCGCTTTACAGTTACACCCATGTGCAGCTGCGCCACAACGGCATCTTAGGTACATAAAAGCTTAAAGTTAGCTACAAGATTTTAATCACACTGCAGCATAGGCAAAGTGAATTTAGTTATATAAATTTAATCATTCACCATGTCTGATTATTACACCCAACATCATTTATGAAGACATTGTTCCCTTACTCCATAATAGTCTTGAAATAGAAATTTAAGAAACATAAGGTAATAAGTAAATACCTGAACAATCCACATGCTGAGGCTCTTGAAGTAAACCAATCTCCTCCTGCCAAACGCTGGACAAGAGGCACAAAGTGCTGTTCCAAAGCTTGCGGGGAATGATGAGCTGCAACAGCCCTCAAAGAAGCTACTGCTTTATCTCTTACTACAGTTTCCTCTACAGTGGCAAGAGATTCTAGTGGTGGAAGCAAGCAATGGGCAAATTCACCTCCTCCTACTAGGTTTATCAAGTTTCCTGTAAATATTATATTGATTATGGTTTCAGAATTCATTTGAAAAAATGATGATTAAGAAATAATATTAAAACTTTATTCCAATGATGTTTAGTTTCATTCTAATTCTTTTCAATAATATCCATAATAAAAGCATATTATGTTTTCTATTAGCAAAACAATTATATTCTTATACTAAATAAAAGTTTAAATTTCATACGTCAAAATAATTGCATTATCGCTTTGAATTACCATTCCTATAACTCCTATAAAATATTTACCATATTATGGAATTGATTATTTACCACAAGTATTGTATTATATTATAATTAAGTTACATATTACACAGTAAGATAGGAAATATTAAAGAATTTAACAACATTTCACATCTATAGTAAAACCATTTGAGGCATTAGTTATACTTACCAAGTTGTTCAGCGAGGGCAAGTAATACTTCATCCTCATCATATATAGTTTCTGTTAAGAACGGGATCAGTTCAGATCTTGTCCTTTCCACGCCCAAAGCAAGTGCAATAGTCGACAGCTTTTTGATGGAATTCAATCTTAGTTGAACATCTTCATTTTTCAATTCATCAATCAGTACCGCAATGGGATAAAGTGAGTCATCCGTCCCTGAATCGCTGGCTGCCATTCTAACTGTTAATCACTGCGTTTAATAATTTCACCAAACAACAACGTAATGCAAATCCAACCACAATTTAGTACGTTAATTTTTTGTAAAATTTTACGCATTTAGCAGCAAAATGGAAGCCTCTTGGTTTGGATTGGCATTGTCTATGCGGATTACAGTGTGGCCAGCTTCTTGATGTCTTCTCAGTCTATGGTTTGTGTAATAGCAATATTAATAAATGTTAATAAAAAATTGTTAGCTATAAAATAATTTATTATTGATAAATGATAGAAAAATATACATCATGAGTACGTTAATAATGTTATGTGTCGAAGCAACAAGCGTTTGCAATTTTTTAATACGTTTTAATATTTAAATAAGTATAAAGTAAATTCAAACGAGTTTAAAACTTTTTACATAACGGAAAGCTTATTGCAATTTATTATCTTTTAACGTTGTCAAATTATAATTTTCTATCATTTATATTATTTTCATTACAATATATGCATTCATAATAACTTTTTAGACTATAATGGGTGAAGAGGATGATATAAATGCCTCGATAGCCCACATTGTATTATGTTGCGTCGCCGGCCAAGGGCTTACCCGGACACATGTAAAAAGCTACTCACATCCAGGCATGCATGCTAATTATTTTATTCATGGCCTTGTAGGATTTTTGCACTATCAAAGTAAGATTTATTAATAAATTATTGATCAAATTAGATATGTTTTCTTATGTTTTAATGTTATTATATTTTATCTTTTATCCAATATTTTATCTTGAGGCCGTTGTGGCGCAGCGGCACAAGATGTGACTATTACGCGACGGTTGTGGGTTCCACCACATTTCCTTTTCTTCTTTTGTGGGTTTTGGCTTTTGTTTACATTGCCATTTCTTTGCTCTGGTATGGGGAGACAAAGCGCGGCGTTGAGTTCTGACACTCAACACGCAATGCCTCCAGAATTCGGCAGAAAGTGGGGAACGGAGTTTCATAACACCAGGTTCCATCTGCCTACCTTGCAGAGTGCGGGATATAGCGTGAAACTGTATATAGTATAGAATCCAATTTGTTGTGAAATGTTTATGATATATAATGCGTGAAACTAAAAAAAAACAATCATCAATATAACGTAAATAAAAAAATAGTTTATAATTGTAAAATCATAAATAAATATTATACATTTGATTTTCAGGCGGAGCTTTCAACAAAGATTTTAAATCCATGTACACTATCAGTTATCATGCCACTCGATATTTAGCTTTACCTTGTTTAAATGCCGATCTTTACCGCGGAGACCAGGGGTTGAGTGCCCTCCATCTCATTTCAGGCCTGGTTCCTTTTGCAATGGCCTTGGGAGGAACAGATAATCAACATTTAGGAAATTTAGTGATTGCATGTAATATTGTATCTTTATGTGCTTATTCTCACAGTCATGACCGAGTCTGGGGGTGGTATACCGCGGCGGCCGCTTTCGGCGCATATTTCTTTACGTCACAAATAAGCAAAAAAATAGCTTATCCACTATTCTTAGCGCTAACGGACTATTGTGCGTATAAAATTTCACATGTAACTGTTGTTACGCCATAAATTATAATTCTTTTTTAACTTGTTTATTTTGTTGTTTTATTTACCTTTAGTTGTTTTACATTATGAAAATTAACCATAGGTTAAGTACATAATATAAAGATAACTAATTATTCAGTACATATTAATTTATTTTTTTCTATTCATACCCTCATTGGACGCCCAAGACATTCTAGTTTTCGTTCAATGTAGTTTTCCAATTATTTAAAGCATAAAATTCTGAAATTCCTTTCGTCAGGTGCATTTTATATTCAATTTTGCAACTAACATTCCTTGTATACAATGTTTTAAAATAGTAAAACTTAAATGGAGGATTAGTATTTATCTTCCCTTATGCACATTTTGGCAAAGACACACACAATGTGAAAATTCCGACCTTTTCCCGTTATTTGGTCAAGTTATGTTCTACTTTCTCGTCCATAAATTTTAAGCTGCCAATCTCAATGTTGCCATTTATCTATTGATGAGTTGCCATTTATGTATTTTGAGAAATCTTCTCTTAGTGCTCTCCGTTATCACACACGTTACACAAGATCTATATACTAAATCTCAGCGTTCTGCGCCGCATAGTTCTAGATATGCGTGGTCTGCTTGTCACTCAGTAACGAAATAGCACTAAAAATTAGAAAGTGAAATGATTTCTCACTAGCTTTTCTTTGTCTTAATGACGCAGAAAGTAAGCTAAATAAAATTGTATTTATAAAAGGCGTGGGTAGTTTTACTTCGAATTACGAATGATGAAAGCACTTAGGTAAGTACTTTGTAACGTAATATCGCCAACAAAAGGAGTTTACGTTTTTATTTAGAGTTCATAAACCTTTTTATAAATAATATGCCGGAATTCTTGTTTGTTTGTCGTTCACGTTAGGGGAAGTGAATGAAGGGTTCCGCGAAGGGATTTTGACTTATTCATAACAGGAGGATATATTTACGGATACTGTTCATATCCTACGCAAAAAGGTCTAAAGAGATTTAAATATATTTACTTTTCAAAAATATTTACTTAAAACATACATTGTATATACGATCAATGTTTTATATATTATTGGAACTTTAACTGATAATTGGACATTTATTTTAAATAAGCAGTGAGACTTAGTGTTGGGTCACTCCATTCTGTAATCTTTGCTTACAGTATGGTCGACGAGTTATGGACGCCATAAAGTATGGCTGTACAATTAGATTTTAGTTTTTTTCTTATTTTTAATAATCGTTTCCCCGAAGGTACTATATTCAAAAGTTCAAACTCATCGATCCTACTGTATATTAAAAAAATATTGAATAGCGTAGTTCAATGCTGTGCTTCATCTACATATCTAAACGAGTATTAAGAAGAGTAAGAGTATTATTTAAAAAAAGTATTTCCCTAAGACGGAATTGAACTCACAACCACCACGTTGACAATCATCAGACATCATATATTTACCTCCGTACTATATATTAATAAAGAATATATAAATTCAAAAGTAATTGCCGTCCCGCAGAGCGGCCACGCTGTGTGCATTAGAGCCTCTTACCCCACGGTTGGTTAGACCCAGCTCTGGTAAGAAGTGCTTTGTATTGAGATAATTCGTTGATGAATTTGCTTTTTGTTTATTAAAAGGGATATGTATCTTATTTTAGATGTAGATAAAAAATGTAGATTATATCCTTAAAGCCTTACCTACGGTACGAAATTGTAGAAGAAATTCAAAAATTTATCATCAAGATCAACACGCCTCCAGAATTTGGCGGTAAGTGGGAACGGAGTGTCTTAACACAAGGTTCCTTCTGCTTATCGTGCGGTGTGCGGTATACAGTTTGAAGCTGATTTTTTTAAACTCAAATTTAACATAGCAATTTTCCATTAGGTAGGTATGTCTATTTTAAAAGTATAGAAACAATATTATTTCAGCTTCACGTTGTAGCAAAGGGAATCTAGTGTCCAGATCAATTTTTAGTCAAGACTTAAAATTTCAAAGCTACATATTTTTTTAATTAATCACCTTATATATATATATATTTTCAGTTTCACGATGTATCCCTCAGCAGCAGGGTAGGGAGAGGGAACCTCGGTGTTTAAGACACTCCGTTCCCCACTTTCTGCCGAATTCTGGAGGCATTGCGTGTTGAGTTGCGAAAACAAAGCTTCTTAACGCTATGAGTATATCACAAATACAATATCTAGAACATTAATTTAATAATAATCTACAAAAACGATACACAAGAGCACTATAAAACAATAAGGCCATCGGAATCACCAGATGGCGTTGCGTCCTTCCATTAACGTAACCGATACTTGTCGTCGGAGCTGGTGTTTTTTGTGCCGTCCCTCTCAAGTCTCAGATATTAATTTCTGCGGTTTGAACACTTGTGTTGTTTGCTATTTCAAAGACTTTTGTCTTTTTAATTATAAAATTTCACGTTAGTAATGTAGGGTACATTTTTATTTTTAAACTAGCGACCCGTTTGCGGGTTCGACTGGACTGGACTAGATTACTTTAGAGTGTATATGAACAAGTGCGAGTCAGCTCACCTACAAAGGGCTCCGTACTATCCATAGTAATATTGTAAATTCGAAAGTAACTCTTGTCAGTCTGTCACGGCGCAGGAGCATACTGGAGGTGGAGGGTGTGACGGTTGTGCGTTCGGTCATCACCATAGGGATTTTTAAAAGTATTAATAAATAATAATTTATTAATACTTTCAATTCTTCGCTGTGGCATCGAGGTAAAGAGCCCGGCGTTGAATTTCGTCACTCAACACAGAATTCCTACAGAATTAGCGGAAAGTGGGGAGCGGGAGTCAGGTTTTCTCTGTCTACCCTGCTGTGTGCGGGATACAGCGTGAAACTAAAAAAAACCAGTAAACACTATGACATAAAATCCACACCTACTTAAGCTATTAAGCACACTACCATTATTATTTCGGTACAGACGAATTAAAACCTAGAGGCAGCAGACGAAACTCCAAAATTATAACCCTGTACTAAATTACAGGATATTATTTCCATTGTAAATGGCACGTGAAACCATCCATTGTGCTTTGCAAAGTTTCAGTAAACAAGGTCCTTAAGTCCACGCGCCTGGTTCTGATGAGAGCGAAGTGCCAGAAACGAGGTTAATGCTGAGATGGTACATAAAATAAGTATAACGTGTGATATTATGTATACTTGTAATTATTTAATTGTTAAATTACGCCCAGTGTTTGAATGTGAACGCGATGACTGTGGGTTTGATGCTCAATTGGGGGAGTTAATATAATTGTATTGAGCCAGTTAAGTGTATTGAGATTTGGCCAGTCGTGGCGCAAAGGCACATACGCGTCATAGTGATATTTTTACTCCATTTCTCCATTTGCCGCCGAATTCTGGGGAGACATCGCGTATTGAGGTGTGGAACTTAACACCATGGCTTGTCATGTTACCAAAGCGATGAAATAAAGATAAAAACATTCCATTTTCTCGAGTGGGTATCGTACCCACAACGGCCATAACCTGTTGCTTTTACAGCCACACATTGTCCCCTAAAGCCACGACTGGTCTGTTACGACATTAAAGTTCAAGTTCAAATATGTATATATTGAAATATATAATTATATAGCTTTCGTAAACATATAATGTTGTCGACGAGATCTAAACTTAACATTAGTTTACAAATGCAACTTAGATAGAAAGTTTGTTGGTGTCGTTTATTTAGATATAAGTGTTTTTAATTGTTTGATTCGCTCTGGCTAGCTTTATTGAACTTTGGTATAAAACATTGAGTTCATTTTGAATTTTGTCAGTGCTTAAACACATTGACAGTATTATCCGTTGTGCTTGTCAAGCCATCATACGAGGTGTTAAAGGGACATTTAGGGCCGGAGACCATGGCATTATTATAATGCCATGGTATAAATAATAACTGTTTTCAAACCAGTACAAAAAAATCTTACTAATTTCTAAACATCTCTAGATATCATCAGATCTTATAACAATTTCTTAAATATTCAGAAATCGCAAGCAGCACCATCGCAAGCAACTAGTATTATACATCCATATACTGATTTACTGTATTTTGTTGGTACTAATGTAGATCCAGCATAATATGGTCAGTCAGTCTGATTGGAGATCAAAAGTTAGCGTTCTGACAAATCTCATATGTCATCTTTATAGCGTCTCTGTCTTGTATCTAAATAAGGTTTCTAAGTATATCTTTAAATAGAAACGTTTGTAATTTACTTTAAGTAGATCTTTGCTTTATTAGAAACTGTACTCGTTTAAGTACTTTTGTTGTGTTAGGGAGACTAATATAAATTATTTAGTTAGCTGTAGGTACTAATAGCATTCATTATTATATTTTAAATAGAAATTTTTAATTGATGAAGTAAGGTGGAAATATCTTGCCATTGATAAAAAACTCTAAGACTCAAAAAAATTAACAATGGAATATTAATATTTGAACGTTTTTTCTATCATATTTTAATTGCTATCTATCTTTATATTATATCATATGCGTTATTATATATTTATAGGGTTTAAATGTATGTATATGTATGTATATTATACTTCTGCACATCTGCACACTTATTATCACACATGACAAGGGTGGTTGGTAGAGAATGCTCTTCAGCGATAAGCCCGCCTTTTGTACATTTTTTTTGTGTAATTATGTGGAATAAAGTATTTATAAAATAAATAAATACTATGTTAAGCTGAACAATTAATTTTTAATTGTAATTTCCACACAATATTTCAGAATAAATCACGCCATGACAGGAGTAAAAATCGTACCCACAACCGTAGCGTTTAAAACCATTTAGCTGTAACTGTGCCACGACAGAAAATCAAAATGTATTCAAATCCTTTTTATAAAATAGAAAATACAGTTTTACCGCGCAGTGTACAATATTCCACAAAGTAAGAGTGAGATTTCTTAACTTTTCTACTGAAAATGTTATTTACAAATACTCACAGAAGTATATAACTAATATTATAATTAAAATTAAGGTATGCTACGTGAACAGTAAAAGGATAGTCGTGTCGTATTTTTTCCTACAAAATGCTGTTAGAAGCCTCCTGCCATCATTTGTTAGCGTTGACAGGCTGTAGCATGGCGGCGAATTTATCATACATCGGGGAAATTAGAATTAGAATTTTTATATATACTTAGAGTCGAGTTCGGCGTGCCGGCGGCCGTGGGTCGAGTAGAATGTTAGGTAATATTTATAATTTATTAATATTTTGTACGATTTAATAAATGGTCTATTTAATTAAATTTAATTGTTTAAAATAAATGGACGTAAATGAGGCTTCACGCGCGAGGTTTATGGGTTCAGCTACCACTCGGTAGAATTTGGTATGAAAGTCGCTAGGGCTCTGGCTACGCTCTAACTTGTATATCAGAAAAATCTCGACACCTCCAATTTTATAGATGATGTAAATTAAAAAGTCCTTAATAAATAGTGTTAAAATCATTTAAAATTATTGACTTTTATAAAAAATCTAATATTTAATATAAATTTTCCAACTATTAACGCCCACACACCTCAAGTCAACCCTTCATATAAATGCCATATATCCGTCTGGTATTTGAAGCTGTCGTAAACGTTGTAATTCCTCGTTTGACTTTATTGTTGTCCATCATATGAGATGAAATCCTGATAAATGATAGTGTTCATCACTTAAGAATCAAAAATCAGCTTCACGCTGTATCCCGCATACAGTAGAGTAAGCAGAGGGAACCTACAGACACTCTGTTCAGACACTCTGTTGCCCACTTGCCCCCGAATGCCCTTGCCTTGCCCTTGAATATTTTTAAATTATTACAACATATAAAATTTCCAAGTAACTTACTAGTTTTTTAAGTATTTTTGTAGGAAACACTATCCACGTACTGTTTATTGAGGTCAAGTTTAATGAAATAAATAAAAATATTTTAAAATAAAAACAAAGTCATGAGGACGTTGTAGGTTCGATTTTCACTCAGTGAACAAATTATTTTCATTTCCTCTTTCTGGCAACACGCATGGGCAGACTCGACCGGATTAATACCACCCGCGGCATTTAAAACCGGCGTGAAGTAGTGACTCTTGCCATTGCGTTGCGCATTAGGTAATGCCGGGCCCCGGCGCCGGGTAAAACAAGACAAGACGCGGTGTAGAGTGCCGCACTTACCACACTAGGTCTTCTGTGTGTCTCAATATTAGTTTACATCTGACTACGCTGAGAAGGTATAAAAATATGCTCCAATCAATATAATTGACAGGTTAAAATAAAATAGTAAATAAATGTATGTCTAGGCTATTGTTAAAATGTATTAGAATTAATTTACTAATGCTCTTCTTTTATTTGCAAAGAATCCGAACGTTTGGTTCCAATGGAATCCCTTACTCAGAACTTCATTTGCAAGGGTTGAAAGGTAAATTTGCTTGAACTATTTTCTTTGTCCCATTAATATACTTTTTTTTAGTTCGTTTTTTGTATTGTATAAAATTTTTAATACATTAGGATCATTGTTAATAAAATTCTATTAAATATCAGTTAGTACAGGATTAATTGGTTTTTATTATATTTATTCGATTTTTGCTGCCAACCCAAGGAAATAAAATAGATTCCCCCGTCTGAGATGTGATTTCCTATAATATCAACGTAAATATTGAGGCCGTCGTGGCGCAGTGGCACAAGGGTGCCACCCGTAAACGCGACGGTTGTGGGTTCGATTTCCACTCGAGGAAGTGAAATATTTCTTTACGTTTATATTTTTATTTTTTCTTCACTCTGGTGCCACTCAACACGCAATGCCTCCAGAATTCGGCAGAAAGTGGGGAACGGAGTGTCTTAACACCGAGGTTCCCACTGCCTACCCTGCTGTGTGTGGGACACAGCGTGAAGCTGAAAAAAATAAAATAAAACAGAAATATTATAATACTAATATTACTACCTACATTGATGTTATATAAGAATAAATAACTAAGACATTAAAATTAAACAGTTATTACAAATTGTAAATATTAAAATTTACAAAACGTTTATCATTATTATCACTTTTATTATATGAAATCTTTCAGTCTCACCCTAACATCCAAATGTACTAGATCTTACTCTCTGTTTTTACAAAAGAAAAACAAAGAACACTTGCCAAAGTCCTCGTTTACAGCACATTGAAGATATTTATTTCCCTGATCCCGCATAAAATAAGTACATCTCGATACACTTCTAGACAAAACTCGGTTAATAAGTGGCTATAAAGTATTGTACAGTACGGTTGACGAGTCGTGGCTGCTCTGAATTTAGTTTTACTGAGCTTTTGCGCATTGTACACTCGGAAAAAAATGAGAAAAATTTCTATAAACTAATATACTCAGCCATATACAGCTGAATTTGGAGCGGCCACGACTGGTTGGCCGTATTATAAACAAGTGGAGGATGTTAAAGGGTAGAGTTGAAGAAAAATAATGTAATAAACTCGCAGCTCGATCGGCTCGCGTCAGTTGTGTCGAACTGGCAGTGTAATGGCCGCACTGGCCGGCTGTGTGGAACAGTACATATGTTTCTTGGAATGGATGTGGTATTTTTCGATTGTTTTTAATAAATGAATTCTCGGCATTGAGTTCCATCACTCAAACAATCTCTCGAAAATTTCGCACATGAAATGAAAACGTTACAAGCATCCCGCATACAAAGTGAAGTCAAAAAGAAAACATATATATTTTTATTTGAATATAATAATTTCACTAAACAAATACCATATCCAAAGTAATTGTAACATATTTCAAAGTCAACCAGACCATAGCTACCGTAGCGACCGCCATCCACGTCAGACATTCGTCCTATCCACAATATTAACTTACCGACTTTTCTAAACAAAGGATTCCTATAAAGCCTTTAATAAAGAAGCCAGACAACGGAAGATATTTTTAATAAATTTTTCCCCTACAATATTCCTTTATACTGTTCGAGGATCGGGTTATTGCTAAGTAAAGATGCAATACTAAATAAAAGAGGCCGTCGCGGCGTAGTGGAAGAGCGTGTGCTTGTAAACATGACGGTTGTGGGTTCCATCCTCATTGTGGGAATACTTCACGCTGTAAACACATAGCAGGGTAGGTAGTAGGAACGTGGGAACCCAGTGTCAAGACACTTCGCTACTTTTTGCATATTTTGATAAATGGACTAGTTATATCTCCTATTCAAATTTTAGAGTTTAAATTTAACTAGGGGTTATTTCCATAGTTGTCAATTCTTGTACGAGTATGTGACAGACGGCCATTTGCAATTCAAATAGGCGTACGATATGAAATAACAGTAAACGTTGACGACGACGTTTAAAAACAATTAAATAAGTGAGTGTTGGAATATTTATACAATTTTACTATTTTCAATTTTTCTATTTTCAGGATGTCGCCAAATAAAATTAAATAAAATAAAATGAACAAATTTATTTGGAATTTATGTTTTCTATACTTTCAGATTATATAAAATCGAAATATTTATTTAGCTTCACGCTGTATACTGGACATAGCAGGACATAGCAGGACATAGCAGAACCTGGGAACCTGGTATTAAGACACTCAATTTCTCATGACATTTCACATTTCAGATTCCCAAGACATTTTTAAAACACGGAATGCCTCTAAATATACGCCTGAGTGGGACTCAACGCAGTGCTAAGCCTTGTTTTGAACGTAAGGAAATAAAAATAATATTTTTTTTTCTCCCGAGTAGGCTTCGAACTCACAACTGTCGCGATTACTCTCACACGCATTTACCCAGTACTAGTTATTTTTAAAGAAAAAAGTTATTTTAAAAGTTAAAAGAAGAAGAATTAACAAAAACAATAGCATTGAAACAACATTTGACTTCATGAATTAAATAAAATCGACATCATTTCAGAATCCTTGAGAAGTAACATTGATTTCTTGTCAATAAACTTCCTTCATGGCAACTGCTCGTCCTAAATAAGCTCCCAACTCAATAAATTGGGCATATTTTGGTTAGTTCATTAGTTCCTCAACTTCTGTGATGCCATATTTCTTCGATGTAACGAAAAGGCTATATATTTTTAATACAAAGTAAGGGGAAATTGTGTCTTCGAAACTTAGAAGGCTCAATTTCAGTAGTCTGGTCAAAATAAATAATTAAAGAATCCTAGAACAGCCTCGAATTTTTATTGGTTTTCGATGGCATTTTGGTCGAATGATGAAGCTACAAAATATTTAAGGTAAAAAATCAATAATATGTGTGTTTACGTTATATAGTTATTATTTCATATAAAAGTAAAAAAAAAGATAACAACGAAGTTTTTTTTGACTTTTCTAAGATTTCTACAATTTTCTACATAATACTATTTAGAAACGAAACTAAACGTGAGTGAATTGTTAACTCTATACAACTAATAATCTGCTGTTAATTCAATCGTTAAAATACGAATTTTTACTATGGGAGCCCACTTCCAATATCCATGTATTTACATACAGTTAAGTAAGTACGTGTTACGTTACGTTTATTCATTCAGTAATTGTTGGTATTAGAAGCTGTAGGAGCGCGTTAGATATTTTTTAAATAACATTAATGGGGTGGATAAATATATATATTTGAATTTCAAAATTGTATCTAATAAATATATTCAGAAAAAAATAATAGGTTTTAATAACTAAGAATAATAGTCAAATATAAATAAAAATTGTAAAACTAATATGGTACTTTGGAATAACTTAACACTTACATCGCTTTTGCGAAATTCATACAGACAGACAAAAAAAGAAAAAAATAATGTTAAAATTGTATATAGCTATCCAGTATGATCCAAAATAATAAAACGATGTACGAGTACAAGAGTTTAAAAATACGACTACGTTGAAAGACGTTGGTTTTTGCCAAAAATAAATGTTAAGAGATATTAATAGAGTGTCTTCACATTAGGTTGTCTCTTTGCCTACGTGAGATTATTTTGTTACTTTTTTTACGTAGGCTTTAGTCGGGTTCGAACAAAAATTGGAAGTCTCGAGCTTTTTCTGAAAACTCACTTCAACTTCAACTTCACTTGAACTAGCCGGCTTTGATAACAAATTATACCCCCAGGACTTAAGTAAATTAAATAAAGAAATATGTTTTTTATCAGGAAATCATGGGGCCCGAAGGTATAGTTTGAATTTCAACTCAATATCTCCGAGCGTTCCTGAGAAAAGTGCTTTTGACAGACAAACAGACAGACGGATGGACAGCAAAGTAAAGGTACGGAACCCTAAAAATGGCTTGGTCAAAGTTTTTGATGTTTAACTATTTAAACTAAATATTGAGATTAACTTACAGATACGTTATTGAATATTTATAGCTCGGTAAACTAAAGTGAAGCAGAACTAAACTAGTTTTACAGCCAGAGGTTGTCTATTTTAAGGAAATGTAATACAGACCTTATAAAAAATATATCTCTTGTAAGGTTTTTAAAATTGAGTACTTTTTAATAAATATTAGTAATATTTATTGTTGATTGACGAAGAGTTTTTGACAAAATATATTTTTTATTTAAGTATATCATTATGAGGCCGTTTTGGCGCAGCGGCACAAGTTGTGGGTTCGATCCTACTCGAGGAAGTGAAATATTTACGTACGTTTATATTTCCATTTCTTCGCTCTGGTGTCAAGGCAAAACGCGGCGTTGAGTGCTGCCACTCAACTCGCAATGTCTCCAGATTTCAACAGAAAGTGGGGAACGGTGTGTCTTAACTCTAAGTTCCCTCTGCCTACCTTGCTGTGTGCGGGATACAGCGTGAAGCTGATTTGATTTGTATATCATTATGTGCAAAATTTAACTGCAATCCACTAGTTGTTAGATTCACCTATATTCATTCACATTGTGTCGTGTATCAACAATAAAATGTCTGAACTATTTGATAAAAATAGAAAGATCTACATTTTCTAAGAACCTTTTAAACTTCCATTCATTGTTAAATGATAGCAGTTAAATATATTACTTGAACTAAACGGGTTAAGTGCTTAGTTTAGTGGCCGTAAAGCTGTTGATAACGATTAACGGTGTTGAGCTGATACTTCAACAGTTACATGCGGACAGGAGCAAATTGCTGGTAGTGGAAATTTACCGGGATGTGAATAGTGGAGTGGAAATTTGTATAGTAATTGGTATTTCATAATTGTTTAAGTGAATTTTATGCTGAATCCAGGATATTGGAGGATTGGCAGCGGGAATCTAGTCAATGCTCTCAGTATTCTACGTTGTGTCTATTTTTTGAATAGCAGAAGCATAGGAAGGAAATGAAAATTATTCATGTGTAATGTGGGAATCGAACCTAGACGTTGCGCCACTGCGCCAGGACAACCTCTAGTAAAAGTTAGATGAATGGAGGATAGAGTGTTTTAGCGCTATGTTCTATTTGTTTACTTAGCTATCGAAATTTCTTAAATTTAAAAATAGGCTAAATACAAGTACACACTAAATACATACATACTAATATATTAGTCTTAGGTACAAATTAATAAATCTTTTGTTGGACTTTTAACCTTAATGAACGTATAACCATCGCGCTTACAGACAAACACCGTTCCACTGCGCCTGGAGTGGGACGGTGTTTGTCTGTAACTGGAGTTGTCCTATAATTATTGGATACATTTCATATCATGAATAGACTAGAAATAAGACAAATAAACGTAAAAATCTAGAAAATATGTTTACATTCATATAACTAAGTATCGAATTACAGTCAAATATGTTCAGATAGCAGTATCATAGAGACATTACGCACGTATCAAGACGAAACAGGACGACGTAGTTGTTAACAAAACGTTCCCTGCCATTAACTCATGTATTGAATTATTCATGGCGGCTTCGATAAACGCAAATATTTTGCTATTTAGGCCTTATGTACACTAGACGTTGGTATAACTGAGAAAAAAAGCTTCACGCTGTATCACGCTGATAGCGGGGTAGCCAGTGGGAACCTTGTTTGTCTGGTTCACCTATTTTTCTTTCAGCTTCATGCTGTATCCCGCACACAGCAGGGTAGGTAGGAACCTAGTGTTAAGACACTCCGTTTCTTATTTTCCGGCGAATTCTATAGATGGATAGACGGAATACAGTGAAATTAAAAAAAAGTCTTTGTTTTACTGGAATCGGCCTTAGACAAAATCGTATTCAGTAAACATATGAAGTCTAGTTCGATAGCTGATAGGCCACTGGCTGCCCCCTTTTTATTGAAATCGGAATTCCTTTATAGTTCCTTTGGATTCTCCTCGGGACTAACTTGGTGAATGTAATCGATAAAGCTAAAGTTAGCTCAATGTTCTCTTACTGATAAGAAGGATCGTTTTCTTTTGTGTGTGTGGGTTTTGTATATACAATATATACAAATACAATATATACATGCTATTAGAGGATTTAGCTTTACATATATATTTCACATTTTGAATGGGCTATAGTATCTTTACTTTTTAAATATATTCTTCAAGTTCTTGAGTGTGGGAAAACCCAAATCCCGTGAAGATGCTCCTTTCTGAATAACTTTCATCTAAAGCCTATTGCTGAATCAAGTTTTTAAAAATGTTATAGTTTATGTATTGAATATAACCATTTATTATGTAAGCGTAACATACTAACTAATAAGTATGAAGCGACAATTTAGAAAATCTTAGGAAAATATTATCACCCTTGTTAAAGTTTTAAATGTAATAAAAAAAACCCATATTAATGTTGAGTGGATATTATTAAAATAACATCTTTCTTATGATTTATGGCCACAAATGCGATAGCAATACAAACGCAGCTCAAGTATTTCTGAAAATGAGTTCCTTGTGAAAATTTTAATTATATTATAATGATTATTTTTGATATGATTTTATTCTATGAAATATCTTTAAATTTTCACATTTTTCCTCACCTCGTATCAAATTTCACTCATACCTTGACAATGTTTTCAGTTTAGTTTCGTATATTCTTTTCAAGTATGGAAACTTAAAAAAGAGGTAAATATCAGCTTCTCATTACTCGAGTTTAAGCCAAATATTTGCCACTTAAATAATTTCAAGAATTATATGACAAATGTGTGTAATTTCGCTATAGTTGTTATTTTTGAACAGTTCACTTTACATGAAATATTTTAATGGGTACTTTATCAAATTTATGCCCAATAATTATGAGTGGACCTGCTTCTTATCATATATTAAATGAATCTGATTCGAAGAATATATACTTTGAAAGATTTTATTTATTAGTTAATTGAATCCATAAAAACATAAAAACATGAAATGGTCAAAATCATTATAAAAACCAGAGTGTCTTGTCACAAAATTCTATCTGCTTAATTGCATAACGCAAAGATGTCTTAAAAATATAGTATTTTTATAGAAATAAAGAAAACATTATGTTACAGTAATAGGTATTTGTTAGTATGTAGATAAGCTATGTCTAATGGGAAGTTGAGACGTAAATATAATACTTATGAATTATCTTCACTTTTCTCTCATATTATAAGAGTGACCAAATAACTAAATTCGCACAAGGGGATGACACCTGACTGTGGACGCTTAGTTGGGAGTTTGATTCCCACTTCAGGGGTGGAATATATTCAAATTATTTTAAATTTCCTATTCTGATGGACGCGAATGTTTTGATTTTGGATGACTACTAAGTCTATCAAGTTGTCTATGTTATATATAAAATATAAAATAAGATATAAGATAATTGCTATTTAAATTTACTTTAAAATCCGGCAATCCACCACATTTTATGAATGCAATTAATTATTACCTTTTCTTTATTAAATAAATACTTTTAGTCTAACAATTAAATAAAATTATATACATTGATATTTATATGGCATATACATACAAATGTCTACCATGTCTCTTATATATAAACCCCAAGAGTTCAAGGTCCGAAGAGATCAGATGTCATCCATCATCCAGACAGACGGCTAAAAGGTTGTTATCAAAGTAAGGCGATACGATACGGGCGATCTTATAGAAATATCTAAAACTCTTTAATGTTACCCAATGATTCATTTCGCGGGAAGATGATCGAGTGATAACATACATATTTTTATTTTTTAGCTACATCCCGTATATTCACTGGCTGAAGACATTTCCGTTCATCACTCTTCGTCGAGTACTGGAGACATAGCGTGTTGAATGGCGGAACTTAACACCGCACTTTGCTCCGTTACCGTACCTCGAGTGGAAATCGAACCCACAGCCTGTTACGTTACACATGTCGACTGGCCTCATTATTGTTTTTCGTTCTTTTAATCCTACCTATCACAACCAGGTGATATTTATCGTAGGGCGAAGTGAAGTATTTACAGCGTGAAATTTATATTTGGTCCAGTGTCTTTGTAACTAATCCGTTTAATCTTGACGTTTACGAGGGGATTTTATAGCGAGAAATGAGATTTACCATACACCAGTTCATATGTTTACGCAACTGTATGCCGTTTCTCGTATTATAATTGTTTATTTAGTTCGTCTATTCAAGACTATTCATATAAATATAGGTTATACTTGCATTAATTATGATTGGGTTCTCACACTAGGTCCTCAGTTTCTAAGCAGGTTCACGCTGTATTCTTCGGTAATCAGGAAGAATCTAGTGTCAAAATTCTTCGTATTCATAAATATTTAATAAATATTTTCTTTTCCCCGCTATGTGCGGGATATAGCGTGAAGCCAACAAAAACTATAAACGTGATTAAATACGGACAAACTTCAAACAAACTCGTTCATATTATAGTATTTGTATAGAAATATAGATAGATAATGACCGCATTTCTTCCACGCTTAACATTATGCAACGCCATCGATACATTACAAGTTACAAGAAATAAATCTCTCGTGCTCTTTCTTCTGAGCTTTTAATCTCGTGGTAGGTAGGATGCGTAAATCAAGCGTGTACTGCGCCCAGTAAATTATGTTTTATTACCAATAACTCATAAACTGTGTTGAATTCAAATAGATATTAGGCTACCATGTTGGCTTCAATCAGTATTATTACGTTAAAAGGTCAACTTTAATATGTTGTGTCTGTAAGATTTACTGTTTTATTGTTAAAATGTAGGTTAATGGTGGAAATTATCTTTTTCTTTTGTATAAATTATATAATATATGACAATTATAACATTTTACTTTGGCAATTTTACCTATTTTTCGACATACCGCCACTTTCACCATAGGATTTGTGCGGGAAATGGACTTAAGTGTCAGCTTGTATTGAAAACTGAAAGGTATTTACACCCTGTAAAGGTGTAGATGTATTAAATACTAGCGACCCACTCGTGGCTTCTCTTGCTTTAATTTATTGTTATATTAAGCCAAATTATACTGTTTCGTCTAAATTAGTTCAGTAGTTTTTGCATGAAAGTGGGACAAACATTACAGGAGGATACGATTTATTTGTATAATATGATGTGGCCCTTTGATAGGTGAAGGTCTGTTTGCTTTGGGTTCGGATGTCAGAACGTCTGTTTGATCTTTCATGGATTGTTGTTTCAAGTTATGCAACAGTTTGACTTGTTATGTTCTGTTTATATTAATTTTGGACTCTCTTCGCACTTACGAAATATGATGGAAATTAAAATTTATACACTAAGATCTTTGATTTTCACGATTATTTTAATAAAATAAGCAATACATAATAGTTTTTATGTTAATTAAACATTTTCACATACTTTTTAATTTTATTAGCACTTCACGCTGTGTTTCGCATATAGAAGAATAGACGGAGGGAATCTGGAAACCGAGTGTTGAGACACTTTATTCCATTTCTATATAGACAATTTTGCCGTTGCCCACTTACCGCTGAATTCTGGAGGCATTTCGTAGGTGGAACTAATCGTTACCCCAGCGAGGAAATTAAAACACCAAATATCTCATTTGCCCGAATGGGAATCGAACCCGTGCCCCTGCGCTACGACTGGCCCACATGTAACTAATTCTACTATAAAGTAATATCTGAACAATTCAACTCGCAATTCGAACTCGTTAAACATTCCCCCCACGCTCCAGTCTAACTTGTGTTATTTGTCATTTCATAAAAAGTGAGATACACTCACCCGGTGTGTTGACTTCATCTTGTACTCGTATATAAGTTAGTAAGTAAATTATTTTATTTTGTACTTATACGTAGCAGGTTTTATTACTGTTGTTGAATTTTATATGTAATTTTTATTAATGATATGAAGCTAAAATGTTTGTTTGGTTAAACGTGCTAATCTCAGGAACTAGTGGCTTAAATTGCATTTTTAGGAGGGGTCGAAGATGTCGTCTGTCTTCATTCTAATCTCCATTTTGTGCTCAACATCAAGACATTAGTGGCTCAACCATGCATTATATTTTTCTAGAAGGGTGAAATGTAAATGGTTTATTACCAAGTTATAGATCAAGCCTTAAGGTCAATTTTTATAAACTTCCGGTACAAATTTCGATATTTATAAATACATTTTATAAAATTAAAAGACAATTTTTAGAATAAGACATTACATTAGCAGTTCGACGAGAATCACTTGTGATAAGCAAACAGAAATAAACGACTCGATATATTAAATCTTTGGCCATTCGCTTCGACAGATGTGACACTGTTACATTTTGTATGACAACTCTTCAAAATTGTTCTCTGACATGTCGTCATTAAATAATGTGTTAGATCACCATTGAGTGAATATTAAGGAAATTATTGAATTATCTTGAAGAAAAATCAGCAATGGATTTAAAAGGTTAGGTTGACGAACAAACTTTGTTAGGAGATTGGTACAAAATGTACATAAAGTGTGTGATATATCGAGTATTGTCAGCAAAGTTGTCGCTCGGTTTGACTTTACGGTCTGTACGCTTATTTTATTTTAGGTGAACTGAAATGTCTTTTTTTTTTGGATTTTCAGTTTAATTCAAAAAAATTTCTTTTATAAAACTTGTAAAATTTGCTTAACTTTAATTTATAAGGTTAGGTTTGGAAGTTCAATGGGTTTTCTGAAATAATATTTCCTAATAATCTCTTATATCATGATTTTTTATGACAACGTAACCATACTTAGGACGATAGAATATAGTAGAAATCTTTTTTGACTTTTTTAGAAGAAATATTTATTAAATATATTTATTTAGAGGCCGTCGTGGCGCAGTGGTCGAGGTTTCCACTCGAAGAAGTGAAATATTTCTTTACATTTGTATTTCCATTTTTCTTCGCTCTGGTGTCGAGGCAAAACGCGGCGTTGAGTTCTGCTACTCAACACGCAATGCCTCCAGAATTCGGCAGAAAGTGGCGAACGTAGTGTCAACACAATTGTTCTCAAAAAAAAAAAATTGTATGTAAGTGCGCAGGACTTACATAAATATTCTGAAATAAGGTGGCAAGCTGTACAATAGACGCCAAAATTCTATTTCGAGTCTTTTACAAATCTAATCATCACGAATCCATGCTGCGAATGTAGCAGAGATTTGTTCGTATGTATGTACGTAGATAAGTATGACAGTATTATATTTGCGAGAAGTACATATGCCAGTTTTTGGGGATAGAAAGAGACATACATCACTTCGATTTCTAATTTCTATCCAAACAGAGACTTTAAGGAAGTAATAAGTGGCGGTACTCAATGCTGAATTTTTACCAAACTATAGAAATTAGATTAAGACGTTATTTCCTCGCGACTTCGCCCGTGTGGATTTAAAAATTTTAGCTGTTTCTTAATTTAGAAATTTCAATCTCTTCCACCACCTAGCACGTAATAAAATTTAAAATTGGGTGGGAAAGTGGGGATCTCTTCTTCACTTTCCGCCCGTGTTTTAACGCTAGGATCCCTCTGCCTGCCCTGCGACGTGTATGATACAGTGTGAAATAAAAAAAAGGGGACAATATATGATTCTATCCAATTAGCTACTAGTCAAATACGCCAATTTATTTCCTTAGGGGTATTTGAACCCACTATCATGGCTTTTAGCCAAAATGTCAAGATAGTGTCAAACATCTCAAAACCGTTTTGTCATTATGATAGTATCTTCTTGTGCCTTTGATGTAGTTATTTTTCTTGTATATGGTACACGTTCTGTATATACTTATTGTTACGCTCATTATTTACTGGTATATATCAGTCTGATATAAAATATATAAGAGTAGTGAAATAGAATATGTGTATTTGTCGAATACATACGTATATTATTTATTTAAGTATAACCGTTCCCTCCAGTGGGGATCGAACCAACGATGATCTAGTGTGCTGTCAAACGTTGGCCCACTGCGCCATGATGGTGTCCAACTTATCCTCGATAAAGTCTAGTAGTTTCGTCTCTTCTATATCCCGTCCGTCACTCAGTAAAGAAATAGTTTTATATATAATTAAATCAGCTTCACGCTGTTTCCCGCACAGCAGGGTAGGCAGAGAAAGCCTAGTGTTAAGATACTACATTCCCCACTTTCGGTTCGGTTACTCAACCGACGGAATTCAATGCCGCGCTTTGCTGCGACATCACAGTGAAGAAATGGGAATAAAACTTTGTGCCGCGGCGCCACGTCTGGCCTCTGGCCTCATATATAAAACACATTTAAATTTAATGATAAATTACATTACTATTCATATTACACATAGTGTTTAATCAATACACATCAAAAGTTACACATTTCTAAGAAGAGCACGTGTCGATGTGGCAACAGCAGAGCGTTGTTCCAGGCGTTTATTTATACTAATAGGATTTATATATTCTATGATATTTATTCGGCGTTATATGTTGACGGTGGGATTTCCAGTAAATTATTTCTTTTTATCTCTTAGCTCTGGAATGGGAATGGCACTGAAAGAAATGAAAAAAGGACCAGCATAAATGGTGAGATTTTAGAACAAGTGGATGAAATAATATTTTTGGAGAGTATATTTAGTAGATATGAAGGATATGAAATGGCATAGAAAGTCATATGTTGCTGGTAACATAATTAATGGTGAAACAGCGAAACTTGAGTATTACAGAAAAATAGAAAGATGAATGCTGTGGAGATACGATTTGTTCGTAGGATATGTGTAGTTAGCTTAGCTGATCGAATCCGCACAGAAGATATACCAGCCTGGATGTCACGGTGAGAATGAAGAAGTACGTGCTCAGCTGGTTAAGACACGTTTTAAGATTGAGTGATGAAAGAATGTTAACAAGATTGATGAAGGAAAAGGTAGACAGAGACTTCGGTTGACCTTCGAAAATACGGTATCGATGATACTTGAGGTCACGTTAAAAGCATGAAGAGGTTATTTTGTATTACTGTATGTAGATTTAACAAAAATAATACACAAAATGGTATACTGATATATGATTATGAACACTATTCAAATATACCCATTAGTTGTAGAGGTGTAAAATGAACTCGGCGAAAAATGTATATCACGACCCTGTACTTGAACTCACCCGGGATTTCATTTACATTTTTACCGGAAGGATTTGCGCGTCATAAAAAATATGTTTTCTTTATCATGGTACTTTTGTTATGGGTATACCTTTTTTATTTATAGTCTATACTTATAGTTTTATGTATTATAAAAAATTGTGCTAATTTTCTGAATATATTCGCAAGAAAATACATATATAGGCCAATACGAACACTAATGAATGGATTTGAATGGAATTCTTTTCGTTGTGTATATCAATGTATAATTAATCTTGAAAATGAGTACAATAATAATTATTAAGAAAACGTATGAAAATTTTAACGTAGTGGGATTTGAACCTGCGCCTCTTGAAACCAAGATATTCCAAGAGGCCATACGTTCTCATTGAGCTACGTCGAAATTATGTTAAAACGAGCGTATAAGAAGATGGAAGCTTTAACGGATGGACTTTATGAAGTTCATAATGAAGTGTCACGACACTATTTAATCCTTATTTAGTATAAAAATAAATGTGAATAGTAGTAGATAATGTAGCTGTCTTAATTATTTAACGCTGTGTACGAAACTTTACTAAATATTAGTAAATACATTCATCAAATGGAGCTTCTTAGAAATACAGCACTCAATCATTCAATGCAACGCTAATGTTTTGCTTTTCTAGAAATTGTACACCGAAATAAATCAATTTATTTTTTTTTAGCTTCACGCTGTATCCCGCACACGGCAGTAGGCAGCAGACAGGGTGTTGAGTGGCAGAACTCAACGCTGCGCTTTGCCTCGACACAAGGGCGAAGAAAAATGGAAATATAAACGTAAAGAAATATTTCACTTCCTCGAGTAGGAATCGAACCCACAATTTACACAACAACACACAAATAACAACATATATATGAATATCTATGAATAAAATAAAAGATTGAATATGAAAAAAACGTTTACAGGGTTTACATATTAAAAATATCATATTTTAAATATTGCACATGTTTAAGTAGTATTAAATAACAGAAGTGATTATTGAGCTGTAGGTTCAAATATTCCAGGCAAGCATAATTGCAGGCGGCAACTAGTCCTAAAATGAAAATATATTATTACAATTTTCAATGTCTTAAACAAATTTACTGTTTTACTCGTCCAAGGTTAAGAAGTACGCACTGCTGACAGAATTCGTTAGATTTCAGTGATGCATCTTAACGTCTGCATCCCACTGCGATGAGAAGTTCATTTAAGTGTTGCCAAATCCAATATAAAGCACGAAATTTATATATATATATAAACTAATATACATATATTATATACACACACATATATATATATATATATATATATATATATATATATATATATATATATATATATAGTTTCCAAGCGGCTTGTGTGGTGGAACTTAAACATCATCATATCCACCAGGGGGGTGGATATATAAATCAATTTCCATAAGAAATATATTTTAAGTAAACCTGACCTAGTAATTTGTATCAATCTTCGTTTCTTTAATTGTATATTTTGATATGTGACGTGTTTGACTATTACGTAATTAAAGTAAATAATTAATATTTTTACATCAAATCCACAAACTGCAAATAGTAACTGAAACTCAAGACAAACGATACTTCAGGGATTTAAATATTAAGAGCTTTTTGGAAAGTTATAGAGTTTATACGTAAATATATGTAAGTAGAGAAAGATGTTTGCTGTAGTAGTAACTCTACGTACTACATTTTTTGGTAACATTGACTAGAATAGAAGCTTGTGGCGAAATAAATTATTGAATGAAATATGTACATATTTTTAGAACCGAGTGTCTTGACACTAAGTACCCTATTTGCTGGATATCGTGTAAATTGAAACAGAGATAGCGAGTATTGACAATAACACATTGTACATTCATTTTCAATAAAAGATTCGGACGCGTTAAACCGTTTGGTTATTTTTCAAATAGATTAAACTGCTGTTGACCTGGAACAGTTTTTACAACATCACCTGGGGATAGGGAAGGCAGTAAGTAGCTCGCTCCTGAAGAAATACGAGGATGTAAACGCGATGGTTGTGCATTCGAGACCTCTTGTCCCCCAAGACTGTCTCAATTATTTTCGTTGATTCTTTCGGGTATATGGAGTGTGACATTAAATTCCGTCACCCAACACTCGGTGCACGCGATGTCTTGAAAATTAGACGGAATCTGCCCTCTCTGCTAATAAGAACGTGAAGTCATGAGTATCTCACTCTGGTAACAAGACAAAGCGCGGCGTTGATGAAAAACGTTGATCTCCGACACTCAATAGATCTGTACTGCAGATTTCATCCAGCTACTCGTATTTTAATTACATTCACTTTCATAATATGGAACATAAAGGTTTTATTCATTTGAAAATACGAAAATTCATGCTAAATATTATTCTACATATAAAATATTTAACGTAACACGAGTGAGTTACATATACGCAACTCGTTAGTGCGGCCATATTAAAAAGTGATTAAGCTTATAGTGTGGAGCTTTTTATTTTGTTGATTCTGCTAATGTTTCGGGTCGGATAAGGCATGTGGAACTAAAATGTACTAAAGATTTTATGCTACAATTATTTCTAGTACTAGAGATATATGTGACTTTAAATGCGTCAGGTTGTGGGTTCGATTCCCACTCGAGAAAATGAAATATTTAATATTTTCATTTGTTCGCTCTGGCGTCGAGGCAAAGCGTAGGTATGTGTCGCCACTCAACTTTCAATGCCTCCAGAATTCGGGGACCAGTTGATGGATGTTCAACGACAAGTTGATGTGTTGATGGAGTATCTCTAGATCCAGGTTCCCTCTGTTTACTATGCTATGTGCGGGATACGGTGTCAAGGTAAAAAAAACAAGAAAAAATTAATTTAAGTCAGGAAGAATTCCTTATTGTTCGCGACATTTATGAGTTCAAATCCGTTGTACCTTCGATAACATTTAAGAATCACATTTTTAGAAAGCGAAAAATAATAATAAGCGAAATCTACATAATAAAAAAATATTAATTATTCTCTAAAATTTATTCTAAAAATCCATTGATGGCGTATGCGACTGTACGCATAGTGGTTGTGGGTTGGATTCTCGCTTGGGGGGATGAATTATTTTTCTTGCAACACTTTGGTAAGTGAAAATGCGGCGTTAAGTTCCGCGATTCAACAAAATCCCAAGTTAACTGCACAAGCCGAGACATCGATAAATTCAACATTTAACTGTCACTAAAATTTTATTACAACATTTGTGATAACAATCTCAACAGATGCTTATCAAAAATCTTTAGTTATTTAAATTCGTTACTAAATTACGTCAACATTTTTTCGAATAAATGTATATAATTGTCAAATGTATTTTGGATTAAAATCAACATGCGAAGTATATGGTGTAATTAAGACATTAACGATATAAATTGACTCAATGGAAAGTTCTTTGTGATTTTTTTAAGCTTCACGCTGTATCCCGAAAGTAGCAGGGTTGGTAGAAGGAAGCTAGTGTTAGGACACTTTGTGAGTAGCGAAACTCAACTGCGACACTCAACAAAACTTACTAGAATAAGTAATTAATTCAATACCACCGAGTGGAAATCGAACCCACTACAATTCCACGATAATTAATTACGACGATATTAAATTTTACTTTTTATTGTAACGCTTAATATTATAAAAAATTAACTCATTCCATTTTTAAATTGACACAGTTCAGAAACGCACTCCATCAAGTTTATATTTAAACTTACTATACCTAATGTAGAGTAACTGTGATTCAACAGTGCTATTCCTGAAACGACGACGACCTCGAGTACGTTCATTGTAAAAATGTAATACGATTGTATTGCCCGATTGTAAAACTTAAGGAAAAGTTGTTTTGTTTAATACATAAAAAATAACTTTACTCTTTATGTATACCTAGCAAGGTGGGCACAATGTATTTAGTGTTGAGACACTCCATTCTCCACGTTTAGCCTAATTTTTGCAGTTTTTGAAATTACATACCATATTTAAGTTCGGAAAATAATGCCTTTGACATGACGTCAATATTGATATATTATATGGAATGGATATATTATATGAATTAATATAAAACTTTCAATATTGAAAGACATGCGTTTCCTCTGCACCCCTCTGTATATATGAGACACAAAAGTATAAAGTAATATATAATAATATATAAAAAAACAGTAAATTTATAGTAAAATCTAAATTGATTTTTTTTTCATTTCATTAAGCCATTTTCGTCCCAGGTACAAAAAGAATGTTGACATAGCACCAGTGAAAACGCAATATATCACTCGAATCTGTCTCGTAGGTCCCTTTTTGTCTAATATTTATGTCTTCATTTCGGTATAAAATTACACACGCCAGGAATATATGGTTTAAAGTTTTGTTATGATTATTATGTAAATGCCGAGGTTGGCTTTTTTTTAATATATTTTTCAAGTATTTCGTAGAGTATGTAAGCAAGAGGACAAAATAGTGTTAATTGATTCCGTTCTAAGGTAAGGAGAGTGTCTACGAGAGAATAATTATTAAGTTATCTATACTAAAAAGTTTATTTTTGAATTTTCGCCAACTATCAAACTGGACAGAACGGAGAGTTTAAATACAAGATTCCTTTTCTCTGCATACTTTTCTATTCAACTATCTTCGTGTGAAGTTGTTGTTTTTTGACTTTTTAGAAATAGTAAAATCATCGTTGACTAAATGTCAGATGACCCAATTTCGTTAAGTGACGTTGATAGTCAATTATTACATACATGTATACATATTTTTCCTTAATTCAAATTCTTCGTATAAGAAATACCTCATAAGAGAAATCCCTAACTGTTAAAATATTGAACATTTCGTTAGAAATAATTAAAGAATCAGTACTAAGCCCTGAACCTACAAAAAATGCTTAAAGTTACATATTTAAAATATTTTAATCTAACTTATTATAATTTTCGAACAGAATTTTTTTCGAAAAAATAATAATATGTGCACTCGAAATTATATATTTTATTAACAATTTGTTTTGAGTTTTTTCGTATAAATTGGTTTATATTCTTAATAAGTGAATATAATTTTATTGTTTTTTTCTCCTTATGTGGAATAACACATTAAAAATGTCAAAAATATTTAATAATTTAATTACTTGCAATTTTTCCTTATATTTTACAACCGGACATATCACCGGTCGTATCACAGTTTACATTATCCGAGGTTGTTTTTTAGAAACCATTGATAAATAAACCCAAAAAGTCCTTGTGGATCCTTGTTAAACGCGAGAAGTTGTGGGTTCGATTCGAACTCGAGGGAAATAAATATTTAACTGAAAGGATGGCGCTGAGTTCCTCCACTCAAGATGCTATAGCTCCAGAATTCAGAGGAAAATAAAGAATCCGACAGGGTTACGCTAAAAAAATAATTAAAAAAAAAAGAAGTCAACTCAATCTAGGTTAAATTAGTGCGAAGTCGGCAACCCTGGAGACAGTATTCATTCAGCACTAACTCTCATTACCTAGTGGACTTCCGAAAATTTTGTCAGACTAAAATTGTACGTGGCTTGAAACGGCGGTTTTCTTAATTAAACTGTTCAACAAAATAATTGTAAGTTTTGGATTTTTAGGAATATAAAAAAAAGATTCAGCTCTATTCCACATATGTATATAATTCGACATTGCGTGATTAGCGTTGGAACTCAACGCTTTTGTCTTGTTAATAGAAGGAGGATATGAAAAACAAATTCCTCGCCCGGAAATCGAATCCGCAATTGTCGCGTTTTCATTGATCTCTGCGAATGAAATATAGGTTATGCTTGTCTACGCTGCTAGTTGCAAAAATTTTAATATCATATAAAATTTTATATATTATATTTAAGTAACATGTATTTGTGTATATATGTAAATAATAGCTACATATGTATTTTTCTATTAAAAATGAGTCAGATTTCATGAACCCAGTGTAGGTCAATGTTGCGCTTATCGTCCAGGAAACGCTGGTATTCCCACGATGAGAGGGAAAAAAATCATTCATAATAATTATGAATAATTCCGAATGCGATGCTGGTTCGACGTTCCCACAAGAGTACCAATTAAACATAGTGATATCCATTTCATATGAGATATTTAGATAACGAAATTGTGGTGCGGTGGCGCGACGGTTGAGGGTTCGATTCCTGCTTGGAGAAATCACTACAACTGCCACAATGGCCTGTAATTTAGTAAGATTATGTAGACTTACAAAGAAATAGAAGATATTCACGTTAAAAATATTTCTAATATTTAATCCTAATTGTAAATTGGCGTCTCATACAGACAGTTGATATTAAAGGTTTGCCAAATGTATTTTTATACTAGACGGTATTATATCTATTTTAAGACATACACGACATGCTTCCTCTTCGTACTTTAGTTATCCGATGTGGACTCGATTTCCACTTGAGGAAATTAAATATTTAATATTCACACACACATATAATGTATATATATAGATGCTACTATTTAATGTTTTTATTTTTTGGCTTTGGTAACAAAGACAAAGTTCCGCCACTCAATACACAATCTCTTGAAAATTGAGCGAGCATTGTCTTAAAACTAAGTATAACCCTCTGTCCAGACTCTATGCGGATGCGATATGCGGGATACAGCGTGATGGTAAGAAAAACATTACAGAACTAATGCACCCACGCAATCAAAGGAAATAAATTAGCGTGTTCGTGAATAAAGTGTTTGTAGTGATTCTTTTGCCAATTTAATATACTGGGTTATGTTGTACTAATATATTTATTGATATGATTTTTTGTATAATAATATTTATGATTTGTGTTATGTGCTGTCACGTAGACGTGTGGTTGGCGTTGAATTTTATAAGTATTTATGAGGCCGTCGTGGAGCAGTGACAGCGTATGGCTACAAACGCAACGGTTATAGGTTCCGTTTCCACTTGTGGAAAATGAATGATTATCAAGCTCTCTCTCTGGGAACGAGACCAAGTGTAACATTTAATTTCGTCACTAAATAATACATGGAGGGAAGCGGAGTGTCTTAACACTAGGTTCCCTTTGTCTATCCTGCTATGTGAGAAAAAGCATGAAGCTGAAATAAAGTATTTAAATATCGCTTCGTTTGATTTTAAACGTTCCTTGGATAGTATGAAAGAGGTGCTAAATAATTTGTCCTGCAAAAGTTTATTCGAGCTTTAAAATTGTTTATGTATTGAAATGTAAGAAGTAAAGCTCACTATAATGTCTAATTATCGATTATACAGAAGACTTAAGTACATGTTGTGAGCCACGGTACTGAACATGAAAAGTCTCGGAAATTGGTAGAAGAGTGGAAGACTTATTTTGTAGCTTTAAAATAGTTTTAAAATAAAAAATACTAAACTACACAGCAATGTTTAAAATGTTATATGTTTATTCATTTAACCAGCATAGAAGCTAGAAATGCGTAATTAACGTAACGAAACTGGAGCGTATTTGTTGTGAATATTATTATAAAGAAAAATAAACTCGCGTACAAACGTCGATGTATCTCTGAAACAGAAACAGTGTCATAATAAATTTATTAGATTGCACTAGTTTTTTTTTCGCGAAAAATAATGTCTTCAAATAGTTTTGATATGTTTGTGCGTGATTATTTTTAGTGGGACAAATATTACTGTCATGTTGTTATTAGTTTATAATTTTTCCACTATTTTTTTTTCCGGTAAATCGGTGCCTATTTAAAAAAAAACAAACTTTCAACCTCTACTTCATTCTTTTAGGGTTAGAATTTTTCAGGAGCCCTTCTTAGTGGATGTCCACATTATGAAAATAACAATATGTCCAAATTTCACGTTTTTACGCACAGCTGTTACGGCTGTGCGTACGCCGTACGCAGTCAGTGGTAACATCTCCTTTATATATAAAAAAGGAGATTATATATATAAAGACAAGTAACTAAGATTTATTATTTTAATTAGAACAAAATGAACAACAACAAATTAACTGTTAGTTCTTATCATTGAATTGCTGCATCCGACTACAACTAACTGAGATTTATAAGGTTAGTCACTTCTCAAGCCAATCTGGACTCGAGTACAAGGTGGGCATATATTACTAATCTTGGATTTTTAGTATCATTACTTATTATTAATTTAAATAAATTATATTTAAATAATAATAATATAATAAATAAGATTAAATAAATTATATTAGATATCAGAATATAATATATTCTGATGTCTTTATCGCTTAAATAGCTACATTTCGATATTTATTAAATACCAACAAGACTTTTGACTTTATCTTAAAGAAAAATACTGTCCTATGGGAAAAATAAACATTTTCCTTATCGATAAATAGCTTAAGAGCTTATATAAAATTAATCGAACCTACGATCACCTGAATGTACAGTCGGATAATGTCTGACTGAGACACGATAGTCTCAAAATCTTTATACGTAACTGAAGTTATAAGTATAAATTTAGAAGAAAATATTCTGAATCTTTTTTTTATAGTTTTACGTTATATCTGGCATATAGCAGGAAAGACAGAGGGTACCTGGGGAGCTAGTGTTAAGACACTTTTGTCCCCTACTATTCGCGTGGCGGAACTCAACGCCGCGGTTTGTCTCGACACCATAGCGAAAAAACGAAAATATTTAATATTTCATTTCCTCGAGTGGGAACGGAACCCACAACCTATCGCTTTTACAATCACACACATGTGCGGTCCACATGAGCCACGACTGACCTCTGAAAATATATAAATATTAAACTAAATATAATATTAAGTATTTAATTTGCTCGAGTGGGAATCCAACCCACAAGCTGTCGTGCTTAAAGTCCAACGCTGCTGCCCCTGCTTATACCCAACATGTAGGTATATGTATATTATATATGCCATCTTTTGTAGTGAATACGTATAATGCCCACTGAAGTAAATAGCATCAATTAATATCATTCACTCATGCCTGAATTCCGTAAAACGTTTAATTTGTAAGGGAATTTGTACTGAAACGGTCTTTTAATTACTTTCGATTTATTATCTATATTGTGTGTTGCCCGTAGCATTTCGTGCAGTCAATGGAAACAAAAAAAAAACAATAAAAACAGACAAGCGCGAGTCGGAATCGCCCACCGAGGGCTCCGTAAAAAATTGGAGGTCTTGAGGTTTTTTCTAAAATTCAGGCTGAGCTCAGAAAGAGCCCTTTCATGTTATCACTTGAACTAGCCAGTTTAATTCCAAATTAGCCCCTTTTTAAGGCTATTATTATTTAGGATGTAACCATAAATATACAGTTTTTAAGTTTTCTTGAAGAACTATTATTACGGTAGTACTAGCTCAGGAAAAGCTAGCAGCCAAATTTCATAATTCTTGGTCAACTGAAAGTACCCTATGAATTTTGATTCCCTTGATAGTGTTGAAAAACGCGTTTTTGTCGATATAAACAGCCATCTCTTTTTCATCATTTTTTTATTTCACATTCTAATCTATGTCATTTCATCAAGACCTTTTTTACACTGATCCGCCTTTTTATTGTTACAGATACAAAAATAAATTTTAAGTGTATAAAACAAGAAAAAAATACTTTTTATTTTTTTAAAAATATGTAGGTTGTTTACGTGTACTCTGTATCTTATTTTTATTATTTTAATAATATATCTCACAATCGTAATTATGTCTTCAATTCGCATGTTGGACATGCCAACGAGCGAAGATAAGGTAAGGTAAGGAAAGGACGTAAACTAACTCAAATTCTCAAATTCTGATCATCCGTCGCAATAGAAACAATGAATACACAATATATATTGTTGTAGTTGTCATACATAGGAACTTTAAATAAAAAAAATATATTTTATTAAAAAGATAGCTAACGATAAATATAGTTAAAAAAGCATTATACTAATATTGGTTGAGTTACTAAACTAACATTAACTTACTCCTCTACGGAAATAATTTTTCATCAACTAATTTCAAAGCTCAAAATGCTCGATCATATTCAATTTGACGGATATTGACATAAAACAAACAAATCTAAAAGATCCAAAAGATTCAATTACATTAATACAATTTAAGGATGCATCATTGAAGATCGTGGATTTCATATTAAAAAAAAAAGATTACAGATAATATACGATTTACATTCATAATTCGAACGTGTTTCCCATCATGCAATTCCAAATATGAAAATTTGTTTGAGATGATTTTTCAGCCAGTTCAGTATACGCGCGACAAGCGCTGAGTGTAGACGTGTTATAGATTTGTACGGAGCATATAAAAGTTTCCCGCGCGAAAGTTTTACACGGTCATCTGTTAAAGTGAATTGTTTATTAGTGCTTTTTCTAATATATTACTTGTGCACGTGTTTCGTGATTTGTGTTACTATATATTTCAATACCAGTAAGTATTTATTTTAAATGTCGTTTAAATTTAAATGATTTTTTTAATTAAAAAAAGTGTCATATTTTTTTTTATCTATATATAAATATAGATAAAAAAAAATTATATTATAATATAACAAAGATGTAGAGTTTGTATGAATGAACGCATTAATCTCTGAAAGTACTGGTTCAAATTGAAACAAATCTTTTTATTTTGTACAGTCGATTTGTCGACGTGCTATACTATATCACGTTAATTATTTCAACACAACTACTCAGAATGTGTGATTTATTCGTCATTTCTATCTAAACGAAGCAGCAGGTAATTGCTAGTTTTAAATATAATTTTAATTAAATATTTAAATGGAGCATAAATAAAATTAATGGAGTTAAGAATTTATTGAAATCGTTCACTCTGTTACGTTATATCAATCAACAACATTTTAATTTAAATTAAATTTTCTTTTAAATTTTCAATAAGAATTTATATCTCCACAAATAGAAAATTTCTTGACTTTATTATCCTCGTTTATTTAAATGTTCTTATGTGATAAATCTCCCAATATAAATTATATGTTACTGTTATGTAATAGGTGATTTAATATAATGAATCGTTATTTTACTTTTTACGAAAAGTAGGAGAAAACTGTACCACAATATAGGTATTTTATTTAGTTTCAAGGTACTATCTACCTTAGATATAGGGATAGATAGAGGGAACCTTGGAACCTAGTGTCAAGATACTCCGTTCCCTCTCCTCTCCACTTACTATCAAATTCTGGAAGCGTGTTGATTAAAAAAAAATTATTTCATTTCCTCGAGTGGAAATCGAACCCACAATAAAGCCTCACTCTCGTGGCCAGGTGGTAAATAATTAAAGAGTTGTGTATGACACATGACATTTGATGACATTTTAATTGCTCGAGGTAGCAAACGTTTAAAGTGATATAATAAGGCCTATAAGCGGTATCCTTCCTTGACAAATCGAATTTTTCATTTCAAACTTCTGCTTTGCATTTATTGGAGTAAAAATAATTTATATATATATATATATATATATATATATATATATATATATATATATATAAATTATATAAAATATATATGATATAAAATGATTTATAAAACACGAATTCGCTTAAAACGTTAACAGATTTAATCTTGTAATAAAAATCTATTTCGATGGTTAGTAAGGAATTGTTCGAAGCTTAATTGAAAGCTGTGAGTAGGTACAATAAAAAAATAATGCCTACAAATCAATATCAAAGAAGTCGATCAAAGGAATAAATAAATCTAGTTTTTAGAATTCTTAGAATCTAGTTTATTTGATGCTGGATTTTACCCGTCCGCCCGCAAGTTACATTGGATCGACGAGGCCCGTAGACCCACATTGGGTACATATGTAATTAGTTTTACTTCATTAAAGTTAAAAAGTAAATTTAAATATGTTGATACGACTATGTCGTCGTTTCATTTTATTATTATTATTTAATAGTCCACTTTTGTCATTATAGTCCAATATTTTTTGTTTTGTTTTTTGTATTCAAATCAAGGAACACATCACATCAAGGAACCTGGGAACCTAGTGTTAAAACAACTCTAGTTTTCGTTAAGAAACTTGCGTTGTCGACATTACGTCGAATTCTGGAGGCGTTGCGTGTTGGGTAACTGTGTGTTGTATGTTGAGTGAGAATGAAAAAATTAAAACTATTAATATGTCATTCCTCGAGTGGGGGTTGTACACACGAACGTCACTTTTACAGTTTCACACTCCTGAACTGCGAGGGTCTCTAATATCTAATTCTTGTATTTTTGCCATAAATAATAGTAAGAGCGACAGTTGAATCGCCATAAACGCAATCGCCTCGATAATGCTGACCCCTCATGATTCTCCATTAAGAATTGTAGGGTGACAATCATTTAATATAAAGAAATTATTATTATAGTTCATATACTTTTATATATACATATATTAAGAGGAAAATTAAATATTTCTCGATTTATTGTTATAAAGTTATGCAATTTGAATTAGGGTCATAGAATAGCACGACTGTTCGTTTTTGTACTATTACTAGATGTTAAGATTTTATACACTTAAATAAGGATAGGTTAAAACATATTGAATTTATGTGGAAAATGTTTAAAACCTTTTTGTGACATGTTTATGCCAACGCAAAAGCAAAGAATAGAATAAATCTATACATAACGTCACGATCGAGGACATTTTCAAATTGAAGATACAAATGGTTGCATATATATGTACATATGTTTCAGCTTAGTAATAATTATTATTTATTACTTTATATCATTCATTATCATCAGCGTCATGCTCGATTCCGCACAAAGCAGGGAACCTGCAACCTGGAGTTAAGAACTGCATTCTCATTGTGACTTCCGTTCCCCACTTTTGGCCCACGCTACACACACAAAATCATAAAAATTGGGCCTAAAAGAGGAAATGGAGTCTCTAAACACTAGAGTTCCATTGTCTAATCTGTTATATAAAATAGAATTAAATGAAACAAAATGTAAAATTTTTAAAGAAAAATGATTTTTAATAGTAGATGGTAAAATTTCAGAACAGCAAGAAAATAATAAATGAATTTATTATTTTGCCTCAAATTATGTGTTACTAGAACCTTGATCTCGAAGTATTACACATTTTCACGTACGACAGAGCCGCCGCCGCCGCCGCCGCCGGTGGAATTAGCATAATTTGCCATATTTCTATTAACGCGTACCATTAGTCTATTAATTCTATTTATATAACAATACTAGTAATCTATCCTGTTTCAGTTCCTCGGCTTGTTTAGAATATTAATCATGTTTTTTTTATGAACATTTCTTTTATAATTGTTGATAAATCATTCAGATGCACAAGCGTGTGTTTGTAATCGCGACAGGTCGTGAGTTCGATTCCCACATGAAAATATTGAAATTTCATTTCGTTTCTCTGGCGTTGAGTTCTGTAACGCACTATAACACAAATTCTGTAACGCAAATCGGCAGAAAATGGGGGAAAAAAAATTATGAGTATATTTTAAAAGCTGAAAAGAAAATTCCTTTAATCTTCACTAGTAACAATGTGGGACAGAGAAATTTCAATCCCAAGATAATTCCTTAAGGGCTATTTATGTTGAGAAAGTCCGTATAGGTCTAGTTTTATGTGTCTAGCTTTAATAATAAATAACGTTTTGCTGTGGTGAATCACTCAGTTAAGACATGTTGTTGATAAAGAAACATTAAGAAGAAATATATTTTTGGAATGTAGAACTCCACACTTTTCGTGATAAGTGGCGGAAGTCAACGCCACGCCTTACTTTGTTACCGGCAAGAAATGACAATAATTTTCAAATTGTATAATTTCCTCGAGAGGATATCGAATCCACAACCGTCGCTTTCAGTAACAGATTGTTTTCAGCTACGCTACGACACCCTAAAAAAATATTTATAATTATTTTATGTTATTTAATTTTTCTTTTCTTCATCTTTATAGTCAAAAGTTCTAAAAGATTTATTACTATAGTGTCTTAGTCTAGTCTATAAGTTACCCGAAAAAAAAACACAATAAAAAGCAAATTTTCATCTTCTATTTTTATTACATTGTTTATTAATTTTGTTTTTATGATTTTAGAGTAATTTTCGTAATATGAAAAATATTTCCACTGAATAGATAATGTAAAGAATGTTAGATTTTTTTATTCGAAAATGTCTTATACGGGGATAGAAGAAGGAAATACAGAATGTCTATTTTATTAAAAGTATAAATAAATCTAGAGAGATAAAGAGAGATGGGATAGAGAGATTCAACTCAAATCAACTTAACACTTTTTTTTTCGCTTCCCTCTGTATCCCGTATCTAAATCAGGGTTAAGACACTTCGTTCCCGACAATCTCAGATTTTTTTAATCTTGATTATTTTTAGTATTGTCACTGAACAAAGTCTTTGACAGATTTCCACACAACGATGAACGGTGATGAAATGGCGTAACTTAACCACGCGCTTTTCTTATAAATGACTCTTTTCTATTGTTAAACAATTAAATAATAATCGGTAAAATGAGTGACGGTTGTAATTATGTCAAAATTAAAATTTACAAATAGATTCATCAAATTACAATACGATACTAGGCTCATTTAAAATTCTTATGTTATGATAGAAAAGTTACACAATTCTTCTTATTAAGGCCGAATGAAATAAACGCTCTTAACCCGCTCAGCGTAATATTCCACCAGCTTAGGCAAATGAGAGAGATATTTTTGTTGAAAATATTAAGAATTGGCTGCTGTTTCGCCTCAATATTAAAACTTTCCCAACTCCCAGACACGCGATATAATAAAAAATTAAAATTTGTCATCTCAATAAACCAAATTTATGGAGAGACTGAGAAAAATAAAAAAAAAGCTATAGAATTGTAGGTAAGATATTATATTTTTTAAGTTTCCCTTACACACTAAACAACAAAGAGAAATTGAATCGAGTTTTCAAGAGGCATAGTCTTAAGAAACTGGAGATTTTTCGAAACACTATGTGAAATGGTAGAAAATATTCATATTAAAAATTAAATTAGTTAATCAGTAAAAAAGTTAATTAATGGGACCTTTTTACTAATGACGATGTTTTTTTAATGATTTGCGAAATATTATATTTTTATCACCAACATTGTCTTCATTAGAATAAAATCTTATTAATATCCAATGGCATATTTAATTATGCAAATAAGTCTATTGTTTATATTTCAAAATGGTTTTCGTTCCTTCTTTATAAATGTGGGGGTTTTTTTAAGAAAAAATAAATATAATTTCACGCTCTATCATATCTTAGTAGTAACATAATGTCTTCTCTGAGCTATCTGTATGTCAAGGCCGCGTTGCGAAAGTTAAAACTAATTTGTGATATCCGCGGATTTCGTATCAATATTACGACATTCTTGACAATAAAAAAATTTGTTTTTGTATAATTTTTTAAACATTTTTGTAATTTGATCCTGTATTCCGCACATAGCTGGGTAGGCAGAGAGAACCTGGGAGCCTAGTGCTAAGACACTTCGTTCCGGAAAAGATGTTGAGATACTCCTATTCTCCTCTTTACGCTGGTTTCTGGAGACATTGCGTGTTGGCGGAACTTAACGCCAAAATTTGGCCCGTTTACAGTGCGGAGAACATCCTCGGGCCAAAACTAAATGATCAATATTCATAGCGACTATTGTGTCATCGTGACGTATAAAGTTATTTTCTATGGAATACATAAAAATTGCATAATTAAAGAAAACTATAAACGACTTAATAGTTTCGAGGTTAAATCAACACAAGGCCGTCGTCATGAGGCCGTCGTAGTGTATCGACACAGAGTCTGACTGCAAACACAACGGTTGCGGGTTCGATTCCACTCGGGTGAGTTAATAAAAAGGCCGGCGTTAAGTTGCGTCACACAACACGGTGAGACGTGGAAAACGGAGTGTTTTAATATTCAGTATAGTGTGAACTAAAAAAAGATTAACACAAACAGAATTATCTCCAAAAAGATGGAAAGTTGTCCTCATTTCAAATAAAAGTATATGTGATTATAAATAACATGTTTTTTATTTGTTTTTAATTTGGCAATCATTATTGTTATGTTCCTTAATGCTTTATTTGGTAGTGCCGCAAGCGCATCGTCAGTTTATTTACGTGAATAATGAAGCAGCAGAACAGCAGCAGAGAGAACAGAGAGCAGTGATAACGTAGAGTGTAGACACTTCGATGCGATTGGAACTGATTTTTTCACCAAACTGATAACTTATTGTAAATGGCCGATGTATTTACAGCCAGGCGCAAGTAAATGATAATTCATTCCCCCAAGTGAGAATTCAACCCATTGTGTTAATGTCAGACTGCTGCGCCGTCACGAGGGTTTCGAATATATTTTAAATTTCTCATGTAATATTACCACTTAATTTAAGGAAACTATCTTTTTAAATGAAAAGGAAAAGAAAAAATGTACAGATACTGTTAACGTATATGAGATAAAGGAAATATAAAATATTTCCTAGCCTAGTTTTCTTTGTTTGGCCTAATATTTTACATACAGGTCAAACTAGTAAAGAAATGATAAAAATAAATACGTTCTAATATAAGTATCCATTACGTGAAATAGACTCTACTCTTTCACTTCTAAATAGTATCAAGATTTACAGGACTACTTTTGGCACGCAACTAACTCAAAACCATCGTATTACTAGATATCCTTTTATTAAGCCCTACTCACATCGGACATAACAAGGTAGGCAAAGGATACATAGTGCTAAGACACTCATTTCTCCACTTTCTGTCGAATTTTCGAAATATTGAGTGGTGAACGGCGCTACTGGATGCTGTGATTTATCAAGCAATTAAGGCCTTATATTCTTTTCTAACTTTGTTACTTTACAATATTCAAAAAAATCTTCTACAAAAGATTCGAAGCGAATATCATCTGCAGTAACGTTATGAAGTTGATGAGTTTGTTTGGTTGAACGCGCTTATCTCCGTAACGACTACTTCAAATTGGAAAAGAAAAATTGTGTTGGATATGTATAACATTCCTTTAATTCTTTTGATGTAGTCTATTGTGCCTGCGGTCAGATTTATTTTATACTGAAATTTTAGTCTTAAACGTAGAACAGAACTAACTCCTGAGGCATTTAGATTTGCTCTTAGAAAAGAAATACTGTAGTAAAAGTAATTTCAGCATTTAATAGTTTTATTTTCAATGTTGATTATTTTAATTGTTTTAAATTATATTATATATAATCATAATTTAACAAGAAGTTTCCCAAAATTTGTTGGCTTTTGGTTTGAGCTCATATTTTAATGTAAAGTTTTTTTTTATAATTTTTCGTTTTAGTTTCTTGTAAATAAAAGTTTTGGAGTGGACACCAGGCTACTCTGAATAGAGTAAATGCGGACCATTTGGTCTCTTTCATCCCTACGCCTATGTGTATAAGTAGATATGGGTTCAAACCCACGAAACAAACTTGCTGACACTTCTATACAAAACATCGCTCTAAGCCACAAAGAGATCATAAAATACACTAGGTTTATAGTTCACGTTTTATATAACGAGTAAAACTATCACGAGCATGCGCTTCACTTCATGTGAACATGTCGATTTAAGATAAAGGGACTCCGCGTGGGCCAACTTGATTCACGTTAGATTGTCATGTGAGTTTTGTTTCCTTTCCACAGTATGTTACTTAGAGTAGTTTCAAGTTATAAGTATTGGGTTGTACAACATTTGAGCGGCGTAGTGTCGCGGCGGCTGTTGGTTCGATTCCCATTCGGCGGAAAAAATCATTTTCATTTCTCCGTTTTGGTAATAAGACAAAACACGCTGGTGGGTTCTGCCATTCAAATGCATCATATAAGGAAGAATGTGGGGAATGGGTGTCTTAGCAATAAGTTTTCTCTGGTTTATCCTGCTATGCGGGAAACACCATGAAATAGCTTTTTATTATTATATGCATATCTACAAGTGTACTTCATAGAACAACAGCAAGTATTATTAGAATATGTCAATCTCGCCACCAGTCCCCCAGCTAGGATGTCAGCTATTGCAACGAACATAAATCTTCTAAATTGTCCTTCAATTTATACGATAGACCAACTCAAAGCTAACAAATGTAACTTTAAATGAATTATTTAAAAGCGGATACTTATCCGAGATATTTTTTTTCTGTCTTTACTCCAATATATCACTCTTGTGTTATGACACTTTTCCTCTTGTAGCCAATTCCCTAATTCCTTATATGACCGTATGGCTTTTGGTCAGAGCGCTTGGACAGTTTGCAAATCTCGTTACGTTCAAATTTGAATATGTTGTATAATAAAGTATTTTTTTTCCCATTGTTGAATAACACTTTAAAAATTTCACGAATAATTCTTTATATAAGTGAGAATCGAAACCCACAACCGTTGCATTTGCAGTCTTCTAGGCTACAGCTACAAGGATTAAATAAAACGTAAAATATAAACTAACTTTTTAACAAAACAAAAATATTTACCTAGCCAAAATAAATAAAAGCTAATTATATTTACCGTTAAGGAGAAGTGGAGAATAAGTTTAAAAACGGTCCACACAAAGGGCTTTAACGCAGAAAAAATATGATAATAAGGGGCAAAGCCTCAAGGGCTGGAGAAAATTGTCACTAAAGTATTAAAAGTAAAAGTTCGTTCGTCCAATTTAAATTTTAAACAGTATAACCTATACGCCTAGTGTAGGTTTTTTTGATACAAGCTTTTCCCCGCGGCTTCGGCCGTATGGAAATAACTAATACATAGTAGTATTATACACGATTCACTCCTGTTCTCGAGTTAAGAGTACAGCATAGCTTCAACTATTCATTGCCTGTCAGACACTCACTAATGAGATAATTTTATAGGTACAAATGGTACAGATTTCTGCAATCAGTCTGTTTTTACGGGAGAACGAAGCATTATATCACGAGATTAAATCTCTTTTCTCCATAATATAAAAAAAATATAGCATGTACTATATGTTATAGGTCATCATATAAATTACTAGCCACACGTCCCTGAGTACCATAACTCAGTTAAGTACATAATTAAGTTCTGCCACATAATAGCTTGTCAATTCCACGTCTAATGATGCAGGCAGATGGTGTTATTGTATCATTGCATTTAATGTTACAATATTATAGACAGGAAGCCCTGGGACCATGGAATCTAGTGTAAAAACACTCCATTACCATTAAGCTCCACTTACAGCACTAAACCTGCAAACATTCATCAAAAATACTAAGCTATCTACTACACTATAAATCTCTTTAAAGCCACTATTAAAAGCCAGGTTTACCAGAAGGCAGTGCCGATGTTAGCGGACTCTCGATGAGTTATTGTGGACTATATTTCATATTATTCTGTAAAGACTTGTTCCATTACACTCATGTGCATCAGAAATGTACTCGTATATAGTTTATAAATTGTTTTATGCGTTTTAAAGTGGCTTTTATTAAATTGTAAGTAGTTAACGACCCAAACACGGCAACGCCTATTACGACTATTAACTGATTTGTGAAAAAGGAGGGTATCATATATGTAATTTGACACGTACCTAAATATTGCGTATTTTTGAACTTGGATAATGTTTCAGGTTTTAATTGACTTTTGGCAATGTGTGTTTGTTTGTCTACAAATTACTCCGAAACTAATAGTCTACATTCGATAATATTTAAGTAATATATGTTCTAACTTACGAAACAGACAAAATTCCTTCATAAGATATAAGCTATCCATGAATATCTCGAATTTCTCGAATTTTTGTTCATAAACCAGCTTCGCGCTGCATCCCGCACACAGCAAGAAAGGCAGAGGGCATAGAATCCTTTATTAAATACTTTAAGATATTCTGTATATCGCGAGCTACATTAAATATGACATTATTATGGCACATTTAGCATATATGTAATTCTGTAAGTATTAAGTACGTGATAGTTGTTTGTTCAAATCATTTTTAGCTTTTATTTCTTTTTTTGTACTGCGTGTCGAAGAAATGAAATTAAATATGTATTTTTCCCGAGTGGAAATCAAATCCAGAACCTGTCGCGTTTACAGTTGGACGCTGTCGTGCTGCCTTGCACCATGACTAGCCTTATATATTATATTTACTTGTAAATAACATGACAAATCACTATATAATTGCATTTTAATTCAACAGATGTGTTGAAGAAAAAATGTGATTTAGTAGTTCATACGAGTGAAATAAAGGCGAAAAGCTTGTTATAAATGAGATATTCAAATGTAGATTAAGAGGCACAGATGTTTGTATAATGTATGTAAAATAAATACAGATATAATATTTTTTTATGATTTATTCTTTTTGTTTACTTCAACTTACGCAAAATCAAGCCAGTCTTGGCAGACAGGTTGTGGCTTCGATTAACACTCGAGGAAATGAAATATTTAATGCCTTCAGAATTCCCTGTATATATATAGCATAAAGTAAAATTATTATTGGAAACTTCAGAATATGTGTTTGTATTTGTTCATTAAATAAACCATAATTAAAATAAATTTTGATTAAACTAGCTGTAATTTGTAGAAACAAAATAATCTTTAGCCCGAATCCCGTAAAGAGGTAATTGTTATATATAGAAAGATCGATAACTTAATCCCGGTGTTTGTAACATTGTCACGTTTAGCTTTTATCTAATACTAGGTTATATCGGCGAATTTTTAGGCCTTCTTTTTTTTCTTTAGAAATATATAAAGGCAAATATAGTTTTTTTGGGACCGTAAACTTACGGTTTTGAGTTCGATTTTCACTCGGGTAAAGGAATTATTTTTATTTCTTTACCCGAATTTCGCTCTGGTTAGAGAACCACGCGCCGCGTTGAGTTACGCCTCTCAATACATATTGCGTGCTCTTCGTCTGTTAAGACCCTGCATGGGAATGCAGTTCCCTTCTCTAACACTAGATTGCTATATAGCAAGATAGGCAAAAGAAATAAGCACCAATATATAAATATATATAACTATAAAACTATACCCATAAAACTTAGCGGCACTATAAAAATTGCAATAAACGTCATTGTTACAATTTACTGAAACAAAATATTCTAAAGTAAGAAGTAATTTTGTTACTTTCAAGTTAATCTACTTCGGCCTATGTTTAGGTGCGGGAGTTCAACCGTGAACTTTTCAAAGACTAAGTTATGGCTTTTAAAAATTTAAGTTGTAATAACTGTGCGTGTGTCCGTGTGATATATGGTGCGAGTTACACTGTACACTGTATTGATTCATTCTTATGTTTTATTCTCGAAAACTTATGTTGGAATAAAAACAAATTTTCTTTCTTCTGTGACTTTTAGGGTATTTTACTGAGAATCTATTACATTTTTCTGCTCTGGCAAAGAGGAGAAAATGTACCAGGCAAGTCTTGGATTTAAGTTTTTGAAAAAAAAAGACCTTTGAAGCAGGGTTACAACCATATTTTTAAACTATACTTATATAGGTATTTCACAAATATATATTTCAGGCCATCCCGGCGCGGGTGGATAGCGTCCCCTCGGAGAAGTGAATCATTTTCACTTCTCCGCTCTGGCAAGAAATATTGTGGCGTTGAGTTCCGTCACTCAACAATCAACACAACGCCCTGCCTGCCCTGTTATACGTAAAATACAGCGAGAAAAGAAAACTTTTTGGTTAATAAAACAGAATACACTTTTTGGTTTACTGTAAAATATAAAATATATCTTATTTCTCCACAGTCTATTATTCGTCCACACATAAATATGCATTATATGTCATTAACTAAAATAATTCACGTTTTATTATTACGGAAATCTTCGAACTAGTAGTCTGTCTGTTAATGCAAATGTGTAGTTCCTTTGAATATCATTTGTATAATCGCGCTGTTTACATTCTCTCCTATAAAATTTAAGTCCTCACTGTACGTGTCACTGCACTCATATTTAGTTGTAATTGTACCTGGGGCTCGAGAGATATATAGATATTTAATTCTCTGTTTGTAGCTTTTTCATGCTAATTTTATAACATATTCTTAATAATTTATTATAATGATATTTTATGTGTACGGTATAATACTTATACCGTGATATGGTACAATGATTTAATATTTTTTCTATCTATTTTCTATATATTCATTTGCGGCGTTTAGTTTCGCCAACTGCAGCTTGGAACTAACACAAAGTGAATGCAAAACTTTGAGAGTCTGGAATAACAGAGTATAAATATGTATGGGTATAGTACATTCATAATTTTTTTTTCAGCTTTACTCAGTATCTTGCATATATCAGGGTAGACAGAGGGGGCCCAGTGTGGCCCCGGAATTCTGGAGGCATTTTATGTTGAGTAGTGGCGTCTTCGACACTAGAGCGAAGAAATGAATATATTAAATATCTAATTTCCTCGAGTGTGAATCGAACCCACATCCTGTCACATTTACAATCACTTTTACATTTATGTCCTACGACTGTCTGCCAGTTCACAATAAATAAACCACGAAAAAACGAAATGATCTGTCGTTACGTCGTTACGTTCTAATTTGGTCATGACAATAAATTCTTATAATACAATAACAAAAAATCTTTTATTGTCAACACATCCGGCTTTTTGAGCTTAGATGGACTAGCAGAAAAAATATATAAAAACTATTGTTTTGAAGCGTCCGTCCGTTCGTCACGAAATAATATAATGAATATTGAACTAAAGGCAAGTTAGTTGTACTTTGAAGATGCTAACAAAGAAATAACGAGAACACTTCAATTATGGTCACCATTTTACAATTAGTTAAAAGTACGTGAAAGTAAAAGTTGTGGAGATCTTTTCCTAAAAAGTCCAGTAAATAATACAAAACAGCTTCACGCTTTTTCCTGCACAATAGAGAAGGCAAAGGAATGAGGCGGCACTTAGTGTTAAGACACTCCCGTTCCCCATTTTCCGTCCAAATATTTCGTGACATTGCGTGAGAGCGAAACTCAACGCCACGCTTTGTCTTCCTTCCAGAACAAAGAAATGAAAATAATTCATTCCTCCGAGTAGATTCGAAAACATCACCGTCGCGTTTACAGCAGCACGGCCTCTGCGCTACAGCGGCCTCGACATATTTCGACGGAATGTCCAAATTAAGAGATGAATATTATACATATTATTTTTATGAAATATCCACAAGTTTCGGAATTGGAAAGGGATGCGTAATATTACAATGTCAAAACCAAAAAAAAAACACACCTAAAAACCTTAATAAAATATATATAATAATATATCAAAGAAATAGAACTTTCACCCAAGATGAATACGTTTTAGACAGCGTCACGTGAACAGAACGTAAATAAGTAACGAGTACTAAAAGTTAAGTAATATGCTAATATTTTTAACGTTCAACTTCGCTGTAAAACATTTAATTAAAAATCTTATATAGCATATTCAATGGGGCTGTCGTGGCAGTGGAATTGCGTTTTTAACTGCGGGATAGTCTACATTCAATCTACATTTTTCCTATGATAGATTATTTAGTCATTCGTTTTTGCCTGTACTGCCTTGTACTAAATATCGGGATGCAATTTTATTAATTTAAATTCTGGTTAGATACGTCCATCATCTCTATCTATACGTCTACGGCGTTAAGTTCCGTCAAACTTAAAATAAACATAAATGGTTTAGTCTTACCGAAGAATAAAATGACTTTTAAGTTAGTTCTTTTAATTTAAAATAATGTTAATTAAATGCTTAGTTTTGCATGTCCCAGTTGTGAGTTGTTAAGTTAAACTTTTAATTAATCTCACCACAATGAGGGTGATAAAATGCTCTTAGATAGTGTGAAGAAAATATTATAAATACATTTATAAATAATAATATAGCAAATAAAAGTAAAAGAGGCGACTGTAAACACAACAGGTTATGGATTTGATTCCTACTCAAAGAAGTTAAATATTTAATATTTTATCGGTGTACGGGTCATCATCAGGTGACCCGTACACACGTTTGCTTTGTTTTTTTTCCATAAAAAAAAACAAAATCGGTAAATGGGTCGTTATCCATTGAGTGGTAATATTATCCGTAGAGTGTCTCACAATCCGTTGAGTCGCATTAGGTAATGGCGGGCCCCGGAGCCCAACCCCACCCTTAAGGCCGCCAACGCACCTGTAGCTCTTCTGATATTGCATGGGGTCGTGGGCGGCGGTGGTCACTTACCATCAGGTGACCCGAATGCTCGTTTGTCTTGTCCTCTCCCATAAAAAAAAGGGAAGAGAAAGAAGATGAAAGTATTTAATGAATATATACGCTAAAAGCAAAAATAAATGATGACGTAGCACAATGAGAATGCTTGGCTTAGTAGGCTAGAACGCTCGGACGGGGTCCAAAAAGGGCGTGATTCGAGTCAGTTAATTCGAGTGTTTAGTTATTTATTCGATTCTAAATATTTTTATTTATTGTCTTAATAACACTTTTTTTTTTCAGCTTCACGCTGTATCTCGCACACAGCAGGACAGGTAGAGGGAACCTCGGTGTTAAGACATTCTGTTCCCCACTTTCTGCTGAATTCTCGAGGCATTGCGTGTTGAGTGGCAGAACTCAACGCCGCGCTTTGCCTCGACACCAGAGCGAAGAAAAATGGAAATATAAACGTGAAGAAATATTTCACTTCCGCAAGTGGGAACCGAACCCACAACCGTCGCGTTTACGGGCGGCACCCTTGTGCCACTGCCTCGAGTATGAGGCCGTCGTGGTGCAGTGGCACAAGCTGCCTGCATGACATTCAATACACATTTATTCCACTACTCTCTCTCTCTACAGATTCATTTTAAAAAAAATCTAATTGTATTGTTATTTAAATGGTCAAAAAGAGTCCCATAGAGTCCCATAGAACGTTTTTAAATCGCGCTTTTTAGTATTGGCAAACTAAGATTACATTGTTGAATTTATTAAAAAAAGTCCTTCCATATTGTTATTTCAAATAAAATTATTGCTTTGGTGAACTTCATAACCTCAATCATCCCTTGACATTTTAGTCTCTTAGAAAAGTTTTTCTTGACGTAAAAGGAACCTTCAGTTCAAATACAGCTATTAATGTTTCCTTTCTTATCTCCATAATAAATGCATTTGCTTTAAAAAGCAAATACTTCACGTGCACAATTAGTGCATATCCTCATGCTAATATAATTTTTTTTGTTCAAGAAAAATATCATAAAAAAAAGTAATATTTTAAACTTTATTTGACTTGTTTTAGAGGTTATTTTCAAATGGCAAAGATTTTATAAAATAAACCGGTTCTGCAAGTCGCGATTATCACGCAAATGACGCTGAAGTACTTTGATAAGGATTGCAGCAAAAGTCCCATTCTTGTTGACATAGTTTGCGTTGAAGAAAATTTATTGGAACATTGTGGAAACACCTCGCATATTTTAAGTAGGTACATCGTAGTAGTGCCAACTTAATATAGTATGGTTGTCGAGTATTGGCTGCGCTGAAGTTAGCTGCAGATGCTTGCGCAGTTTGGATTTTAGGACTTTTTTATACTTTTGATAATTTTACACCCGTGTGAACAATGCCCAAAAATTCAGAAATCTCTTTGACCGTACTGTAATTATACATATTCGTTTCTCCGATTTCAACAATTATTTCCTATTTGAAAGAGGGTACTTCTGTGGTGGTTCCATTGCCGCTAAGTTAGGGTCTCAGAGAAGTCAAAGGAAACCTTGTAGTTTTATGGCGATTTTGTTGAAAGTAATTGGATAAGGATTGATGAATAGAGTGCTTGGTTAGAGGCCCCTGTAGCCCAATATTTTTGAAGGCACATCAATACCTAGGTGGTAGATCTACCACCTAGATTATTTTATGTATGTAACTACCGTACTTTTCAATTGAAATATGTTTGTTTGTCTGTACAAGATTTTCATGATTTCAAATCATTTAGTGATCAAATACTGTATGTAAAATTTGAAAAGTTGCAAAATCTTTGAAATATAGTTTTTTTATATATTTTAATTTAGGAATACAAAATTTTTTTTAGTGATTTGTATTTATAAATTATATCTTCCACGCACAGTGACACAGTGTCTGATTGCAAATAGACTACGACAGTGGGTTCAAATTACTTTCAACAACTATCTTTGTAGCTAGTTTTTGTATATTTAAATTATATTTTTTAATCAAATATTATTATTACCTATCTCTACCTCATGACATTTAAAAGTAAAATAAATTCTAAATGAAATAATATATCCATAGCATTTACTGTCTTATTTTAATATACCTTAGCCTTAGACAGTCTGAACTCCGAAGACAAATCTCCAATAGATTCGTATTCCGATTCAATTATCATATTATTAAGTTCGTGGGATAAAGTTGGATTGTGACGTCTTGAATTTACTTTCAAGAATTGAAAAGAAATGGCTTCCAAATATGTTTATAAAATTTTTGTGAATTTAAAAATATTGTGGTTTATTTTTGATGATAATAGATAAATCTGATATAGCGTAGTTGTTACGGCTTCTAATCTCATTAAGTTAAAATATTTTTTGTCGAAACTCCGCTTTTTCCACTTCTCCCCCAATTTTGAAGACATTGCATACTACTTTGTGATAAGCATTTCAAATATATTAAAATTGAATATATTAAAAATTAATTTTAGGTATAATTTATAAATTAATTGTAACGAAAGGTGATTTTTATTGTATAGATAGATATATGTTACCTACGAGTACTTATACAGATTGATTGAAAAACTTTTTGAACATAAATTTCTAAAAAAACGTCTATTCTAAAATGAATGAATATTTAATTTTCTCATCACCTCTGAGCTATATTTAAATATATGATTAAAAGCCAATTTTTAGCCAATTTATGATATACCTAAGCTTAGGATTTATATAGATTTATTAAACTATTCGATTATTATGGTTTTTTGTTACGTTGCAACTAAAGCATTCTGAAAGAAATAATAACTATCTTTCTCTATTGTCAAATTATCGTTTTTACGAATAATCTTTGGTAAGCTGAAAAACAAAATCTCTCTACGGAGACGATAACCACATGAAATGGCAGTAAAGGATATAAAAATTACGACATAGCTTAATAAGAATTTCCGTTTCCAAAAGACGCGATATGGGGTATCTCTACGCTAATTTGTTTATATGTTTTCTAAAATAGGTTTCTATCCTTATTGGATAGGATTGGGATAGCATTAACTTTGAAAATGTAAAAAAAAATACATTCTTTAATATTATTCAGACAAGGAGGTTACCGAGAAACGTTATCGAGAAAAAGAGGCCGTCGTGGCGCAGTAGTCAAAGGTGCCGCCCGTAAACGCGACGGTTGTGGGTTCGATTCCCACTCGAGGAAGTGAAATATTTCTTTACGTTTATATTTCCATTTTTCTTCGCTCTGGTGTCGAGGCAAAGCGCGGCGTTGAGTTCTGCCACTCAACACGCAACGCAAAATTGGGGAACGGAGTGTCTTAACACCGAGGTTCCCTCTGCCTACCCTGCTGTGTGCGGGATACAGCGTGAAGCTGAAAAACAAATGTAATAATACTCAATTAATGACTAGCACGTTTCTTTTATTAGTTCATCGACACTATCCATAGACTTTCGATTAGAGAATACTAAAACTGAACTAATAAAACGTTATACAGCCAGCGTAGACTTGATAAGTCAACAATATGTTACTGTGGTGTAATAAAAATTGAGATAGTATTTTTTTTAGTTTCATGCTGCATTCCGAATATGAGAGGGAAGAGAGAGAAGAGAGAAGAAACGTAGTGTTAAGAGTCCGTTCCACTTTTCGAAACATTGCATGTTGATTGATAAGGTGGGAAAAAAATCAAACCCGCAACTATCGCGTTTAGTTAAAAGCTGTATCGCTAGACTAAAGAATTTCTTTTATTCTAAGTTTTAGTGTTATATAAGAGAATAATTATTTCTCCATACACTATTATTGTTATTTTATTTAGGCACTGCTACATTCGTAGTCTTATGTACTGGTATCATGTGGCGTAATAAATGACCGCTTTTATTATTCAATATAAATATTTTAATCTATACTTGTACCGTTTTCCAAATAATATATTAAATACCCTTGCTTAAATATATTTTTTTGGTGATTTAATGTAATTACAGTTGAAAAATTATGACTTTTCGCAGAGTCGAGTGATAAATAATTTCCTTTTTCCTAAATTTTATGATATCTTGCAGTAGATATCGAAAAGTTTAAACAAGTTACTTTTTCGGGGGCAGTTGTGCACTGACTTTGAATCAAGGGGAAGTATGGACAACCGAGTGTCTTGACACTAGGTTCTCTCTACCTAATGTGCTAAGAAAAAATTATTATATCGAAAAGATACAATCTAGTTCTTAATAACAAATATCCGCACACATCAGGTTAGGCGGAGGAAATTTGGAAACCCAGTGTTAAGATTCTCTAGAAATAGATGTGTTGAGTAGCGGAAACCAAGTATATTGCCTCGTTGCCATAGCGAGGAACTGGAAATATTCATCTCCCCAAGTCAGACTTTAACCCAAAACCTGTCGCGATCACAGTCCTACCCCTAACCCCTGCGCTACAATTGACCTCAACTAGTGTTATAAAAAAAAAGTTATTTCAGTTGACACTGAGATAATTTTTTGCTTTATTCTAAGAAGTTGACGCGATCTCACAGCCGTCGCGTGGTAACGTGGTATTAAGACAGTTTGTTCCCCAATTTTTGTCCTATTTAGAGATGGCGTATTTAGTCTCGGAGCTCAACGATCCACTTTGGCTTGTTCTTAGAGCTTAGGAAATGAAAGTAGCTTTTACATCCGACGCCTGCGCCACGACGGCCTCACGTCACGGTCACGATTCACTCATTTACATAAAATCTTAGCAATCATAATATTCATAAGAATATCTTTATTCGTGTCACCTCTCAAAGTGCTTATACTGTATAAGAAACTCCGACAGAATAAAGAACAAGTATTGAGAGCAATTGCATTTTAACTGCAAATGAAAAAGACGTAACTTGAATTTAATGTTAGTGGACTGAGCTTAAATGGTTTTTGAATATTTTTTTCTTACCTTACTTTTACCGACATCCAAGTAAAAGTAAAAAGCCACCATTAATTCCACCATTCTGCCAGAACAGATTTAGTCTATCAGAACTAACACTAACTTGTGTATTATTTTATTAAATAAAAAAACGAGCCAAGTGCGAGTCGGACTCACGCCCGAATGGGTCGTTAATATTCTCTATAATAAATGGCAATAATATATGGCAATAAATGGCCTATATATTTATTATATCCTGTTTTTTAAAATGTTCGGTTGTTATAGCAGCGGTAACAGAAATACGTCATCTGTGATAATTTCCTGTGATGATTTCAACTGTCTACGAGACGACGCACTTCGTGCTAATAGTTTACTTTCCTCCGAATTCTGGAGTTCAGAGCAAAGAAATGAAAATATTTAATATTTCATTCTTCATTGAATAACAATTGAACCAACAACCGTCGCGTTTACAGTTTAACCCTAAAAACGAAGGAATATTGTAAAACATATATGTAGATACATCTAACGACCAAACAAGATATATTAGAAATAACCAAGTACATACATGCATTAAAATTGATTCTTTGTGAAATTACGTTGCAAATCTTCAAAGATTGACTTTCTAGAAAGAGGGCATTACGTAAAAATAACTTAATACCTTCCGTGAAAATGGTTTTCCTGGGTATTAAGATTTGAGATTGAGACTTTTTGAGTTGTCAAGAAACCTTACAGACATTATTTTGTACTCTATTATCATATTAAGTCACTTTGCTTTAAGCATCTTCGCGTATCGATAGGGAGAAATAGAGAATCAAGGCACTCTATTTTTCCTAATTTTCATTTGCCAGGCAAACGTCAATATTTAAAATAAGACCGGAGCGAAAAAATGAAAGAAGAAATTTAACATACATGTATAATAATATATAGTAATCATATATAATAATATATCTTTATTCCGATCTTCAAATAACCAAAATTAATTAGGACTACTTTTTAAAACTACCTCCTCAGATGGAAAAAAACGCCGACCGTGTTTCTCAACTTAGTAACTTGTTGTTAATATTTAAATAAATATAATTTAAAATTAATTTCAATAATTACACCGTTGGCATTGTTATTGAATAATTGAAAGAATTGATTGGATCATGACCCAATAATGCTGTTTATTTGTCGCGTCATTTGCGTCTGCGCAAGTCGATAGGAGAAAATTGTGTATTGAATCAATATAGATTATATATCAGCAGTTTGCTGGGTTTATTTGTGTCATTATAATAATTTTTTTATAGATTTACATTGTATCCTGCAAATAGTATTGAATTCAGAGGGCACACGCTGTGTCTCGAATTCTAGCGGAAAACGGAGAACGTAAAGCTAAAAGAAAGATCTTTGAGTGAGATGGTCTTTAATTTTTTTAATTGGCGTGCGTTTTATGCAAGATTCTTGGTGGATGTGGAGAAATACGTGGTGCATACGTGAGTTTTTCCTCCACACTCCTCTTGATTACGTGAATCCACATGTAAAAAATAGCATTATAAAGTATAATATATTGATGTACTTTAAAATATAAACTTTGTAATTAGATAACATGTAATTATTTATAGAAAATATATTCTTGTAAAATATATTATTAGCTACACATTTATACATATAACACGTATCTAATAAGAAATTACTGAGAAAAGAGTGTAATAGTTTGCTCGTATAAGTTTAAAGGTCATGATGTACGTAGAATAAAATGCACTGCGTGGGTGTCGTTCTCTTAGCCTTTAGTACGCGTCCTTGGATCAGCGTTTCATAGTATTTTATTTTAAATAATTTTAGCGTTTTGTTTGCTTTATGTAGAGCAATATTAACTAACAGCGTTTGTACTAGAAATTTTTAATGTTTTACCTGTTTCCACTAAGATGTTTCCATTTCCCATTTTGCACCACATTCTGGATATATAGCGACGACGATTAGCCTCTGAGGGTTAAAATACTACGTTCTCCACTTTTCGCTGAATTTTCGTACTGAAATTTTTGTTTTTTCACCTGATTTTTGTGTCACTTAGTTTCCGCTGGCCATGGCCAAGTCGACCCCGCTTTTTCAATAATTCATCAAAAATATTAATACTTCATTCCTATAAGTCAGAATCGAACTTTATTTGGCATGACGATATGATTCGTTTATCATCCAAGACCACTTTTAATTACTGTTATATATTTTGAATATAATCAATGATATAATGATCTTAAGATATAGAGGCCGTCGTACTGCAGTGGACTTCCCTAACGCTAGCGCCCTCCGTGTCGCTTTAAGCCGTCGAGTTATCTTGGGATGGGAACCTTAGACCGGGGTGACGTAACATGAGGTACTATTACGTGGCCTGTTGTATGTATGAGAGTTAATGTATGAAGCAATACAAAGTCAACCCTTCGGCTAAAAGCAACCTAACATAATTTATTTTTAATTTACGATCGCGATAATAATAGGACAATAGACAGGCTTAATAGATAATTTCAATATGTTTTTCTGTCAAACGATGCGATGCGGTTTCTGGCCGTATACTTAGAAAATAAAAATAGAAATTATTAATTCAGGTTTAATGTTTCATTAAATTAGCTGCCAAAAGTAAGAAAATGTCTGTTACGTGACACTTAAATGTCACGCCTACTCACAAAAAAATCAATGTTATTAATAACATAGCAGAACAAGATGTATGCAGAAGTAACATGTATATTTAAAGAAAAGATACCTTAAATCAAATTGCAAATATGAAATATTATAAAATAAAAAAAATCTTCACGCTTTTTTCTCCATAGCAGAGTAGGTAGAGGGACCCAGCGTTCAGATATTTCGATCCCCAATTTCTGTGGATTTTTTTAAAAAGCGGAGTTAAGTAGCGCTTCCTCTAACAGATAATTATTTTTCTGAGTTACGCGTGCGTGTACCTGACTGTACACTGTCATCTTTGCAATACTATCATAAAAATATACAGTACCATCGACGAGAAATGGCTTCCTTGAAGTAAGCTGTAGAAAACGCTGCGCAGATTTGATTTTGGGATTTTTGCTTTTGTTTATTTACTTCCCAAATGTACAACTCGCAAAAATTCAAAAAAATCTAACTTAATAACGGCCACGTCTCGTCGACCGTACTGTAATTTATATTCAATCTATAGCTATACATGTCTCCTGTCTAAGTATGTCTTGTCTTCAACCTGCCACATGCTGTTCCAAGCTATGGCCAAATACACTGACAATGTGTTAAGGCTATCTGCGTATTCCACCGATTTGGAAGAATTATAATATTATTTATACATTATGCGGAATAAAAATGTAAAATCGAATAAATATTAAAGTTACAGTTGTAGAAACTGTAAAATATTAAATTTACAGTTTTATGTATTTTAAACTCGTTATTAGACAATTATTATACAAATTGTATGGAGAAGTTAAAACAAAAAAAGGGGATTTTCTAAGATGATGCTAAGATATTATATTTAGATTTTCCATTTTTAATTAGCAAAAGAAAACTTTTAAAAATAATAATTTCATTTATACCGTAGAATTGAATGAAAGTTGCTTCCACGAAAGACGAGATTTGAGAACTAATACCGGTGTTCGCCTAGATTTGTTGGACATCAAACACTTGGGTCGGTGCCAACCTGTCATACACTACTTAAACAGAAAAAAAAACCATTTTTTATTGTCTTTATGATTCATGTCATTAGAATTATTATTTAAAACAATGTTTGGCCGTGACTTTGCTTGTGACACACGTATTGATATGTGGGTAGTATTAGATTTATTTTTTAATAGTTTTGGAAAGAAACGTGAATGAGATACTTGGACGTGTGTCTTTGCAAATTGTGTAACAAACTGTGGATGTAAAATAATACATTCATTGTACACTCAAATCTAATTTAAGGGTAAGATTTTGTATAAAATATTAATATTTACACACTTCAATGAAAAGAAAATGATTTTCAATTTTGCTACCTACATAATTCACAATATCTCTATGTATCATATTTTCGGTTTACCTTCCTAGAAAGACAGAGGGTAGGTAAGCAGAGGGAGCCCTTTGTCTCGTCACCAGAGAGAAGAAACGAAAATATTAAATATTTCATTTTAATTCTGAATTTCTTCTATTCGAGATGTGCGTGGAGAGTGGCGGCACTCGTCTACCAGACTAGGAAAATAAAAATAATTCATGCTTCGGGTGAGGGAAAAAATTACCTGAAAAATAAAAAAAACGTCAAAGGAAAAATTCATCAAGAAAAATGTTGTTTTCTTATCTCTTCAAGATTATAATTGTAATATTTTAAAAGTATAAACGTCTCCAAAAATCATATATATAACGATTTTTTTAGTATATTCTAATTTGCAGTATAAGATTATTCTTAAGAAGAGAACAAGGGAAATTGTCATAATTCTTATGAATCTACGGGAAAGTGACGCTTTTGAAGTATCGGAAGTTTGCCACAGATTTATATCTGATTTTAGGGGCGATAAGTCAAAATGGCCTCTACTGACGAGTTTGCTGTAATTTTGATAAAACACAAAGGATGTGATCGCTATCTGTATTTTTCACAGTAATATCTTATTTTAAACGTAATTATGACAAAAAAAAAAATCACCCATTTTTGAGATATCAGGTGTTTAGAGGTGGAAATAAATAATTAATTTCTCCGAATAGTTATATCCACAAATTTGTGCCACTTTGCCAGGATCCGAATATCGGAATTATTCAGAGATTATTACTTATTAGTAAGCTATTCGAGTCTCGTACATTTTGTAGCTGAAGTGTTGAAAAACGCTTTCATTAGGTAATTTTTAAACCATTTATTACCTCTATTTAAAACATTACAGAATAGATAGATAAATATAAATACCTTTTTTATCTTAATTATATTTTTTTTGCAGCTTCACGTTGCACCCCGCATATAGCAGGATAGGCAGAGGGAACCCGCGCATGCACACACATTTCTCAATTTTCGGGGCATTGTGCATTGAGAGGCAAAACTCAAGGCTTTGTCTTATTGCCTGACCTAGAAAATACAAATAATTTATTCGCTCCAGTGGGAAAAGAACAGGCGACCACCGCGCTTACAGCCGGACACTATGCCGCTATAACACGACCGACTTGGCATAAAGCACACGCGTCATTCCCAAGTATTTGACCTTTCACAAATTGGAATATGCACGTTGGACCGACGCTGGACACCCACACATGTAAACAACCTGCGCGACGTTAATTATTTCTGTTCCACACATCATTACGCGTCCTAATCTCAACTAATAACAAAATGTCCACTTGTCTCTTGGGAGGCGTCTCGACCGATTTTCATTTCCTCAAAAATTTTTTTTCGTTGAATATATTTTTATTTATATTATATGTATTACGCACAGTTGGTTATTTTTGAATTTAAATTTGAGAAATATCTTTAAATAAAATTTACATCTATACCAGGCGGAAGAGTTTGTTTGAGTCGACCGGCTAATCTGAGGAACTGCTGTTCAAAATAAAAACAAAATATTGTTTTAAATAGTCTATTTATCATGGAGGGCTGTAGACTTTATTGTACCACGGTAATCGTTTCGATATAATTAATCCATTTTGCGGACGATGCCGCGTGTAAAAGCTAGTGCATCATAAAATAGAGAACTTGGTCTCCTATTCGTTTTAAATAATCAAAATGCAACAGTGTTATTTATTTAGCAGTAACAGTAGTTCTTTGTGTAGGATATTCTTCATTTCACTTCTTTCTCCAGCCTACAAAAAAGCATTTCCACAAAATTTATTTATATAAAGGAAAGATGTGATTGATATCGTCAGTATATAAATCATATTTTCGAGGATAATTCTCATTTGAGATATTATATATTTAGTGCTGAAAATGTTGATAAATGTGAATTCCGTCACTAAACGGGCACACGGGACATTTCTATGTGGTGAACAAAATGGTCATACAGCTCTCTCTGCATACGTTGTGAATGCCTTAGAAAAATATTCTTTTTAACAAAAAAAAAGCACCAGAATCATCCTGTCAATGGATATGACAAGTGAATTGACTGTATTCAACAATGACCACTCACTCATTCCGACTAATACGTTTCGGTGCCAAAAGATCTATCAAAGTGTTATCGGCTCGTAAACGACTTGGCCGCTCGTTTTAAACTACGGTTATAATTTATTAACGTAGAGGGCTAGTGACATCTATGATTTATCATTTTGTTCGAAAGCAGATGTCATTTTTTAGGGTTCAGTACTACAAAAGGAAGAAAAAACCGAACAAGCGCAAGTCGGGCTCGTTCACCGAGGGTTCTCGTGCTGTTTTTTGAAATTCAGGTTATCATCTCATCCGTCACTTGAAGTAGCGGCTTTAATACCAAATTTTGTCCCCTTTTAAAGCTTAATTTTTTTAGAATTAAGCCACAAATGTATAATTTTCATATTTTTTTCTGTATTAGAATTACCTACCTCTATCCAAATTTTATAATTGTAGGTCAACCCGAAGTACCCTATTAGATAATACACTGGTTATAATCGAACAAAGTATAAAAATATACTACCTAAAAAATGAAGCGTGCAAAATGAAACGGATGGCTCTTATAAATTCGCTGTAGTTAAACGCATTATACATTTTAATGAGCTTTAAGTTGCAATATATTAAATTGGACTACTTAATATTTTAATTTAAAGTAGCATATGGATTTAATATCAATTTAAATAGTAAACTAATATTTTGTATACCAAATTTAATTTTGTATCTTTTCTTAACAGCTTAACGCTTATTTGACAGAAAGTGGCAAACGGAGTCGATGGTTGTCGAGACATTGCGTATTATGCGGCGGAACTCAACGCTGTACGTCATGCCATCATAAAAAATTAAAAATATTCACCCGAATGGAATTTGGACTCACAACCACTGACTTGTCCACATAGGATGCTGTGACGGCCTCTCAACAATATAAAAAATTTTGAATCAAATCAAAATATTTTTTTGTAAGTAATATGTATGTATATTGTAGTAAAAAGTATTTAAACACTTTCAACACAATAATATGCAAAATAGTAATCAAGAAGTTTTATGTTAATTGAATGTAATTCCTACATACAAGTAGGTATGCCCGCAGTTGGATGTACCAAATGAATGAACAAATGTAACCCCGCCATAACTTTTATAATTCAACCCACCAAATGTCCAGTGGAGTGACAAGTCGACGTGACAATTATAGAAAGTCATATCACTATTCCAACTTTTAAGTCATTTTAGATTATTTTTATTTATATTTTAGCTAAATATAATCATTATCAGCGTCACACTTTCACGCACGCAGCGGGATAGGCTGAGGGAAGCTAATTTTATGATGTTCCATTCCTCATTCTCCGCGGAATTTTTCAAAGCATTGCGTATTAAGTAGTGGAACTCAACCCCGGGCTTTGGCCATGGTGCCAGAGCGAAAATACAAATAAATAATAATTAATTCCCTTTGTTAATAAATGTAAAACAATGAATTTTTGGCTTGAGAAATCCTCTGTCTACAAACTCTTTGAAAAATTGAAAGATAAAGGTAGATATGTAAACCTTTAAATAATAAAAATTAATTTGAACTAGGCTTTTAGAGTTATTTCTTCGGATCATAAATATTAGACAACTTCTGATTATACTGGCTAATCGTCATCGTGACAGTCGATATATGTTGTGGGTTCAATTTCGAGAAAATTATGTATTTAAAATTTTCATTTCCTTTCAGATATAAATCTATGTAGGTATATAGATTACTAGCCGACCGAGGTAGCTTCGCCCGCTTGTACACTACGAATATTTATTAAATATGTTTATGAAATTATTTGCAGTTTAGGGGGTGAATTAAAAAAAACCACGAAACATGTTCAATGAAATATTTATAAGAGTCTGAATTTAAATTTTTATAACAATCGGTGGCGATTTAAAGATTTTTCCATACAAACTGTTAACCCCTACTTCATCCCTTTAGTTGGTGTCCACATTATAACACTCCGTTCCCCACTTTCTGCCGAATTCTGGAGGCATTGCGTGTTGAGTGGCAGAACTCAACGCCGCGCTTTGCCTCGACACCAAAGCGAAGAAAATGGAAATATAAACGTAAATAAATATTTCACTACCTCGAGTGGGAATCGAACCCACAACCGTCGCGTTACAGTCACACCCTGGCACAAGGAACACGAAAGAAAAAAGTAACAAGTATTTATAGCCCGACATTTTACCTCTACCAAGTTAACGTTATTTTATTTTCATAAGAAATGAGTAATTTCAACGTGAATCCAAAACTAAATAATAACGGAATGGAATCGTAATATTGATTTCGTCTAAGAGCTTGTTAACAGTCGCGCTAAGTGAGTTACTGTGTAGGCGCCGTACACTCGCGGACATTATTAGGTGAACGATATATATATATATATATTTTATATTTTTCTAGAAAAGTTCAAAATATATTAATTATATTTTGTTTATCTTAACTTTATTACTATAGTGTATTTTATTTGGATAAGGAAAGATAATTTTGATTTAATTTATTTTCTCATATTGCATTCTCGATAGTGGGATAAAGGGACAATAGTTTACGTAAGAAAATAGAGAATAGATTACTTCTTGGAATTTTCATTATGTCACTTAATTAAATATAGAAATTGGAGAATGGAAATAAAAGATATGTACTCTTTATTTTCCTTTTTTCTTTGTTTTCTTATAACAGAACAATCTAATACATTTTTTTTAGATTCAATCTTTCTTTCAGTAATTATGTCGGATATTATTTTAGAGTCAAACATTTTAATAATAAAACCTAATATACTTCTTCTACTTAAAAAATAAAGGAAATCCATTTGGACTTACCACTAAGTCATGGCGACTAACACAATAATGTCCATCGATAAGCCACTGTTATGATAGGTATAAAAATAATATTTACTTCGCCAATAAACGAGGGACAGCAATATAGCAAATTTTACGGTTATTCCAGATCAGAAGTAAACATTTGTGTCATGTTACTGTACGCCTACTAATAACATTAATTAAATATTTTTTTTTAGTTTCAAAGTGTAGTAAATAATTTAAAAGGATTTTAGTCCGTAGTAGTATCTTAAGTGATATAACTCTTTTGATGATTTATAAGTTATTTGTTACAAATTACTATAAATATGACACGGTACTAAGGAAATTTAAAAACAGTGTTCCTATAATATGTTATTTTCTTTTTCTGTATAAGTTTTTAATGTTCTGAAAGCGTAAACATGATGAGTGATGTCATACAAAAATATATAAAATATATATCGAAAATATTCGGACATACCACACTAAAAAAATATTTTGACAAAACATATACAAAAAATTTTGCCAGATTTGAACCCAAATCTCTTGGAAACCGTCCATTGACCCCCTGACCACTATTCACAAATCATTCATATGATTGATCAGGAAAGAAAAAAATAAAATGAAACAAGAGAAAATGTCAAAATGAATACAAAATAATTATATTTGTACGCCAGATGTTGAAATAGAAATATCAAAAGCATGCCTCAGAATGTAAACTAATTACAGCACATCGGGACATCCCGAGTGAAATCACGAGCTCTTAATTAAATTTAAAATCTAATCTGGATTCTTTCAAACACTATGCATTCGTTTTATTTTATTCGCTTTAATTATAAAGATTTTATTATATAACTTTTCTTTCCCATTTTTCATAGTTTGTTCTTATCAGGAAATATTTTTATCAAAAACCTAAACATTTTTTCAAGTTTATTTTGCACTTTTGTATTGTATTTAATTTCTCAAGATTTTTTTTAAACAGTACGAAATTGCCTGAAATATATTTAGTAGAGGATGCCAAATATGTTGATTATATTCTTATATTAAAATAATAACTGTCGAAACGCTTACTTTTAAAGTAAAACTTTCTCAGTTAATACATAGACTAATAAGGATATAAGAAGTTCATCAGCTTCACGCTGTATCCCGCACACAGCAGGGTAGGCAGAAGGCAGGAACCTAGGTATTAAGACACTCCGTTCCCCACTTTCTGGCGAATTCTGGAGGCGTTGCGTGTTGAGTGGCAGAAGTCAACATCACGCTTTGCCTCGACATCAGAACGAAGAAAAATGAAAATATAAACGTAAAGAAATATTTCACTTCCTCGAGTGGGAATTGAACCCGCATCATCATCATATATTATTTGGATACAAAATTCAATTATTTCAAAATTCTGAACTAACTTCTGTGTCGTATAATATACTCCAACGTTTTCAATTATAAACAAAACACATCACATCTAAATCTATTTTAAATGAAAGGTAAACTGGGACAGTGAACTTTGAGGGAGCTTTTGAATGAATCTAGATTAGATTTTAAATTAATTAAGGCATTGAGCATCCCAAGGGGTGGATTAAAAGAACCATGATGGCAACGTTTTGTAAAACGTATGCAAATCTATTGGTATTCGGTTAAACCTTTTGTGGGTTGTGGGTTTGATTCCTCGAGGAAATCAACACACAATGTTTACAAAAATCGGCGAAAAGTGGGGACGCAGCGTGAAGCTGAAAAAAAAAATTATCATTACATGACGAGTGAATTGTATTAACATGGTCTGCTATAAGAGACGCTTTACTCAACAAGACAGCTTTTTTATTTATAAGAGAGGAAGTGAGTTAGCAGAAGGAGGTTCAAGTCGTTATTAAAGAAGAATACTGTCAGTCAATCAATTGTCACTGTTTAGAATTATTATAGAGAAGGAAATGAGGTAAAAAATAAATGTTGAACATATATATTAAATGAAATTAAAAATACGTTTTCTATTTTAGTCAGCTTCACGCTGTATCCCACGTAGGCTTGGCATACTCAAAAAAGATTATGATAAAAATAGGCTAATTTCGGATTAAAATGGCCGGCAGTGTAAAAATTTTCATGTTTAGTTCACATTTACTCAGCTATAAGACTTCTGTCAACAGTTATTCTGAATGTAATTGAGAGAGCCTTGAACCCGCATTCTCATATTTGACTAAATTAATATTACAATTTAGATTTTACTACTGAATTATTTTGAATGAATGTTTGTGTGGAATGTACTTAATGTGGTAAATAGAAATGATTAATAGTTAAAAAAAATTGCGTTTAGATTCTAATCAGTTCATTAATTTATTGAATTAGTGAAGATGCAGAGACATTAAGGTCCTCGTGGCGCAATGGGTTAGTCGTAAACTCATTGGTAGCAGATTCGATACCAACTCATAGCAATGAGTTATGTTTTCGATCTGGTTATATAAAAATGCAGTATTAAGTTTCGCAGCTCAACACGCCTTTTCTCGAATTAGTGTGGAAAACGTAGAAAAATGACTTCATACCAGATCTCGCCTACTTACTCCCTTGGTTAATGCATGAAGGTGAAAAGATATATATATAAATATATAATTATCTCGGAAAATCTGGATTTGAACCACTTTTTATATTATAATATACACAACAAAGATTTTTACTACAAGTAATTCCTGACATAAATAATAGAAAGCTTAAAGTTATTATTTTTGTAGGTCTAGTAAAAATACATGGTTGTCAACAATTTACTAAGTAACCAAGGAAACGGTAAACAGAGGTGTATCCCGCTCGCTTCGTCATTTTCACTATGTAATAAATTGATTTTATTATTTTCGCTGGCCGCAGCAGGGATGCGGCCCTTCAGTAGGTCAGTAACGTCAGCAAAACAAACCATAATATCTGCTCTTATTTTACTGAAATAACATATTTTTTACTGTTACCTTGCTGTTGCTGCTTGCTCACTTTTATCACTTTCCTTTCATTTTCAGAATGATTCAAGGTTTTGTAATACGCAGAATTTCATATGTTAGGTATTTTAACAAAAATAAAATTGAGAGGCACGGTGAATAATCATTTTATTTCTTTCCTACAAAGCAAGAGAAGTTATAATTTGAAACTTGAATAACTACTTCGGAGTTGAACACCGCCACTAAACACACAACGTTAGTGTTAACACATTAGGGTCCCAGCGGCCAACCCTGCTATGTGCAGGGTACAGCGTGAAGCTATAAAGAAAATACTAGATTCAATGGAAAAAAAAATCTAAAATTTCTCTTCCACTATTATCAAATAGTAAATTATTCAACATTTCCTATAAGCGCCATTCGCTTCGTACTGTCCGTACAACAAACACATCATAAACACGCACATAATATTATCGAAGGGACACAATAGGCCTAAATTCATACGGAGACATGCAAGATGACCCACTTTCATGAATACTTAATATTCCATGTGTAAATCAAATGACAGGTACACATATTCTATAAAAAGCATTATTTATTAACACTTTAATATACATACAATTATTAAATTTTCAACCGTGTGGTCCCGGCTTAGAAGAGGATCACCCTGGTACTGTCGGTGTCGTGAGAGGCGACTAAAGTACGTGTGGTAGAGTCACGTCGCCAGTAATGGCAACATGCATGGGCAGACTCGACCGGATTTAATACCACCCCCGGCATTTAAAACCGGCGTGAAGTAGTGGCTCTTGCCACTGTGTTTCGCATTAGGTAATGCCGGGCCCCGGTGCCCTGCATCTCCACCTTAAAGGCTGGCAACCTGTGGCTCCTCTGGTGTTGCATGGGGTCGTGGGCGGCGGTGATCACTTACCATCAGGTGACCCGAACGCTCGTTTGCCTTGTCCTCTCCCTTAAAAAAAAAAAAAAAAAAATTGAAGCAAAATAATAATTAAAACAAAAAAAATAATAATTTATAATATTCATTTGAGGGTATCCTAAATCTGTCTCTATTAAACAAATGGCTTCGAAGGTATCAGTCTGACCAAAAGTGATAGCCGTTGTTTCAAAAACACATATATTTCGTTGCATCAAGTGGGCATCGAACTCACAACCTATCGCGGTTATTATCGCATTCTTGTGTCTCCGCGCCACGAAAGCGTACGCGTCTCGAAAGTTATTCAAGCAAACATAAATATATCTGTAAAAATGTTCTAAGTACTTATTTTCTAAAAATCACTATTTCTTAGAAAATGAAGTGGCTATCTTGATCTGAGTACCTCTGCCGTGCAAAATTCAAGAAGTGTGAATACAGATAATAATAAAATTATATAAATAGAATATTTTTTTCATGTGATCTTAAATACAATAACAACTTCAAGGGCTTCGAGGGCAAAACAAATATTTTTTAGCTTTACAATAAAAAAAATGCCTACAAGCGATAGATTAGAGACGATGTTTATAAAATTTACAACTCACAAACAATATTATATTAAATAGAAACATTTATGAAAAGAAAACTCTTAAACAGATAAAGTACAAACATTAATTTGAGTTACCGATAGGTTTTCTTGTAATACCTTTTAGGCTCGATTCACACTATAGGGCCGCTTTCGGTTCATATTTTTTTATTATCATGGCGCTGTTATAATTATTTGATGCAAGAAGACATTGGTTGATTTTCAATAACACAATATCGATGATACCGTAGAAAGGTTACATAATAATTTATAATAGCTTAAAAAAATAAAATGTTCAACAATTAAAGGCGCGTATAATTAAGAACAGACAGACACTGTGCCCGGGCTCTATCGATACAGCCTCTATGCCTTTATACTCAGATCTCAATCAGATTTAAGTTAAAAAATGATATTTGAAATATGTAAACTGATAAAGAAGAACAGAAGAGCGATCAGAACCTTAACAATAACGTGAATATGACGATATCCACCGAGAGAGTCCCTACAGTGTGAATAGACCCTTAAGAATAAGTCAACCAGCCAATATAAATCACTGAGGTATTGCCTTAGAGTGGATAGATTTTGCAAATATTGACAAAATTTCTAAAAGTTTGTAGGCGAGGGTCAATCTGACATGTTTATGTTATGCTACATGCGTCGCGACGTGTCGTTGATCCGGGGGGAGAGATTGGATGTGGAGACTCTTAGGGTATTTGTTAGATATGCGAGGAGATACAGGCAGTTCTTGTGATCTATTGACTCTTGATATTCGTTTCAATTTTACGTGTAAAACATTTTTTTTATAATATATATTGTGTGTTCATTTCCATCTTACGTTTAAAATATATTTGGTTTTTGTTTAATATTTTTACGCTCTGGTGTTTGGTGTCTGGGGGTCTGGTGGTGGTATTCTGCTACTCAACATGCAACCTCGGTTGACCTTCAAAAACACTGTATTAAGGATGCTGCGCGAAAGTCACGTAAAAAGCGTCAGGACCCCTAGGAATGAAGAGGTTGATGACAGTGGACGAGGCGAAAGAAGAGATCGTTCTCTCTGACTTCCGCGATAGGGATAAAGCCTTAAGATTGCCTTAAGGCACTGGCAATATACCACATAATACCTTAAGAATTCGGTGGAAAATAAGGAATGAAGTCTCCAAATGTGAAATAAAGTGTCATATATAATATAGATATTTTGTTATATTCATGGCAATATAGATAAAAATATAATTATTATTAATTCATTCAATTTCAATATAATAATAAAATTTGCCAAAAAAAGGTTGCCCAAATACAGCTTAAAGTAAAATAAATAATTAATTTTTTACTTTCAAAATATAATTAACGTATAAGATAATTCTCACAGAACAGTATAATCGAGAAAAAAAAATAACCTTTAGGCAAATCCAATTATTCTACGTCCAAAGCACTCACATTGGAACGAAGTGGACTAATTGCCTAACATTGTTTCAGGTCACGAAGCGGAATTTTGGCGTCAACCAGCGAAAAATCGGAAGGAAAACTCGAAAGAAAAAATGTGAAGATCACATGTCAACCAAACCTTTCGAACGCACATGATTTCGATCGCCAATTTCACCCACACGACGCACTTGCCCATCAATTATAATACAAACACGTACAAAAATGCTACAGCAAATCGCGATTCTGAGGATTTTCTTGAAAAATTCGACCTACAATACAATAATGATACATTTAATACGTCGATGTCTAACTCAACGTTTGAAATGTCGAACAACTATACAGAGTACGCCGAAATACCATATTACATAAAGGCGACATCAATGACCTTTTGTATAGTTATAATGTGCTTGGGTGTGATCGGCAACGTGATGGTGCCGATAGTTATTCTGAAGACTAAAGACATGAGGAACTCCACTAATATTTTCCTTGTGAACTTGAGTATAGCTGATCTTATGGTGTTGCTGGTGTGTACGCCGACTGTGCTGGTCGAGGTCAACTCTAAGCCTGAGACGTGGGTGCTTGGTAAAGAATTATGTAAGTATATTTCATGTATATATGTATAATAATAATCTACAGGCTATTAATTCGGCTACGATTTTTAGGATTACGTACTTTTTTTTAAAAAAAAGGAATAGATGAATGGAGATATCCAGTTGAAATTTAAATCCAATCTAACTAACTTAGATCTGCGGCCCCATGATTTCCTGATAATTTAAATATCGCATAAAACGCATATTGCACTATAAAGGAAATTAAAAACGTACTTCCGGCTAATCTATAATTATGAAACTTAACAGCCTGAATCTACAGGTAGTACTAGTTCAGGAAAAAATCTGGAAAACTATACATTTGTCGTTATATTCTAAAAAATCATAACCTTAAAAGGAGGACAAAATTTGGTATTATAACAACTAGTTCAAGTGACTAGACATGTGGTTCTGGCTAAGTTAAACTTGAATGACTTGAACCTTGAACCTATTTTTGTACAGAACCCTCGGCGGGCGAGCCCGACTCGTGCTTGTCCGGTTTTTTTACTTTATTTCTTTAAATTTATGTGGCTGTATACATATTATACCTTGAACTGTTGAGATTTTTTCGAAAAACCTTTGGGTTCTGTAATTTAGATCGAAATAATACCTAAAACTAGGCAGAATATGGAGAACAGTTTTTCTGTAAATAATTCCTTTTAATCAGAAGAAAATGGCGGGTGAATTATGGAGATAAAAATAAAATATGGAAATAAAAACCCTCCATTTTGAAATATGCAGGTCTATAAAACACCAGATTAGAGGCTCTAAAATAATTTATAAAAGTTTTGAAGGACAAAAGTACGTGCGGGTTATTGACGTATTATGCACTCATCTTCATTTTAATTTATGACGGAGATTCGCGAATATTTCACTTATTGACAATTTATATTCAATTTCTTAGTTTTTTTTTATAATAAAATATATATGTACAAGTATTTTGTATATATGACAACATTTATTTGGGTTTCACCTTCACCAAGTATCCGACGTATACTGTTGGCAGAGGGAACCTAAGACACTCCGTTAAAAACTTTTCGCTCAATTCTCGAGGGCATTGCGTGTTGAGTTTACCTTGTTGCCAGATCGAGGAAATTAAAATATTCATTCCCCCGAATAGAAATCGAACCTATAATCGTGTTAGCAGTCACACGTTTCTGCTACTGCTCCACCGCTGGCATCACATTTATGTCTACATATTTCTAATAATTCACAAGCTTTTGGTTTAGGTACGTGAGTCGGTTGTTAATTAATATATTTGTAAGGAGCATATTTTATATACAAGTTATATTTATGTGTGTTTCTGCGTGTAGAATATTTATTGGCAAATGATTTTTTCGTATGCTTATTTGTCGGTCGTAGGTTCAATTTTGTTGAAGGAAATAACAACAAAAGAAAAATAAAATATAAGAACTAAATGATTTAAGAAATTAAATCTAGGAAGCAGGTGGACGAGTTGAATTAGTATGAGCCAACATCATACTAATTCAAAATAACTGATAAAATAGTCTTCTTTTTCTTTTCTTCGTTCATCTACTGAGTGAGCGATTTAAAGAAATTGCTCAATTTCCGGTTTTAGAAGTCAATAAAGTTTTTTAGTCATCATATTATAAATTTAAGGCGGTCGTGGCGCAGTGGTCAAGGGTGCCGCCCGTAAACGCGACAGTTGTGGGTTCGACTAGGTTCCAAAGTTGGATCAAACTTACGATCTATCGTTTACAGTCGCACGCATATGCCCCTGCGCCATGACGGCCTCCAAAGTGAAGCCAACCCAAAAAGCTCACATTCCATACAGAAACTGAACTCATGATCATCACGCTTACAACCACACGCTGTACCACTGCGCCACGACCGCCGCAAATATTAAAAACCCATTATAAAAAAAAATACTCGTAAGGCCTTAAATATAATGATTTTAAAAGTATGCAATTCCAATAAAACGATTCCTTGAAGAGAACAATTTTGATACAAAACGACTTTACTCCCAATTAATATCTGTAACGATTGTTGTTCGTTTGTCCTGTACGTAAACGAGAATACGATTATTTTATTTTTTTATCTTATCGAAGGGCATATTGCCATAAGTGAGGAGGTTCTGTACATTTTGTTTATTCTCTTTTTTTTTTGCATTTCACTTCGGGAGTGTGTCAACGAGAATGGAGTGTGTTAATATTGAGTTACCCTCTTTAAAACTCTGCTAAAAAAACAATATATTATATATATATTTAACAATATATTATATATATATTAGTTAATTCCTTTATTATATGGCACTAAAGGAGCATCGGTCCAACTCCTGCTATACTATTCTTTTTATAATATATAAATAGATAACATGAAATAAGATGAATTGCAAGTTTTCGTCGTACAATGTCTAACCGTTAATGCCTTAGTAGTGGAATAGTTAATGCCTCATCCAGAGGATTTATAAATTATATATAAGCAATTTACATTAATGAGAATCAAACCCACTATCCACCTGTCCAAGGAACCCTAAAACCTAACCAAATTGAATTACACAATAAAACTCCACCTTTAGTAATCTAAAGAATTAAGAGCTATTCTTTAAATATTATTATAAAAAAAAATACATTCAAAAATATACATCTCATACATTTTTAGTGTCCAAACAAGACAGCCATGAAGCCGGCGTACAAAATATTTATATCTTAAGCTTCATATGAAGCCATATAATATTTTTTTATTAAAATCATTAAGATCACAGTGATCCTTGTCCGGATACAAAACGGATACGTAATTCGTATTAAAACGTTTAAAAGAACATAAAGTAAAAGCTTAAAGAATTCTTTCACCAATTAAGCCGTTTAGTACGAGCTTAATGCCTAATTATTAAGCTTGAGTCATTTCATTGTATTATAATAATGTATGGTAATTATAAAGGGATATTTTAAGAGAAATCATTGTAGATATTAAGAATCGTAATTTTTTTTTATAGTTTCGGTTTTCTTTTAAGCGGAACTCAGGTTATACTAAAGTGTCCGTCCATATACATCAAAATATTTTAAATATTTTAATTAGTTTTTTTTTAAAAGTTTAGTATTTCTTTAAAAAGATTACGATTATTATTATTATATGGTTACTGTGTGTTAGGTCTTATCTGTAATTAGTCAATAGTGAAGCCAATAATGGCGCAGGAGCACAAACGTGCGACTGTAAACCTACAGTTTGTGGGTTTGAATATCACTTTGGGAAATGAAATTGTCAATATTTTCATTTCCTCGCTTTGGTGATGAGCCAATATGGGAGTGACAATATAATGGGATGGGAGTGGAGTGTCTTAACACTAGGTTTCTTCTGCCCAACCTGCTACGTGTGGGATACAGCGTTACGCAAAAAAATATTTAATATGTACAAGTTACTTCATTTTAAACTCTACTATTTAATAGAGAGCGTTAGTTCCGCCTCTCAATATGCAATGCCTCCAGAATTCAGAAGTTCCCTCTGCCTATTCTGCTGAGTAATATTTCGTATATAGGTCTTTGCTACGGCTACGATGTAACGCTATTACAGAAAAATAAAAATGTTCATTCTATAATGAAAATATTAATCATTTATAAATAAATCATTATATATATATAAAATAATGAGATATATATATATAATTCGTTTTTTTTACCGCTGATTTCTTGACCACACTCAATGCATATTAAAGTCCACTTATTAATACACATACGAGTATATTGTCAAATAAAATGTCAATAAGCTTAAACCAGTCTTATCACAAAGTACTTAAGTTCAATTTGGTAAAACAAAATTTAAAAGAAATTAAGTAAAAGACGACCTAATTAAACGCTATAAAGTTTAAACAAATTTTTCTTTGCAAAAGAATTGAAATATACTTCGAAGAATAACCGAGAGCATCTTTATGGTTATTTTATTGGCATGCACTGTATGGTTTCTTGGAATGTGACATAGTGTCATCTCCATCAGAATATTCGGCCTTTTACAACAGCTTTCGAAGTTCAAAATCCTCCAAGTGGGAATCAAACCCGCAACCATCGCGCGTAAATTCATACGCTTGTACGTTATACTCTTGCGTCACGACGGCCTCTAGGCGTACTTTACACCTAAATATAACGCATTGAGGTTATCGTGGCGGTGACAACATCTGTCTGTAAGCGCAATGGTGTTGGGTTCGACTTCACCTCGTGTGATTTTTTTTTTATATGCTATGTCACACCACTTTATTTCCTAAATTATAGTTTAATTTATATATTTTCCATGCAGATATGAAAACTATGGTATTGTCAGATATTGTCCCATTAAATAATTAACATGTTAATATGTGACTCCGAATCCGAGATATTTGTGTTCAGTAGCTGGAACCGCACTGGGCGCTGTCTCTTTATATTTCTAAACTAACCAAAAACAATAGCAAGCGCAAAAAAAATCGTATGTAATAATAAATTAATCTTAGTAGTAATTGTAAATATAAATTATAGACTTGAATAAAAAAAAGGTCCCGCTGAGGTTCTTTTGAGGTTTGAGTCAAAAGTCTGTCTCATTGTTAACAATATAATTTTTAACATTATTTTTACTTCGATTTTGCCTTTGACTGTGTTTTTTACTTTAACTTTGAACTTAATTTTATTACAGAATATTTGTTTCAAATCGAAAACTATCCACCCTCAAAAGCTATTATAGTTATGAGGATTGAACCAACGACCGTCTCGGTAACAGTCTGAAATTATATAATTGACATGTAAATACGAAACACTCAAAGTGTTAAGTATGTCCAAATATTCATCTCATTTGACGCAAATATCCGTTTGGTATGGCGGCGCCACTTCCAAACGGTTATTACCGACCGGTTGTTTCATTTTCGTACTCCGATATTAAATTTCTACCAAACGTTTCAGATTTCGACTGTCATAGAGTAATTTTAATTTATCCTTGACTTGAGTGTTCGTTTTATAAAGTATTTATGTCGAATGTTTGTGGCAGTGGGCCAGTGGTCGTCGGTTCGATAAACATATAGGTCCTGTTTTTGTCTATACTTCATGTTGCTAGAGCTTCGATTGACCTTCGAGAACGGAGTATCAATGATACTGGAGAAAGGTCATGTCAAGAGCTTGAGGACCCTCAGGAGAGCATTTGTGCGTGAGACGAGGTGAAATACGCATGTAGAGACCGTAGGATAGGGCGCCCAAAAAATCTTGATAATATGTCATCGATAGACTATAAATAGATACACAACAAATTTTCTTTAAATGTATTGTAGATATTATAATACATTTAAATACAATTGAAGTGTCTTTACAAAATTCTGATACTTAGCCTCGAAAATATTATCTTATCAACGTTAAGAAAAATAAGTTAAATCACAAAAAAATAAATATACGAGTAAATGGACACCATCATTTTAGTTGAGAAAGCTATATAAAACTATATAAGTATATAAGTTAAGAAAATAAATTATCTCTATATCCCTCCCTATATGCAGGAAATACGTAAATTATATAAAAGTGTCTCCTTTTTATTATTTTTAATATCATAATATGAGAATGTAGAAATTTGAGGTTGCGCTAAAGGGAATATTTTACACAACCATATAACGACAATATGGCATCCAAGAATAAGTACATTTGTAAGTATAATATACACTCGTAAGTCGTAACGACCTTATAATGTTATTTACAAAAAAACGCCATTCCTGCTATATAATATGCTATAATATTATTTTGGAATATTTTCTTTTCTTACAACAGGCTGAGAAATTTTAGTAATAATATTTTTTCTAATTTCACGCTATATCAGAAGAGAAGGCTAATTGAAGACAATCCTTATCCGTTCCCGACGCGTAGTCGAATTTTCCAAACATGGCGTATAGAGTGGGAGCTTGGAACTCAACTTCACGTTTTTTATTCTATTTCTAAGTAAATATAATTGTGTAAATCAGTAAATTATTATTATTATTATTATATTCTTTCTGAGGTCTGAGAAGTAATTATTATTAATAACAATTTTGATAACGGCTATTTTACTTGCACTTGATTGTTTGATTTTGGTTTGGTCTTGACTCTTAAAAATATAAAAAATCAGCAGACAGAGTGAACCTAGTGTCAGACGCCCCGTTCCCAAAGCTCTGCCGAATTTTTCGAGGCAATGTGTGTTGAGGGTCGGGACTCAACTCAACTCTACTTTTGCCTTGGTGCCAGAGCAAAAAAATGGAAATATTAATAAAATAATAAATCATTGCCGACTGGGGATCGAACCCACAACTGCCGCGTTACAGTCACACCTTTGTGCCCCTGCATCACGACTGCCTCACCCTTTTCCCCACTCTCACGACGATGTTTACTTTTTTACTTTGAATTTATTATGAGAGAGAGATGGAAAATTTTTCATAATTGTCTCTTCTACAGAATAATCTATGAGAATGCACTAGCCTTTGTAGGAAAGTACACAGTGACATACTAGTCCAGTACAAACAAATCTGACGTTACCAGCTTTTTGCATCACTTGGAACGCGTTCAAAATGTATATTTAATACAAAAATTAAACTAATATGAATGGTAACATGATTTTTTTACCCAATTTAAATTAATTATTATTAACTTTACGCCACAAAAATAATCTCATGTGTTATATATACAACGATGATGATGATATATATACAACGTACGTATATACATTTAACAACATGAAAAGCCTCAAGATAAGAGTGTCAAATGAACTCGATATGAAGCAAGAAGTTATAAAATAACAAGTAGATTACCCAAGTTTGGAACACTTTCTAACTATAAAGAGACTGTGGCAAACCCTTTACAGCCTACTGTGTAGTACTAGGAGGGGTAAAAGCCAGATAATGAGGGATATTTTTGGGGTAACTTAAATTTTAATTAAAAATTTAGTTAGGTATATATTCTTGGATACGTAAAATTCTGCTTGAAATATAAAGGCATTACCTCGTATTTAGAAACCGGATATTAACTCTACCTGAAAAATAGGAATAGAGTGTTTTGTCACTAGAACATCTTTGTCTAACCCGCGTAGTAAGATAAGTACTATGTGGAAGCAGGAAAAAAAATTAAAAAATATCAATTTTAACCTTCGTTTCAACGAAATCTTAATTGTACATTTAATTATTTTTGAGATTTTACCTATATTTCATTAGATAAAAGATGTATGTTACCTATCTTACTTAGAATGACTTATATAAGTCATTTTAAGTAATAAAAAAAAAAGAAAATAAAGAAAAGGAAAACAAGTATCACATTTCTAACGCAAGTTACTGGTGTGGTACAAAGATATATATGAGTTCTTTTTCCGTACTGCGAAAAAAAATAATTGACAGCCTGTGAAAAATGAACATTGTATTCGTATTTATCCGCGCGCGTAATAAGAGGGTTTACGATTATTTTCTAAGACTGCCGCCGCTGATTTTATTGACTGTGTGGTATGATATGGGGAAACGAAATATCTAGTACTTAGATGTGGTTTTTTTTATGGTGTTTTCTATGTGGATGGTTTATTTTTTTATATATAATTTTTTAATTTTTATGTCATTGTTTTTTTTTTTTATGGGAGAGGACAAGGCAAACGAGCGTTCGGGTCACCTGATGGTAAGTGATCACCGCCGCCCACGACCCCATGCAACACCAGAGGAGCCACAGGTGCGCTGCCAGCCTTTAAGGTGGAGATGAAGGGCACCGGGGCCCGGCATTACCTAATGCAAAACGCAGTGGCAAGAGCCACTACTTCACGCCGGTTTTAATTGCCGGGGGTGGTATTAAATCCGGTCGAGTCTGCCCATGCGTGTTGCCATTGCTGGCGACGTGACTCTACCACACGTACTTTAGTCGCCTCTTACGACACCTACAGTACCAGGGTGATCCTATTCTATTTACAAAGATAAGAGTCTGAGTCTCTTGTTGTCTCATATTTAAAAAAAAATTAAATTGCACTGGTGGCAGAGAGAAATTGACAATTTTAGAGACAAACTATTTTACAAATAACACTATGAAATGAAAATAGTAATGTCAGAATATGCTTATGGTAAAAGATCACCATTAGTTTGAAGGACATGTCTAGATTAAATAGTAACAAGTAATTAAAAGACCATGACAAAAATACGGGCTTAAATTTATTGCAATTTGTAGGTATATCTAAATTACGCAGTACGCTTACACTTTAAATTTATTTTTGGCAGAAGGCCGACTTATTGCCATATAAATTAATATTTCAATAGCAGTGCTTGAAAACTAATTATAAAAGCAGAAAAGTATATTATATTTTAAGCCTATTTGTATAAGATCGTGTCGTTCTAGATAGAATATTTAATATTTTACTGTCTATTTTTTTATTTTTTATACCCAACAGGCCAGCGTGTGACATTGTCTGACTGTTGTCACGATGATTCTGGATTAGATCTCAATTCGAGGGAATTAATCAGTCTCCTCGCTCTTATAAGACGATACTTAAATATTAAATTTACTTTTCGTTGTATGTTTTGATACTATATTCTTAATATAGTTATGTAAATTTACTAAATAAAGTGAAAAAGAAACAAAGCAGATAGTATCATTTCTGTTTTATAAATGGAGAAGGAAAAACATGAACTACGACGTTACTGTATATTGCTTTTTATCTATAATTAATTATGTTTTCTTTAAAGGCGGGTTGAATTTATTTCTACTGATTATAACAGCATTAAATATTAAATATACAAGCATGGGCGTATCTAGTTATATTTTCTGTTGTAGCGTGAACTTAAGCTTAACTTAACTGATATGTTCGCGTTAACGTTTCTTTTTCTTTATTTATCAATTCAAAATTTTTTATTAGTAAGATTTCTGAGGTAAGCACCTTCCCTCTACCTACCCTGCTGTGTACGGGATATAGCGTGAAGCTGATTTGATTTAATTTAATTAAATTTAACTAATAAAATAAAAATAAATAATAATTATTAATTAATAAACAATAATTTTCCTTCCACAGGTCTGGCAGTGCCGTTCGTAGAGCTGACAGTGGCCCACGCATCTGTCCTCACAATATTAGCTATAAGTTTCGAACGTTACTACGCGATATGTGAACCTCTGAGGGCCGGGTACGTCTGCACGAAGACGAGGGCGACCCTCATATGCGCGTTGGCGTGGTTCTTCGCAGCCTTATTTACTAGGTTGGTATGGATTCATTTTTTTATGTGACTTGTTGCATAATATATTGGTTTTTATTAATTGATATAACTAGCGAGCCACACGAGGCTTCGCCCGCTTAAACTTTTTGGTGTGTTATAGCTTAATTATACAAAATAATAACATAAATTATAGCCTATGTGTTAATCTATGTATAGGCTATATCATTGATATCCGTTTTATAGTTTTTGCTTGAAAGTGGAACAAACATCAATCCACGACAAAGGAAACTACTGGTGTAAGTTGGCATTTAAGTAGGTCAAAAAATTATAATGGATTTCTATCACATTTTTTACAAAGTTTTCAGGATATTAATATTTATATATAAATTCAATGCCAAAAATATAAAGTTACTGTCTGATAACTTAAAAATTAATTTTAAAAAGGTAGATCGAAAAAGTTGGTATCGAAGTGAGGTTGTCTACATAACTGTCAGTTAGATTTTCTAGATAAAAAAAAATAGTACCGATAATATCTAATTGTGTTTTGCATTTCCGTGTAAAGATAAGAGTGAAAAATGCATCTGTCCCTTGTTCATGTGGCACAGCGCTTGACTTTAAGCGTAACGGATGTTAGTTCGATCTTCATTTCCTCGCTATCTCAACACAAATCACATCAATGAGGATTCATTCAGGAGTATAATTAACTGTACACTTTATGCAGGCCAATGCGGGATAAACCGTGAATCTATAAATCGAAAGCACAGCATTGATATCTCGAGTGTCGTAACACTACAAAACAAAATTTGATATTAAAACCGCTAGTTCAAGTGAGGTATCAGAGGGAAAAGGCTCTGGCTAAGCTTAGCTTAAATTTTGGACAAAAGCCTAAGACTTCCAGTTTCTGTACGTAGCCCTCAAGTGGGATGCCCGACTTGTGCATATCCGGTTTTTTATTTGTTTTATTGCGTAGTTAGATTCAAGTCGACCTAATAAAAATTAATATTAAAATACCCACGCAAGGTAGGATAGGATAGTTAGTATATCGTAAGTAATTACATTTCTTACACATTTCTTACATTGTGTAAGCTCTGCTAATGTATTCGATGTCTTGGGAGCTATTAAGGGAACGTTTTTGTAGAACGTAATGTTGAAAAGCGTAACGATTTAAGCAATTTACACAAATATAATATATATTTATCTCTATATTATAATAGTCTCAAGCGTATTTATTTTTACCATAATAGAAGGGAAGTCAGGGAGATGCTCGTTTTGATACTCTTTTCTTCATTTTCAGCCCAAATTCTAGATTGTGTATTGCGTTGCGGGACTGCACACCGCGCTTTGTCTTTACAGAACTAGAAGATTATAATAATAACGAATTTGCCCGAATAAGGATCGAATAATTTTATATCGAACTCCCTACCACCGACATCATAAAGTCTGCGCCACTAAAGCTCAGTAACTTTCATTGCATCTAATGATGTATGTAAGTCCCCGGATTCATCAAGAATCCGGGCAAAGTTTCCAAGTGGGACAAATTGTGTCCAATTCGGTTTGTTACTTTGCTAGTGGCATACGAGTACAGTTCAAGTTTTAATTGTTTAGCGAAATTTATAGAAGCGGAGATTGTTTTAAGTTGAAATATCTTTCCATGAGACCGTTGGAGCGCTGTAGCATATCTGGCTGTAAACGCAACGATTGTGGATTCGATTCCCGTTAGAGAGAATTAATTATTTACATTTTTGTAAGCCGTGGTAAGGAATAAATACAAAAGAGGGAAGCACTCCTGACATCGCCATTATAACCGACTATATATTAGACCTCGGTAATACTTTTCATACTCAATATATATATGTACATATAATATATGTATTTGTAAATCAACTTTGCGCTGTATCCCGCACACAAGACCCCGTTTCCCACTGTCTGCCGAATTCTGGAGGCATTGCGTGTTAGTGGTAGATCTCAACGCCGCCCTTTGCCTCGACACCAAAGCGAGGAAATGGAAAATAAACGTAAATAAATATTTCACTTCCTCGAGTGAGAATCGAACCCACAACCGTCGTGTTACAATCACACCCTAGTGCCGTTGCGCCACGACGGCCACAGATAAGTAATACAAACTGGAAATTATAAAATCCTCCACAAAAAGATAGAATGGGACAGTTGAAATAAATTATCTTGTTATTTTGACACTAAATATAATATTTCAGAAACTAATAGAGTATGAAATTTGCTGATCCTTTTTTACTTCGTCCCATTTGGAGGTAGTTAGGGAAAAGTTTTTTCGTTAAAAAAGATTAGTTGATCGTAAATTTTCGTTATTATTACCTATTTATATGTGAAATGTAGATTATATTCATAAAATATTTTATCGACATATTTATATACATTTCTATCGACATCTTTTCGCATTTTCGTTTTTTTTCACCATTGTTGCGCAGGCTGCCCGCCTTTGAAAACAAAGGTTGTGGGTTCGATCTGTTACACTGCGAATTTGCTTTATATTAAAAAAAAAACTTGATCTATTTATTTAAATAATATAGTCAAATGTAGACATTAAAACATTGAATTGAAAATCTTTAGGTATATTTTCTCTTAAGAGATTTGAAACTAAAATAAATAATGGCTAATTATAAGAACAAAATGCAATATCGCTGACGTGACAGCTTTAGTCTAGGATGTTAGTGAAAAATACTTAGAAGAGGTTAATTATTTCCATTTCCCGGCTCTAGTTGAAGCTTATACAAAAAGACTATAGATAAATCAAAATGTACTACAAACAATTCAATATTTTTTAAACGAAATGTCGTTTATTGGTATTGAAAACCAATTCACAGGGTAAATAAAAATTAATTTTCCAATAAAGCGACGGCAAAAGCTGGAGAGTGGGCAGATTTTACGAATTTACGTTCTCTTATTCAAATATAAAGTGAATGTTTTTCAAAGATATTTCGATACTAGCGTTGAAAATTGGCGATGCTCTCTTCTTTTTGTAATTTAAACAAAATTAATTTATATAAATTAAATAGTAATAAATGGTCGTTAAAGAGGCCGTCGAAGTACAGCGAGTCAGTGCCAGATTGTAAACGCGTCGGTTGTGGATTCGATTTCCATTTGCGCTCTTGTAACAAGACAAAGCGCGTTATTTTTTTTAAGAAAAAATAAACATTAAAAATGTTTACTACTAAGTACCAGGATTATACAAATATAATTCTTATTATATATCATTTTATTACTTTCCCACACAATTATTAAGACTTATATAATATATTATATAAAGGACCCTCGTAAATTTTGGACATGAATGAAAACAAGTGAGTCGCACCGTTATAATATTGTGAAGCTGAAATTGATAGCCTGAGTGTCAAAAATATTAAGGCTATTTTCAGGCTCAATAAAAAATATAGAGCTAAATAACGCTATAATTTTTTTGAAATAAGAATTAGATATAGTAGAGTTATTTGGGGAACTTAGTGTTAATACACTTCGTTTCTCGCTTTCCGCCTGTATTTCTTTGTTTTGGATGTTGAGAGGCGGAACTCAATGTAGGGTTACTCAAGCGGGGATTACATATAAATCAATTATAATTATGCTTTTGAGTGAAAATTGAACCCACAGCCATCGAATTTACATTCAGATGATGTCCCACTGCACCACGGCTGCCTACTTATTAATAAACGGAAGATCAAATGTATATAAAAATAGAGACCGCCGTAATGCGATAAAATTTCCTATAAAAATAATATTAATCTCCCATATATAGATTGTGATTTACAAAGTTAAAGTAGTTTCCAATAAGAAACTACGGCTACAATTTAAAAGATGAACTTTAAATTTCATATTTCCTAGAGGACTTTTATATTGAGTTGTCATCATATAGATGTTTATGTATTGATATTTTTAGATCACGCTACATCTCTCGTATAGCAGGGTAGGCAAAGGGAACCTAGTGTTATGGCACTCCGCTTCTCTCGCACCGCCCAATTTTCGAAATAATACGTGGTGAGTGGCAGAACTCAATGTCGGTCTTTGTAATGTTAATAGAACGAGTAAATGAAAATAATTAAATTTCCGAATGGAAATTGAATTCACAATTATTCATTCAATTTATTAAATGAAGGATATAAAAATAAAAAATTATACAATAGTAATGACTATTATAATAAATTGTGTTATGACACAGTGTTACAGCGTTTGACTGTAAAATACCACTCGCAAGGATTAATTATTTTTATTATAACGCCCCGGTAAGGCGCGGCGTTGAGTTCCGTTACTCAACACGCTATAAACTTTAGAAAATGGTCAGTGTAAGAAACCACGTGTCTTAACACTAGGAACACTATTCTCTCTGCCTACTCTGCTGAATAGAGAGTGACATAAAAAAATTTCTTACTATACATGTTGAAATATGTAGGGGTAGTGCAGCAATTTTATTAGAAAAACTGTATCTAATATAGTCGTACATTATGTATTAACGTCGAGCTAATACTGTCCGATATATTGGTTTCTTCCGTAAATAATAGATGGTGGTACTTTAATGCGATTCTATGCAGGCTTTAATGTGTTTTAGAAGTGGCAATGTAAAACAAAAATAAATGGAACCTTTTATTTCTTCATTCTTTACTGTATGAATATGTTTTTGGTGTTTCGCATTTATGTAGGTAAAGAAATTATATTATTGACCTTAATTTTTAATCAGCGATACTAAAAAAAAAAATATTTATTTTATTTTTATCAGTCTTACTGATTTTATCAAATAAACAAACAATTATTTAAAACAATATATTACATAAAATTAATTTTCAACATATTGATAGGTCAATCAATAAATTCCCTTCATCGACCCCTTAATGTAAATATATATAAAGGGTAAAAACAATAAATAAAGGCTATTAGTAGATTTTCATTATGATAAACATACGATCGATGGGGGCTATCGTTGCTCTGTGTGATAGCGTCTGTCTGTAAATGTAATGTTTGTAGCTATGAAACGTATTCGTGGAAAATTTTCATTTCCCAATTGTTGATTTCCGCCACCTTATTCTTGAATTTAGATGGAGAACAAAGTGTCTTGACATAACCCTAAATAATAGGCATTGTGCCATAGAAATATTTATTTGTTTTTATTATCGTATTACGCACATAACAGGTAGGTAGAATGATCTCGGTACCTACTCCCGTTAAAACATTTCCGTACCCCACTATTGAAAATTAACTTAATAAGTAGCAGTAAACATTTTTTAGTGCCACTTCCACATACATTCCTAACACTATGGACCACTGGACCATATTGCGATTTGCGTTGGCACATGTTAGCACATTCTTCAAGTGAACAAATGGTGTAGAATAAATGGCTTCCTATTGAATTTCTAGGAAATTCACACTTAATACTACAGCGTTACATACAAACGTTTTGTATTGAATTTATTAAAATTTATACCAATATCAGCTTCACGCTGTATCCCGCACACAGCAGGGTAGGGGACAACATAATAGAATAACACAGAGGGAACCTCGTGTTAAGACACTCCGTTCCCTACTAACCCAATTCTGGAGGCATTGATATTGAGTGGCATAATATAAATATTTCCTTTCTTCGAACGCATAACTGTCGCGTTAACAGGTCCACGCCCTTGAGCCGCTGCGCCACAACGACCTCAATAATACTTTGTTATACTATTATATACTGTTGCTGTACTGTTATATATTAAAACTCAATAAACATTCTTCTATTTGGTTGAGAAATTAAAATATAAATATTTTTATATATCGTCAAAATCGCTTAAAATATCTATAATATTTTTTACAATTATTTATTTCATTCTTTGTGGTTGTGTGATTATCAAGTGACACTTTTACGGAAAGAAGGACGCAGTAAAAGTGTTATGGGTATTTAAAAGCTCACTAAAAGAGCTTCGTAAGAACCCTTTACGATGCAAGGTTCGTACGTATTCAAATTATCGCTTATGTGTACGGAACGCTTTGTTTTTTGGGCACTTGTCACGAGCTTTCGCACTGTCTGTCTGTATAAATTTATTTTTCTCTTTATTTTATACATATTATATTATTTATGTTTTTCTTATGTTTAATAAAATTATATTTTTTATATTACTTTAATTTTACAGCACTTCACATATTGTAATCCACTTGGGGGGTTTTTTTCACAATTCGTCCATTTTTTTTGGTCATTTATTTATTTTCTTTTCATGATCTTATTGAAAAAAAATTAGATAATTGTTTATGTCGTGGTCTGATTGTTTTATTATAACTGTTTTATAATAATAATAATTTAACAATAATATTAGTAACTCATATTTATTATACGTACTTTTTAACCAATCAGACTGCGACGACGTAATGTAGATAGTTGTAAATAATTAGGAATTTTATAGTACCTTTTTCTTCTTTCCAGCCCAATCCTGGCGATTGCTGAAATGCACACCGTCACGAGACTGGATGGGACCTTCTACCAATGTCTTACTCAAGCTGTCACTTTCTGGCAAATCACCTTCTTCGTCATGGTCATCATTTTCCTCTACCTCTTCCCTTTAATCATTCTTATAGTTTTATATACTGTTATTGCCAAAAATTTGATATCAGCGGCCTCAAAAGTTGTGCTTAATAAGACTGTAGATCCTTACAACGCTAGAGCGAGAAAACAAGTTATATTAATGCTTGGGACAGTAGTTTTATGCTTCTTTCTCTGTTTAATGCCATACAGGGTGCTCGCCCTGTGGATCATAATTACTCCTTCCGAGCTGTCTGATAACATTAGTCCGGAAAAGTGGTACAATTTATTATATTTTTCTAGAATAATGCTGTACATAAATTCCGCTATAAATCCTATTTTATATAATTTAATGTCTTCAAAATTTCGTATAGGTTTTTGTAAAGTATGTATCTGTTATAAAAAATCTTCGGAAAAGACACAGAATAGACGAGCTCAGAGAACTATGACGAATGGTTCGACGACAAGCAGTAGCTTATCTAGAACGACAAACAGCTTGAAAAAGCTGTTCACTCATAGAAGCAGCTTAGATAAAAGCGATACAGAATCTGAAAGTAAAGACAGTAAAGACGAAACTAATAGATTTTTCGATAGAATGTTCTCGAACAGACGATTTATAAGACAACAATCAGCTCCTGTCTGTTCAAATCCAAAGACGAAAGTTATTAATAGAATGAGGAGTGAAGGCAGCATGTTAGAAGACGTTCTAAACGACAAGAAGGAGTTCAGGGGAGATGCAGCGAAGTTCATCGGACATTCCACAGTTAGTTCTAGAAATAAATCGGACATCGAATTAGAATTAACTCGCAGTCTATCGCTTCGACGTAGCGTTTTAATAAACAGCACTAAAGCGAAAAATATTGAGGGTGACCCTAATAAAAAGTGTGTGTCGTACCAGAAAATAAAAGTCGATTGCGTTGTTGGCTTCCAAAAGTCTAAAAGCGTAGATTATGATTTCCCAGAGAGCTTCGTGTGATGAGCTTAATTTTGTGTACAGGAAAATTTATCGTGAAAAGTTTCTCCATAAAAGTGAAGTGTCGAAATGTAGGAAACTATCCAATTTGGGGCTTATTTTTGAAGTTTTTTTGAATAGGATTCATCAATTTTAACGTATACTGGACTGTGTGGACCAAAATATTGAATGAAATATTTTATCTAGATTATAAACTTAGTTATATGATTTGCTTTGTTAAAGAAAATTATATGGCGAATGCAAAAATGTTGTTTGACGTTTTATTTTTATTGTCATCTCTTATCAAAGCTGTTACGGACACAAATATTTTTGATTATTTTACATAAGTTTCCTCTCTTTCTGTTAACGATATTATTATTTTTTTTACTAACGAAACTTATAAAACATTTAAAATTATAATTTTATTTTTAAATTATTTTAAAAAAATATTTTTATACCCTCAAAAATATGCCTGTTGTAATCATAAGACAGTTTCAAGTTATACATTGGATTATATAATACTATATATACTAATATTCCAAAAACTGTTATAATTAATCTTTATTTTAATTGTTCTTTTCCAGATAATTTTGGTAAGTAGACTATTTTTTCTTCCATTAGGTTTGTGTGTGATAGATTATAAATTTATGGAGTTCCGCTGCTGAAAAGAATAGGCAGACGGAAGTGTCATGATGGGGGCGAATTGTCGAAACACTCGTAGGGTCTCAAGTTCTCTCTGCCCAGCCTAGTATGTGCAAAATACAGTGTGAAACTAAAAATAATATAAATTCGATCCTCACATTTGTAAAATTGATACGCATATAAAACATCACCCAATTAAATAAAAAAATAATTTTGGGTCTTAATTTTTCTTAAAACATAATAAATTTATAGTAATAAAATAATAATATTTTATTACTCTAAATACGAGAGTGGAGAACGGAATGATTTATTTATTGTAGTATTGGAAATAAATTATTTTTATTAGACAAATGTAATTAAAAAAAATCCTAAATATATAATTTAACCAATTATATTCCCTTCACGAAAACGTGAAATTAAAAATAAAAAAAACCCCTGAATGTGTATCGAACCGGCAGCTATCTCCAGTACCACTGTGCCACGATGGCAATACTATATTATGATACCATATGCAAATTCCAACAAACTTTATCATGCAGGACCGCACTCACGAACAATGAATGCACGCTGCATTGTCCGTCGAACGCCGCCGATTTATAGTACATTGTGCGGAACATTATTACCCCATTATATCTGGCACTTGAAGCTGGGTGGTCTGTACGTGTGTCAGCCACCCAAAAACGGGGGAAACTTTTGACAAAATATTTTGTATCATATAAAAAAACTCTGACAGCACTATTTAATAGATTAGAATAACAGATAGTTGAATAGAATCAAATATAATATAACCTAGTATACCATATAATTTTATAATAACGCCGCTTAATTGGGCGCCATTTATTTTATTTTTATTATATATGCGACTTAGAGTTCTGTGACTCGCGTTTTCGAATTCGGGTGGAGAACGTAATGTTTGGCTAACCAAACATTATACAGATAGGCAGAGAGATATAAATCTCTCTGCCTATCCTGCTATATGCAATAGAACACGTGAAGCTAATAATTGTACAAATTGAATAATAATATTTAAATTCGCAATTTACACATAGGTAAATGTAATCATTTTGTAAACTGTATAAATGTAATAAACAAACGTAGTTGAATTCGTAAATTGCGACTCCAAGAAAGTTAGCACTTGTAAGGAACTTTGTAAGTTTTATTCATCCCACATTCAGACTACAGAAAGTCTGACTGTAAAAACGGCGGTTGTGGATTCCCATTCGGGGGAAAAAAATATTTTCATTTCCTCGCTTTGGTAGACAAAGTGCGGGGTTGAGTTCCACCACTCACCAAGCAATGTCTCGAAAATCGGTTGGAAAATAAGGGGCGGAATGCTTTAAATTTAAGTTTTCTTTACCTATGTAAAACTGAAAAAAAAATTATTTATATTTATACAATTTATATGAAATATTCCAAAGTACACGTGATTTATTCTCTTCTAAGGAGTTATACACTTACCTCTTGATGAACCACCTTTAAGTAATTCAGGTTCATTTGTTTTACATACATTCGCTAATACAATCGAGTTAAAAGGAAAACCTCATAAACGTTTCGATTTCTGCTCAGGAAAAATACTTTTATATCGCGCAAATAAGTTGAGTTCTACATAAGACTCGAGTGCTTGCTCGTGCTGCTTACTTTTAAATGTATAGGCTTTTACCAGTATTATTGACGATTCACTAAGGTTTACTACGACTCGCTTTTGATTTGTTCAAAATATATTATTAGAATATTAATACAATTAAATAACACTAAGGAAACAAAAATCATAATAAATTTAATATCTGATATCTAATAATATCGTTTCTATTCACAGTCCAATTTTGGGAGTCGCTACCTTCACACATGAGAAGTATCAAGATGGCACCGAAGTACCTGTCTGTTTGACACAAGCGGATACCTTCTGGTCAGCACTATTCTTTATCCTGATTATCGCTGTCTTCTTCATCATACCACTCGGCGTGCTCTTGGTCCTCTACAGCGTCATTGCGAAAAACTTGATGGAGAATCCAATTATAATATCACAGCACAGTAAAAATCCAAGTAACGCTGGTAACGTTATAAGATATCGTAAGCAAGTAATTCTAATGCTGGGTACAGTCGTTCTGTCATTCTTCATATGTCTTCTACCATTCAAAGCTCTCACTCTGTGGATCATTGTATTTCCACCAGAGACAATATTGTCGTTAGGTATAGACGGTTATTATATTTTATTGTATTTTTGTAGAGTTATGCTGTATTTAAATTCGGCGATAAATCCAATATTATACAATTTAATGTCATCGAAATTTAGAGAGGGTTTTGTAAAATTGTTGAGAATTAATAAATTAATGAGATGTAGTAGACATTTGAGGGAAAATATGCAAAGGAGAGACACTTTTAATACTACAACCTCAACTGGCTTCTCCAGCAGCCAAAACACTTCCGAGTCCTTTTGGAGAAGATATAGCAACAGAGCGTCTTCTCAGAAATTCTTCATTAATAGGGACAGTAAAAAATTAAAAGAGGTCAAAGAAGTTTTTGATACAAAAGTGCAGCAGGTCAAAATAGGTGAAATAATTAACGTTGAAAACACTCGACGTAATAGTATGAAAATGATCGCTGCACTAAACGAACTGAATGATAATTTGGGTGATATAATAAATTTTGATAGCGTCAAACGTAGTAATGTTGTAGCTAATGGTACCAGCACTAGTGATGTGCAGGTCGATGTCCACGATAATATCGATAGTGATGTAAGCACAGAGAACAATAAACAAATACAGATATTAAATTTAGATGTTAAAACAAATAACGTGTATTCTGTAACGTTAGACGTTAGCGATAAGTGTGAAAGGAACAGGTTCGTTTGCGTTCCAACGCAAGAGAGTAAAAATATATTTGTATACGACTTTAAGAGTAATGAGAGTTTTGTTTGACGTAGTTTTGTATTTATGTATATAAATAAATAAATGGCTGCGAGTCAACTGAAGCATTTATTTAGAGTTTACGTGTATTGCAGGTTTCATGACAAAATGTTATTGGTACTAAGATTTTTTTTTATATTTATGAATGTTTGTAAAAAGGACTTAGTGTTAAGTCACTCTGTTTACCTTTTCTTAGCCAGTGTAAAAGTGGGGCTAATGAAATTGAAAAATAACTAACAAGTTTTTCCAAATAATTTATTAATAAAAATCAATTTAAGGCTCTGCAATACACGCTTAGCCTATATGTGTACGTTGGGCATTAAAACTAATGCCAAAATTTAGAATCGGATCGCCCCACAAAATGCGACGTTGTGTTCCGTCACTCAACACGGAATTCTGTGGCAAGTGGGGAGCGGAATGCAATAACACTATGCTCCCTCTGCCTACCCTACGTGCGTGTTACAGCGTGAAAAAAATAATAATATACATGAATCTAGTAAAAACATTCTACGTACACTTGTTAGCTAAGAATCAAACTTTGTACCCTGTACCTTGTAAGTTCCTATAGATTCCAATTTTATACATCGATGTAAAAATATGACAATAGAATTATTAATATATTATATTCGTAGAACAATTTGTTACTATTAATAACTAGATTATTTTATATTAAAATATACGTTAGTTCATGTACTAAACATTGTAATCCACACTGCCTTCTGTATGTGCTACATTTAAATAAATGTTGAACATATTTTGTAAATTTTTTGTCTATTATTGTGATTACTTTCCTTTTAGTATTATTTTACATATAAATAATTTGAAATAATTTCTATTTTCTGGCCTGATAAGGTGAAGCGCAGAATGCAGATGCATAAACTAAAATTTTATTTAAATCGAACCCGTAACTATTATGCCAAGCATGACGTTCTATTATTAGAAGTACAATATGTAGAAAAATAGTTATATATTATATTAATATATAATAGAAAAATTAAATAATGGACTTTTAAATTTAAGCATTTTTTTTACACAATATAAATATTTTAATAATTTTCATTTCCTCGTTCTACTTGAGCTCCGCCACATTAGTATATTCAAGACACTCCGTTCTCCACGTTCAACCCGAACGGAGAACGGAGTGTGTTAACACGCTTTCTTCTTCCTGCACTTTATTTATTTATAATGATTTAGCGTGAAGCTGTTTTTTTTATATGCATATAAGATAAGATTTAAATGACTCAAGAGTTGTAAAAACTCTTCCACATTACAAAAATAGTGTAGCAGTTTTCATCACTCATGTATTGAGATCGATATGTTTACAATCCACTCACTATTAAATTTAAATCTTTCTTCTGAAATGAGCTATGAAGCTAGAAAATAAATATAAATAAACGTTAAAGTTATTCTCGTACAACTATTTTCGTGGTATCGACGTTCGAAAAAAAAAGATTAAAAAATATATATATATAATATTTTAAATTATCTTATCTTAAGCCCGACTGTATATAGTATACGCGACGGTTGTGGATTCGATATCCACTCAGAAAATGATATAATTTTTTAAGATTTTAATTTCTTCGCTTTGGTCAAAGTGCGGCTTTAGGTTCCACCACTCACCGCTTTGTTGATTGCCCCGCTCTGGAAGTGCGGACCTGAGTTTTGCTGCTTGATTAGCTGTATCTCAAGGTAAGTCGGAAAACGAAGAATTGTATACTCATACAGTAGAGCGAGACGGTGGTGATGGAGGCCACATTACTCCAGGTTTTCATGTTTTTAAGCTGTACGTAATTTACTATGAATTTTAAAAAATGCGACAGAATTTAATTATTATATATATATATATATATATATATTCTAATACTTCTCTCTCGAATGATATATTATATATCATTCTAGAGAGAAAATTCATATTGAAAGTCTTTTAACAAGAAAACAGGTAAAAGTACAAACAGAAAGAGTTAGGGAAGATGTTATTTATTCTGTAACGTGTGGGAAAATTAGAAAAAAATCTGAGGAACTTCTCCTTCAAAATATAATAGTTGTTTGACTTACACTTCAATCTACAAGGTAAAGTATGTTTCATTTCAACGTGACGTCAGGTGAGTCGAGTAAAAATGAACGGCAGGTGGCTTGGCCCATTATAGATATATTTGAACATTAGAAAACTATCTAAAATAGATAAATTAGTCACATTATACATTATATATTTTTATATTTATAATTATTTTGTATTTTATAGTGAAGTTTTCCAAATGAAAAGAGAAGCGTTATTATGCTGAATAGAAACCGATGCAACCCTGATGCCGACCACGACCCTCAGACATGAGAGAACGACTACAGAAGAATAAATTTCTAATTTAAGTAATAAAACATTATAATATAATTAATTACAGTACTTTTAGATGTGATCTAGAACACGTTCCTTAGTGATATAATCTTAATATTCCTTTTTAGTATAATTGAAATAATGCTTAGAAACTTTCATTTCTGTAGAGTTTTTTCTTAATAAACTCTGCACGCTCTCTCTCTCTCTCTCTCTCTCTCTCTCTCTGTCTGCACGCTCTCTGTACGGTCTTTTCTTTAATGACGGATTTTAACCCCGCACTCTAACATACCAGAGAGGCGAAGTAATAATATTGTGATAAAATGTTTTAAACTATAATTTGAACGTACTTTTAATTTCATATTATAAAACCACTTTTGTTATTTTATTAGTATATAATTTTAACATTTTCTATAAGAGCCATTAATCTCCTATATTAAGTGCAGTTGGGCCACGATCCGTCAACGTCGACGCCCGACGAGACAAACAACCAGTGATTACCATTTCTATTACACAGAATGCTCGCTTTCTCAGCTTTATTGAGTACTTTTTTGGTTTTCTGTAAGAAATATATCGTCGTGACACGTCCGACTGTTAATGCGACGGTTGTGAGCTCAATTTCCAGTAGGGGGAATCTATTTTAAAGTTTGTACTCTAGTGTCAAAATAAAATGGTGGGGAGCACAGCTTTCTGAAAGTTAAAGAAATTTTCAGATTATAAAAGTATAATATGACACAATAAATAATCTTATTTAATATTATATTAAAATAAACAGATTTAAAAAATAACATATATTGTATTAGCCTGCTGTTGTTTACCCGTCAAATATGGAATATTCGTGGATTCGATATCTACTCGAAGAAATAAATTATTTCTATTATCTAGCCCTGGCAACGCAAAACGGGACGTTCCAGTTGGTGTACGAGAATATACCGAATGCCGATGGAAAGTGGACATACTTGTAAATAAGCGAGAAAAAAAACATAATAACTTTAAAATGATCAATAATATATATAATATATATTAAAAAATATTACAACAAACCCCGTTGTACCAATTCATATTTCACAAGTCGCTATTTCAAAATGGATGTTATCAGCTCAGAGAGCTTTCAAGTACCGATGTGATATATGCAAGTAGCGGTTCTAATACAATATTTTAACGGTAATAGATACAAATCACGCGATGCACCTGTTTCGTCGTTTGTTGAGTGATGCAATACGATTCTTGCAATAAAAGTATTTGCAAATATTATTGTTTTAATTTTTTTTTTGAGGACCGTCGTGGCGTAGGGACAGATTGTGGGTTGTTCTATATATGTAATAAACTCGTGGAATTGAAATATTTCATATTTTTATGACATCGCTTTGCTGTCTCGACAGCAGAAAGCACAAGGCAAAGCGCGGCGTTGACTTTCGCCACTCAACATACAATGCCTCCAGAGCCTCCGTTGCCTTTGAATGCCTCCGTTCTCAGTTTTTTTTCGGATTCATGTCGGGTCGTTGAGAGGCGTAAATGTTACAAAAAGATACAGATCAATTTTCAGTAAAGTTATTTTCTTGTAATGTCTAGAATGCATGACGTGACGTGACGTACGTACACGAGAATATCATTTTGGATTTATGAACTTATAAATATGCAAAATCACATGAGTTCCATATTCCATATGATTGCCATTTGTTTTGTGTTATCAAAACATTTAGGGGAATGCCAGAGGGAACCTCGGAACCTATTGTCCACACATTCGGTTCCTGTTAAGGCACTTCCGTTCCCCACTTTCCGCCATATTTTGAAGGAATTGTGTGTTGAGTGATTGCCTCGTTACCAGAGAGACAAAATGAAATATTTCATTCCTCAAATGATGATCGAGACCACAACCTGTTGCGGTCGTAAGCCACGACTGGCCTCAGTCGATATCAAATATCAATTAATTCATTCTAATTTTGAAATCGGTGATTTACATATACAAATAAAACACAAAAAAATATATATTATTCTTCATAATTAGATAGGTTCAATACAAACTTTAACGCCATAGTTATTGTTTGTCAATGTCTACATAAAAGCTAAACACACAATCGCTCTATCCAACGTCGGTTAAGCGTATAAGTTGTTTAAAATTAGTTACCCACAATTGATGTGTCCACTAAATCATCAAACAAATAGCGTACACGGAATCAGTCCGCGCCGTTAATATTCATCGTTAGTGACTATATTATTTACGGGCGAGCTAATTTTAAAATGAAAATGATAAAACGTATTACGAAAATGTATGAACTTTTATTTATAAGTACTTGTAATTTTATTTTAAGCATATATTAATAATATAAAGTAGTATATTAATAATGTTTGTTTGGTTGAACGCGCTTATCTCGAGAACTCACGGAAAAATATCTGCGCTCTGATATAATTGTGTCATATACCAACTCTTATTTCAAATTGTTTGTAAGGACGAAATCGTAGGTAAATGCTTGTATTATAATACATAAAGGCTGGTCGTGTCGCTGTGAACGCAACAGATTGTGAGTTCAATAGTCTTAATACTAGATTCGTTCTGCCTATCCCGTTGTGTACGACATAAAGCGTGAAATACGTTTTTTTTTCTTCAACTATACAATTTTTTTGGCACATAACAAGAAAGGAAGAACTTAATTTCAAGATATTTCGTTCTCCATAACTCATGACAGTCTAGTCTAAGTCTTGAGTGGCGAAACTTGTAATTAATTCCATTATAATACATAACATTAAAAACAAAATCTATAATATTTACATTCAAACGGTCGCCAGCCAATATAAACTTGTGAAGGGACTCTAATCTATAGGTAACGACGCAACTTAGCGTCTTCATCGCCTTCAATCGTACTGTAAAACTATTTTTTTTATAATTTCATGCAGTTAAAACTTTTGACTTGGCATCGTTAGACTGGGGGACTGTCCTTAAATTTTGACTGACGATGGAAAAGAGGGGTAAAGTTTAAATTTTGAAAGTGAAATTTTGGTTAAATTTTCTTTTCTATAGAAAGAAACAACGGGATAGAGAGGTATATATATATATATGTATGTATATATAATACAAACTGAGCATTGAAATATATGGAGTAAATAAGCTGTAAAGTACTTTTTATATATCAATTTGTCATCAAATAATATCTTTATAATTCTGTAAAGCTCACTTTCTCATACAAAACAATATTGGAAAGATATTTCGCTATAAACCTTATTTTAAATTATTTATTAGTCGTAAAATCAAAAATGTTGTAATTTCGTTTAACATTACTGTTGAACACTTGTTTTGATTTAGGTAGAATTTTTTTTATACGTCATTTCAAAGACAATATGAAACTTGTCTATACAAGCATTTCACGCATATCCCTATGGATGTGCGTGAAAAGAAAAAAAAATCGTTAGGATATTTGGTGGTAAGTCACATTTGTCTATAGTATCTTTTTAGGTACGTTCGAGACCCTTGTGAAATAAATTAAAAGTTGAAACGGCTTGTCGTTAAGAAGTTCAAGTCTGAATTGTTAGAATACAAATAAATTGTAAAATAAGGATACTTTTATTGTGGTAGTTATTTGAGGGTCGTCGTGGCGCAGCGAGACAAGCTGTGCTTATCGAAGTGGGTTCGATTCCCATACGATTCGATGCTTTTTTCACTACAGCGAAGAAATGAAAAAATATATATATTCTTCCAAATGAAAATCGAACCCACAGCCGTCGTATTACATTCAAAGGTTGTACCGTTTTGTTGCCTGTAACCTAATTAATGCTAATATAAATTCTAGGAAGCAAGCCCAAACAAAAAATGTCTTCTGTAAATACAAAAGCTTAGTATCGAAAAGCACAAAATGTACAAGCAATTTGAACTTTTCAGACGACGAAGACGGAAGGACATAAAAAATGAACTTACACCCTTTATTACCGTAATCTGATGGATGTACAACAAACCTCAAAGTGGTATATACTACATGAGCTGAACTTCCTTAGGCAGACTTAGAGGGAGTTAGAAAATGTATAAATATATTAATGAGGTCGTCGTTGCGCAGAGCCAGAGCGTGTACACAAGACGGTTGTGGGTTCTATTCCCACGGGGAATTATTGATTTTTATTTTCTCGCATTGGCAAGAAGGCAAAGCGTGGCGTTAAGCTACGTCAGTTAACTCACAATTTTTCGAAAATTGAGAAAAAAAATAATTTATCAAAACTAAACTAACACTAACAATAGCAATAAGAGCGCATTTTTTGATATTCCTACGGAAAGAGGAGAAAACGGAAGCTTCCATCCCACTTCTTAAAGTCCGATCAAATAAATTTGCGATCGTACGATTTCTAATATAGTGCTTTCAATCCAGTGGAAAGGTGGCATTAGATAGCATCATTTATTTTTTACTTTCCGGTCAAGGTATTGATCGTAAGAATTTATTATAACATAAATGTATTCTGAGTTTACGAACATTGTGAATGGTTTGGAGCTTAAGTAGCGCTTCATGAAATTGATGCGTAAAAAAAGATAAATATGCTTGAAATTATGAAAAAAAAGGTCAATGTTTGAATAAAATATATTTTAGTCATTGTTTAAGTCACCTATCCCCTTTCTATTGAAACACATTCTTGAAGATTATTTCGTTTTCTACCTTTTAAGAGAAAACTAATGCTATGAGAAGTGACCCAACACTATACATTACTTTAATATAACTGGAAATATTTGACGCTGTACGCTGCTGTATGCTGTATGCACACAGCAGGGTCGGCAGAGAGGACCTGGGAATCCCGTGTTAGGACACTGACACACGTCAGTCTTGTTGCTACATTTCTTTTCTTCATTTTTCGTAGAATTCTGACGGAATAGCGTGTTTAGTGACGGAAATCAACGCTTTGCCTTATTACCGGAGCGAGAAAATGAAAATAATTGAATTTCAATTCCTCGAATCGGAATCGAACCTACGCCCCATCTCGTTTACATAGATTATGTAATTACAAATAGATACAAACTAATGTATACTTGCGATTTACGATCCGGATAGATAAAACGTTTAAACAAAATGACAGAGGCACCACCTCCAGCGTCGTAAATGAACGCAATCTTCGAGGATCGCGATCTTCGGGAATCAAAGTCACCTCGTAAACTGGGAAAGTGTTGGACGCGATGGCGATGTAGACGCAGAAGATATAATATTTTTGAAATTATGAAAAGGAAGTATTCGTTATTTCACGTGTTTGTGGGATTATCACGAAATCTCTCTTCTCTCTACTCTACACTCCGTAAGGAAACAACATGTCAAATTTCAGCGTTCTGAGTAACCACCGTGACAATAATTAAATAAATTACAACAATTATCAGTTATTTAAGCTTCAATAACAAGTTAACAACACTAGGTTCCCTCTGCCTACCCCGCTGTGCGCGTGATACAGCGTGAAGCTGATTTTGATTTTCAATTATATTTATTTTTGTTTTAAACATCAATTTTCAATACGAAACTTCCTATCTATATTTAGCAATATAATTTATTTTTATTAATATATCTAAATTGCTTATAGCGAATATTAGCTAGATTTAAACTAATCAAAACGGATCCATAGTGATGTACCCACATTCAATCTGTCGACAGAGAATATAAAAAAAAAACTAGTACAATAGGATAGAGATCCACTGGCCCATCTCTAAGCTGAAGACATTCAGGACACCTGACTGTACTAAAATGCTCGCAACGTATAAAATCACACGTCTGTCCGTAATAGGATAATGTGTGGATACAACGTATTATATCTATTGTATCTAGTATAGATAAGTTATTTTTATTTTATTTTATTATATAAGTATTCTGGATAGCCAAGTCAAAATCTTCAGATATTAGATTTTTTGTCTTTTATAATTTGCACTGCTTCTTATTGTTTAACAAGCGTTATCTTTTAATTTTATTTTAATTCACTTTTTAATTGTATATTTGTATGTGGAATAAGGATTTTTTTTTCATACTTTATCCCACATACCGGTGAATGAATGAATAAAAAATGAATATCATCTATATTATAAAGAAAATAGTTATTTGGTCCCTTTTGATTAAACTAAAGTGTTATCACAGGAATATTTAGTTAAAATTTCTTAAACGGCCAACTTGAGATTGTACTTTACTTAATATTGAGGTCATCGTGGTGCACGGGAAAGGTTGTGGGTTCGGCTCCTATTCGGGGGAATGAATTATTTTCGTTTTTCCCATTAAAAATTAGGTAGACGTAATAATAACGATGCTAATTTCTGTTCGCCACAATTATCAGATTATTACTTTTGTTCTTTTTAATAACATTTTCAATGACTGCTACAATGTAGTTATACATACAGAAAAATATTCCTTACGAAAAGGTTTTATTCATATAATAATGAAATAAACAGATAATAATATAAATAGATTTATGCAAGTCCAGATGTTACAAAAAAAGTACAGCGAGCAAGTAGATATATATTTTTTTATTTTCAAGCCAGTAAATAAATCATAACATAAAAATGAAATGAATTAAAAAAATATTTTTAATTTATGAATTCGTAACCGTAATAAACGTTTTTCGGAAGTAACTTTTCATAAATTAAATAATGTCTTATTTTCGTACATAAATCTACGACATTTTTTCTTTTTGAATGCAAAGAGGTCGGACGTAGGCAGAATAGCGATGACTCAAAGTTATCTAATAATAAAAAAAAAGTAAAGAAAAGACGCAAAAATGCGTGCCAATAAAAATATATTGGACTAAGTTTAAGAGGGTTGGGGAGCTAATAGATTGTACTAGAATTTTTGTCGGGACTACTTTGGAGTTAGGCTTTAATAAAGCTGAGAAATATTTCTGTTAATACTTTTTTAATAAATAAGTTAATATGTTCTTAAGAATAATGTAATAAACGTATATTTAATATTACCAAGCCTTTTATGTCGGCTTTTACTCCTGCCAGGCCCTAAAGGCAGTTTAAAATTGGAGCAAATTACGTTATAATAGCAAACTTTAATTTGACATATATTATTTACAGACTATTTCAAGACCCATTATAAGACCCAGATAGAGTAGAGCGATGTACTTTTATTTGGTGCTACCTCTGAAAGAGCGCCACTTTCAGCTTTGCTAAAATGCTGTAGCACTGGGGGGCCCTGGGATCATAGACTATACACCAAGAGTTGTTGATGATGTTGAGTTTCCTTTCATCATTTTACACTTTGAGCGTGATTTAATATAAGGACAAAATGTATAACAGTTACTAGTTTTTAAAAAAAAATAACAAAAGTTTTTCATAATGAAAATACATTAACATAAACTTAACCCAATTAGAATAATACAGAGAAAACTACAACCTTTTCCTTTATCTTCTAGAAATTATTCTAAAAGGTTAGAAAAATCATACAATCGAACATCAAGCTTATAATAGATAATAAGAACATGAAATCTCACTTAACATACACTAGAAATACGTGTTTTTTGTTTTTTAAGGATGTTATTTGTTAGGATTTAATTAACAAAAGTACAGTTTTCAGATTTTTCCCTAAACAAGTACTGTAAGCTAGTTGCTAAATTTTATAATTTTTCGTCAACCCTATAAGTTAGATTCCCTTCACAGTTTCAGAACTCTAAAAAGCACACTATAAACTGTATAACTGTATAACAACATAATACTAAAAGCTATTATAATTGACAGAAGTCAACGTTGTAAAATAGTGAAAATGGCATCATTAATAAAATCGCGACAGAAACTAAATAAATGACGGACGGACGCGTCCGCTGTTTAAATTTAGTTGCACTTTATACGCGAATAATCGTCACACATTACGTGGGTATACACTGGAAAATTCAGGCGCCGAGTATATAAACAGTGGGAATGGTACAAGTTATGAGATATCGGCTTAAGCTTCACGCTGCATCCCGCTCACAGCAGGACAGGTAGAGGGAACGCATAGTGTTAAGACACTCTGTTCCCAACCAAGACAACAGAGTTATGAGATACGGTTTGCCAAAAATTAACTTTTAAGTTTTTTTATTTTCTTTGACAGCGTTTGTAGGTTGTTTTAACTTCACTCTGTATCCCGCAGATAGCAAGGTAGGAAGATGGATCGTGGGAAGTAATCAACACCACGCTTTGCCTCGTCACCAGAGGGCACTCGAGGAAATAAAAATATTAAATATTTGGGAATCGAATCCACCGTTTACGGTCTCACGTTTGTGTCAAAGCGCCACGACATTTTTAAGGTGTTATTTCATATGATATACCCACACCTCTTGGAAAACTTCCAAGTCGCTAATCCATACCTAACAACTTACTTATGTCTTTGGAAGATGGGAGATTTTTAATATAAATTTTCGCTTACCAAAGATAATTGTCTAGAAATTTCATCTAACACGAGAATACTGTTGTGAAAACAATTTTTACTGTTTGCTATTTTTTTTTTATTTTATTTTAAATTGTTCTATAATTACGTATCAAAAATAAGTTGTTATAAGCTTATACGAATTTCCAACGTAGCTTGATGAGACCTTTCTTATGGCTTAGTGGTCCAAACGCTTGGACGGTGCCCAAACATCATGAGGTCAAATCCCGCTACATAATATTTTTAATAGTGTATACATTTTTTTTAATTCGCTTTCCCTTGTCACTGGTAGATGAATAACCGACGACATTTACAATGTAAACATTAACAAAAGTGTATTTTCGTCGTACAAATGCAGTGTTATGCGTATTCCATGCGCGCAATTACACACAAACAATATAAAGATATTTTGAACGACATTTATTAACCGACATGTGAAAAGGGAAATTTATTCATTATTTTTGTCATCAAGGCGGCAGTGGCACTTTCGAACCTTTCGAAATATTTAATATATTCATTTCCACGCTCTGGTAACAAGGCAAAGCGCGGCGTGGAGTTCTACCACTTATCAGTACCACCCGAATTCGACATAAAGTAGGGGACCGATGTTGCCTAATGACATCAGGTTCCCTCTGTCTACCCTGCTATGTGCAGGATAATATGTTTTGTGTTACAACATATATTTCTGTAAATATTTACTCGTATCACATACAACACTGTTTCCCGTGATTGAAATCGGTCTCTATCATCCATCCATCAGTCATCACACGCCCGCTGCGGTTTTGCGGAAGATATTTTAATATAACGAGAATGTAAGCGAAGTATGATGGTGTGCAGTCTGTATTGAAGCGGCGGCTGCGAGAGTTTAAGCTGAAAGTGATTGTTCGAAACAGTTTGATTTTTTACTTTTAATTAAATTGTGATAAAATATATATAGTTTATGAATATTCTATACAGTATGTTCTCAGCTCTTCCCCCGAATTCCGGATAATGTGTATAAGGTGGCGGAACTCAGCGCCGCGCTTTCTTACTAGCGCGAGCAAATAAGTTTTTTTCTCTGTGGATTTGCCTCGACACCAGACCGAAGAAATGGAAATATAAATCACAAATTATGTGGGTATCATAAGATTTAGACAATTTACACACAGTTTAGAAGGCAGGCTTACATTGTAATTGAGAACACATTGACAAATAACCGAAAACTAAAAAGTCAAGCAACAGTCCTGTGGGCAGTCCAATCTAAGAAAGCGGAAACCAACAGAATTACCACGTTGACACTTAGTAGATGATCTGCTTTTTAGATTTTTTTCCAATACATGGAAATTGAAAGTTTAAAAAAAATCGTAAAACCAATTCGCACGAGATATTTCATTATGGGTATTTAAAAAATGTCACTGAACTTTTCAAAAGCTGCGTTTGGCAAATACACACATCATATTAGATTTTAAGGCGACAGCCATAAAAACAGAGTAAATGGTCGAAACAAAGAAAACTCTACGCTCGAGGAACCAAGACCATTCTTATATAAACAAGGGATAACGACACTAAACACTCCACTAATGTTCATTTGTAATTGAAAAAAAGGCAGAAATGACACTTGGACACGCTTTTACTATTTGTATTATATTGACATTCTAGTCGTCCTCAGCTCGGTTTGCGTGGAGACGTAAAATAGATAGATTTTAGGGTTCCGCACATCAAAAGAACAGAACGGATCACTTTATTGTCCGTACGTCCGTCTGTCAAGATCATTTATCTTGAGGATTGCGTGGAGGTATCCAGTTAATATTATCAAATATTCAAGTCTCTGCTCCTTTGGAGCACAGAAAAAAATATATATTTCTAAGTCAACGCAATAGAAAGATTGAGCATTTAAGCAAAGTTTTTCTACATTTTATATGAAAACAATTTATCTCGTAATAGAACAACGTGGAAAATGAAAACGTAATAAGTGGAGTTAATTGACCTTCCCAGTTTACCATCACGAAGGTACCTCAAGGGCTGTATTTTGAAACTTATGAATATGCAATTTAATTATTTCTATAGTTGTGTGTATATTAAATAGAAAATACGAAGTAATTTAGCATTTGAGGCTGCCATTGCGCAGGGGTGTAAGCGTGGGATTGTGGACGCGACGGTTGTGGGTTCGATTCTCAGAAGAGGGAATAAAATATTTAATATTTTTTCCATTCTACCTCGCCATGTGTAAGTTTTATCTTATTGAAAAGATCTGGGTATTATTACATACTTTTAATTTATGCTCTCTTTACTCAAAATTATTTTGATCATTTGTTTTTATATTAAACAATCAAATATTTCAGGAGATTGAATCAATAATTAAGAAGATTGTAAATTCATATCACAATTTAGGGTTTTTTAAATCTTTAATTATTACGCTACTTTAAATTGTTCACTGGTGATTCTCTAATAGATATTGTAGATTATTTTATATTTTTTTTTAAAAACTAAAGAAATTTAAAAATATTTTATTTATAACCTTGTTACCCTGGCTAGAACATTAAATAAAGTTATGAAAATTACAATTAAAAAACTTGTACGACACTTCGTTGCCATACTTCGAGGCATTGCCTGTTGAGCGGCAGAACTTAACGCCGCGCTTTGCCTTATGCACCAGAGCGGGGAAGTGAAAAATCATAATAATTAATCTAGACGCTTGTGCCACTGCGCTGAGACGGCCTCAATCATTTATTACATACAATTGTCCAATTTTTTGCAATTTTTTGCAGTGAAATATTTAAACACGCAAAAACAGCATGAGAAATATCTAAAGAAATGTAAGTGACGGATAAAAATGATCCTGGTTATTGTAGGACCGACGTAATTGGGCCGCCTTGGTTTGTGTCACTCCAATACGGGCCTTGTTTACAGAGCGATTTGTTTTCTCAATTCAATTACTTTTAATGATTGTGATTTTTTTTATATTACTTAGTATATTGTGGCAATGTGGACGTACAGACGTGCGACCGTAAACGCGACAGGTTGTGGATTTGATTCCCTGTCGAGGAAAGGAAAACTTCTATATTTTTTATTTATTCACTCGTAATGAGGCAAAACGTGCCATCCACACGCAATGCTTTTTCCCATGTTCCCATGTAGGGTAGGCAGAAGAAACATAGTGGTAAGACACTCGTTGCCCAATTTCCGCCCAAATTTCGAGTTAATGCGTATTAAATGACGAAACAATGCCACGGGTTTTTGCGTTATCAGAGCGAGAAAAGGAAAAAAAAAAATTGTCCTGAGAGGAAACCGAACCCACAACCGTCACATACTCAGTACAAGTAGGTATCAAAGGTACCCACACTTTTCAACCTGATGTAGTTCCAGTAGTCATTTGTCCACACCAAGATTTGTAAACAAATCTTACAACGTTAGTTTAATCTACTCGTAATTCCTACAGTCAGATTTGTCTTGAAACTTTTTGGAAAATGATGATACTATAGTAACTGAAGATGAACAGGGTAGTTTGCTTATAAATCATTATAAGCAAACTACCCCGAGCAGGAATTGAACCCATAGCCATCATGTACCAACACTATTATATTTTTAACTATACTGCGCTGTGATAATATAATCTATATCATTATATATGCTAGTTTGTGCTGTTTTATAAAACTTTATTATGTTGATGATTTAACAAAGTGAATAGGAGTTCCAACATTGGTAGATTCCACCTTAAACTTGTAATGTATTCTAATGGATTTTCAAAGGAATTAAAATTTACATTTTCCTCTCCTTTACAACATTAAATTGACTTTTAACTATTGAATTATAATTATGTGAAACTACTAAGCCTACCTAGGTTTAAATATAGCGTATAGCAGAGCATATAGAAGGGGTTCTAGAATTATAATATCCGAAAAAAAATAGAATTATCCTTATAATCATCAGTCAGCTCAATATTAACCAGTTATCTCGTTCTATTACAAATTTCTTTGTAATTTTATACTATTATTTTACTATACAACGGTTTTTACTATTCAACGGTATTATACGGAACACCAAAGCAGCATCTCTGTGGATTTGATTTACGTTGTCTTGCAAGTGGCAGCTACTATTTAGTGCCTATATAGCGGAGTTAGAAGCCTTAGGTGGGGGCTTGTGGTTACGACACTCACAGTGATAATGGCAAAGATATGTAACAATCTGTTTTTATAATTAATAGGCTTTTGAGGCTGGTCGTGGCGCAGTGGTACAAATTGTGCTGCGCAATCGACTGGTTGCGGGTTCGATTCCCACTCGCGGAAAGAAAATATTTATTTATGTTTTCATTTCTTCGCTCTGGTGAAGTCAGCCGTGTGGTCCCGGCTTAGAATAGGATCACCCTGGTACTGTCGGTGTCGTAAGAGGCGACTAAAGGACGTGTGGTAGAGTCACGTCGCCAGTAATGGCAACACGCATGGGCAGTTTCGACCGGATTTAATACCACCCCCGGCGTTTTAAACCGGCGTGAAGTAGTGGCCCTTGCCACTGCGTTTCGCATTAGGTAATGCCGGGCCCCGGTGCCCTTCATCTCCACCTTAAAGGCTGGTAACGCACCTGTGGCTCCTCTGGTGTTGCATGGGGTCGTGGGCGGCGGTGATCACTTACCATCAGGTGACCCGAACGCTCGTTTGCCTTGTCCTCTCCCATAAAAAAAAAAATATTATAAAGCTAATGAGTTTGTTTAGTTGAATGCGCGAATCTCATAAACTACTGGTTCAAATTTTTATGAAAATAATTTCGTTTTGCATAATCCATTGAACGAGAAAACCTGATCTATATTAGATGACGTTAAGCTCCCTAGTTGAGAATATATCAATTCTCTGAATTGGAATCTAACCCACAACCAATTATATTTCCAGTGGACGTAAGCCCACTCAGCTCCAACGTCCTCTAATATCTATACTTTCTCGATACCCATATTTTACTTAATATATTTAGACATTAGTGTCACAATCATTTTGCCATAGATCAAAAAAACTTTGATTTCATGTAAAATAATGATGTTTCACTTCAGTAATAATATAGATCTAAAATACACTCTATTCCCTAAGAATAAGCTCTAAATAGTAAAAGTGCGTGACAGTGTGAAGTGGAATGAGAAGATAACGCCCAAATTGTCTGACCCTAATCATTTGCTGGACCCTAAATCTATTGACACCTAATATCTACGGAATTGGCGGCTTTGTAAGGAACCACTCGCATCTAGGCTTAATATGAAATCATTATGGGGAAGGACAAATGTTATATAGTTTGTGGTATAATATAAAGTAATTTAGTTTTTGTTTGGTTGAAACCACACCATAGGCAGAAGGAACCCGAGACCCTATTGTTCTCTTAACATGACTCCGATTAAGACATTTTCACAAGATATCCGCCGAATTCTTGAGGAGTTGTGTATCGAGCGGTGGAAGCTTTTACCTCGTTACCATTAGCAAGGAAATGAAAATATTTCATTTATTCGAATGGGAATCGAACCCATAACCTGTTTCGCTTGCAGTCATGCTACGACTGGCCGTAATCTGATTTCAATGATGGTGGTAAAAACTGGAGAGCGGAGAATCCTAGATACATTTTGCAGGTGACTTTTCTACGTCAATTGATTGTTGTCAATTATTTTCATTTCCGCAGCGTCACGCTTTATATACTGTAGTGTATGCGGATACTAACTCAGCCTTCACACATTCGCTCAGTCCATACACTCTTCAATAGAAAAGTGTAAGCAGACGAACACATTCTTGTAAGCACTAGGCCATTATAACAGAAACCACCAGCGAGAGTAGTCTGCCTTTTACACAGACTTTACATATACTCAAGCAGAAAAATAAGAATTATTATCTATATTACAGTGTCATGACGAACTCTGCGATAATATAGAATAATGAAAAAATAAATTTAAGAAATTTAAGAAGTTTGTATAAAAGTGTTCTATTTTTTCTCACAATATCGCCTTTGCTCTAAAATCCATAGAAAGCTATTCAATTATTTTTTCAATTTACTTTTAAATTCAATTTTATTTTTGTTTATAAGTTTAGGTCCCAATATTGCATGGAATTTACCAAAGTAACCTATTACACAGATAAGGTGAGAGTAGAAAACTTTCGCTGATTCTTTAAGAAAATGTGAAAACAATCATTTACTGTAGAAATCTTAGAAAACAGAAATTTTAGTTCTGATGTCATCCATGCAAAATTATAAAATGACACGAATAAAATCTTTAATAACAAACAAATAAATTACATGCAATAGGTATATGAGAAGTACATAAATTACTTATTATATAATCTACATAACGCGAGTGTATAACTACTATAGACTGTATATTCTTTTTAGCGAAGTATTCCACACATAGCAGGCACTTAGGCAGGAACCTAGTGTTAATATAATCCGTTCAAATTCCAGAGGCATTGCGTGATGATTGGCTGTGCTCAACGACGCGCTTTTGCCTCGTCACCAGTGCGAACCCTGTGCCATGATGGCAATAATATATAAAGATATATTGTTTTAACGAAAACTGTTAATAGAAAAATATAAACGTACTCAAAATTAGAAAAGTAAAGCTCTGTGACTTATCTCCGCCGGAAGCGTCCGGACGTCGGCCCGATCGTAAACTAAATCCGCATCGGAAAGTGCTGCAAATGATAATAAAAGTAAATGGACTTCTAGAAATTTACTAATCAGTGTTTTGAATTCTTTCTCTGAGGCTAAACTTTTTGTTGCCTGCGGCTTTGCCTTTGTGCTCGAGTGAAAATAAGAGAGTTTTGACACTTTACACATTCAAACTGTGGCAGGTTACTGACGTGATGATATAGCCTTCCTCTATAGATGGACAATCTAAAACGAAACAATTTTTAAATTCGAAGTTTCTGGTATTATCGAAAATAAAAAAAAATCAAATCAGCTTCACGCTGTATCCCGCACACAGTGGGATAGGAATCTACTGTTAAGACACTCCGTTCCCCACTTTTAGCCGAATTTTTTGAGTTATTGCATGTTGAGTGGCGGAACTCGGAAAAAAGGCCATTAACTTCCCATTTTTCACAATTCCTTCAAATTGAAAACTTATTTTTGTGATTTCAAAGACTAAATGGCGACACTCAATTTTCATTAAGGACCGGAAAAAGCAGCTATCCATCGTATAGTTGTGACGTCATAAAGTTCTAATTATAATAGACGATCATTTATCACACTCCACTTACATTTTTCTGATAGACACATATTTTTTGGAAATGGAACTTGAACTTCTTTATTATTCCTAATTCATGTGTAACATTATTTTTTTATTAAAAATGCTATTTCTAAAAAAGATTTTCTTAAGTAATGGGAAAGTCATACTCAAAAATAATAAGTCGTATTTTAACGATACTATTACGAATATACTCTTATAGTTCTGGAAGGTAAATTAGATTTTTAATTACGTTAACAATGTATCCTGTATATGCAAGGTCGGCAGGGGATATCTGGTGCTATATTCTGTTTCTCCCTGTATGGTGTTGACGTTGAAGTTACGTCGACTCAATGTAATAGAACCCACACTCGTTGAATTAACAGTCTAGAATAATTTGAACACTAACATTAAGAATATACTTAGCCCTAAATATTTTTCCATTAACCGCAGGAACTATAAAGTACGTGTCATAAATAAAAGCTAATACCAAACAGCATTACTCAATCTTCAGTGGCGAAGCAATCTGCTCGTAAACTCACCTATAGGTTATAATATAGTTTTATTTACTATATATATATATATATACACCGACGCACACACACGCACATATATATGTATATAAACCACATATAGACGGAGATAGATGGCTTGTATTGTTAAGCTTTTGATGTAATTGTTATCTTTAGCGATAGTGTCATTTTTATATATTAGGTATATATTTCTTACAATTTCTCATATTCAATTCTTTCTTTATTTTATATGACAACTCCAAACCTACGTTTTTCTGATTGATTGTAACTGCTTATTTCAATTTAAATGAAAACTAATTCCCAGCATTTTTAACAAATAACTCACTGAAAAATATTTACGAACTTAACCACAAAAAGAAAAGAAAAGTCGAGTTAAAAAAGTTTAAAAATGATTGCAAGAAACAGCTATAAAAAATATTTTAATCGCACGGCGTTTCGCGCTGTCATATTATGAAATTAAAGCGATGGTGGATGGTACCTACATCCAGACTACGCAGAACTTTTCTAATTTCCTTCGTGACATCCTCGGAAAATGACATCACGAAAGATAACTTGTATAAAGCATTGTGTAATAGGCCGTCGTGGCGCAGCGGCACAAGGGTGTGACTGTAACGCGACGGTTGTGTGTTCGATGCCCACGCGAGGAAGTGAAATATTTATTTACGTTTATATTTCCATTTCTTCGCTCTGGGGTCGAGACAGAGCGCGGCGTTTGAGTTCTGCCACTCAACACGCTATACCTCCAGAATTCGGGAGGAAGCGGGGAGCGGAGTGTCTTGACACTAGGTTCCCTCTGCCTACCCTGCTGTGTGCGGGATACATCGTGAAGCTGATTCATTGTGTAATATAAACAATAATAATTGTTTTAAAATTCTAACGTATGAAAAATTTTATCAGGCCTGTCGTGGTGTAAGCGTACACCTACGCAAGTTGTAGGTTTTATTCGCACTCTACGGAGACTACACTACTCGGAGCATTCATTATTTTCGTTTCCTCTTTCTGATAACAAGACAATGTGCGGCGTTTATTTCCGCCACTCATGCAATGTTCTACATACAACATAAGATTCTGCCTGCCCACATATATAAATGAAATTGACGCTTAGAATTAATTTTATTACTGGCTTCTCAAGTGCAAAAATCAAACGATGTTTGAAGAGCTCTCCAAATACCGTACTGCACACATTGTCTAGTGTCCATTGAATGCTTCCTAGCTCGTACCTAGTATAGTAATTCTACAGTAGTTCTAGATTTATTTAGCCTTCTCCATTTATAAATGGCAAAGTATTTAAACATTTCAATTATTTTTGTAAATATAATACTTAATTGAATTATTTTATTTCACACATTAATAAGAGTTAATTTTTACCCATTTAAACCATGACCAATGGAATTGAATGAGGAACTTCTATGTGGTTTTTCATTTGGTGGAACTCAACACCGAGCTTTGCCTTATTACCAGAGAGAAAATTAAAATAACTCATTTCCTCAAATGGAAATCGTTTGATCCACGAACACTCTGCCTTTGCGGCACGATGGCTTCTTTAAAATATGTCTATATAATAAAAATAATTATTATACATATAATGAAGTAGTGGCTCTTGCCACTGCGTTTTGCATTAGGTAATGCCGGGCCCCGGCGCCCAACATCCTCCACCTTAAAAGCCGGTAACGCACCTGTAGCTCCTTTGGTGTTGCATGGGGTCGTGGGCGGCGGTGATCATTTACCATCAGGTGACCCGAACGCTCGTTTGCCTTGTCCTCTCCCATAAAAAAAAAATATATTTATGCAACGGGGTCACTCAACTGTAAGCACGATTCGTATCCCACATTCGAAAAACTATTATTGTATTCATGCGTTATGCGGAGAACGGAGTGTTTAAGCACGATACCCTACTGATATATACAGGATACAGCTTTAAAAAAACACTATTTACAGCTTCAATTCATATAAACAAAAAGTGGTTATTAAAATCAAAATCTGCATCTAATGCTACAGTATCAAGCTAAATGGAAACTTAGATAAACGTCAGCAATATTTCTATCATCTGTCGTGAAATAGGCCGCGCTGATCCGTTCTAACCTCATTATCTGTGGAACGTACCCCTTTCTGTAAGGGTTTGTGTAGAATTGCTATACAATTTCAAATATTTTATTTGTTTTTGTTATTTTTTAAAAGGGTTTGTTAATTTATATTATGCAAATAAGAGAAGAGTTGGCGGCCATCGTAGCATGGCTGCAAGCGTGATGGATGTAATGGAACATTAGATTATCTCTGCCTACCCTGCGGAAATGCGGAATGTGTAAGTATAATAATAAAAATCTTAATTCTCTTTCTCGCTTGCTTGCTATTTAGCTCGAAAACGCTTTTAAAAGAATATGATTGGTTTGCAGGGTTGTAACCCGAAAGCTCTGAACATGTATTGTTAAATTAATATTATTAATTATTAGTATACTTCAAATAGAAAGCCTAGCATACAGAGAGCCTTAAATGTGTCTTTTGTCAAGTGTATAATATTTATATATTAAAATAAATAATTATTTATTTACACGTTTTGTTTGTCTTTCTATTAGTCCAGGCTAACCTTCGGAACAGCTGAACCGATTCCATCTTCCTTTGGAAAAAAGACGTTGCAACATATACTATCTACTCGTTAACCGTATATAATACATCGATAGGGCCCTAATTTCGGTCGTATTTACCGGCAGCTTGTACCTTATAAAACATGAACGGTCACAATATGCAATCAACCTTATGATGCCGGATAAACGCATTATCTCTGAGCCATCAGAGCGGCCGCTAATAGCTACAGCCGATAACTAGTTTACTTTAACACTGTTTAAATCATACTTTACTTTAGAGGAGCTTTATTTTGCTTGTATTACAGCGTACGATACGATCTGAAAGGAAGGTACTGAAAGATTTTTAAGGTCACGCTGTATCCCGTTTATAGAAGTAGGCAGAGGGAGTTAGTGTTATGTCACTCTGTAACCCACGTACCACCAAATATTCAGGACATTGCGTGTTGAGTGGCGGAACTCAACGTCGCTCTTTGTCTTACTGTCAGGGTGAGGAAATAATATCAACCCACAACCGTCGCATTTACAGACACACTTGCTACTACGCCACGATTGTCTATATGTATATTACCTTTTTAGTTTCACGCTGTATCCGACGTTGGAACATATTGTTAAGACGCTCCGTTGCTATTAAACACTTCCGTTCAGCAAGACAAAGCGCGGGGTTGAGCTCCGCCATTCAACACGCTGTTTCGAAAGGTATGCGGTGCGTGGAGAGCAGTGTTCTTCACGGAATACCGCGTAAATTTAAAATATATATAATACATATATAAAAAAATACATGAAGATAATAAGATCGGAAAATGCAAAGGGCAGTTTATTTAATTTCCGTTATTTTATTTTCCGCGTAACGGTAATGACTGTGCCCTAATGGTTTCATCAATATTATTTATTTAGTAAGTTCTCAATTTTTTTTAATAAGTAAAAATATTTATATCCTAATTGATATATATATATTTTTTTTTTTTTTTTTTTTTTTTTTTTTTTTTTTTTTTTTTTTTTTTATGGGAGAGGACAAGGCAAACGAGCGTTCGGGTCACCTGATGGTAAATGATCACCGCCGCCCACAACCCCACGCAACACCAGAGGAGCCACAGGTGCGTTGCCAGCCTTAAAGGTGGAGATGAAGGGCACCGGGGCCCGGCATTACCTAATGCGAAACGCAGTGGCAAGGGCCACTACTTCACGCTGGTTTAAAATGCCGGGGGTGGTATTAAATCCGGTCGAGTCTGCCCATGCGTGTTGCCATTACTGGCGACGTGACTCTACCACACGTACTTTAGTCGCCTCTTACGACACCGACAGTACCAGGGTGATCCTATTCTAAGCCGGGACCACACGGCTGATTTAGTTAGTAGATCTGCGCATAGAATACATACATAATTGCTACAAACATTCAAAATAAAAAAATATTTGCTTCATCCTGTACTTCGCTCATAGCGGTAGTCGGATGGGGTCTGGGAAACTGTATCATACCACTTAAGACATTTCGTCCATATTAGAACATTTCCATCCCCACTTCCCTCCAAATCCTCGAGGCGTTACGTGTTGAGTAGCGGGACTCATCGCCACGCTTGCCAAAGCGAAAAAATAAAAATATTAAATATTTTATTCCTCTAGTGCAGGGGTCGGCAATCTTTAGTAGGAAAAAATTACAAAAATTACAATTTAGAAAAATTCGAAGTTTTTAAAGAACCACAAAAATTTTTCTTGCCAACAATAAATAGTACTCGCATAAATAAGGTTTTTTGATAAAAAAAAAACGAATCTATTTATTCATAAGAAAAAATATCTATTTTTATTCATATATAAGTAGTTTTTCACAACAAATTAGATAATATGCATATATATATGGCATTATTAGGTAATTATTTATTATTGTGATTTTTAAATGTTTTTTTATAAAATATTTTTTGCATATGAAACTAAAGAACCGCAGCTTCACATCCAAAGAGCCGCATGTGGCTCGCGAGCTGCAGTTTGCCGACCCCTGCTCTAATGGAATTCGAACCCACAACCGTCGCGTTTACAATTCATTATACTTGTTTTTCAAATATTAATGTTTTGTTAAAAATATTTTAAGATTTTCTTCAGTATACATAAATCAAATTAAAATATATCTCTACCACTATCTAGTTATCACAATGTAAAATGATGGAAATCAGAAACATCTGACTTAATGCTGTTAACAGGTTGAAATTGGGGCTTTAATTAAATTATATTAATTATTTTTACAGTAGCATTTTTTGTTAATTTTCTATTCTTAATTCAGAAAACCTAATTTAAAGACATCCAACCAATGACCATGCTGAACTTAAAGACTATTTCAAATGTGTTGTTGTTATAAATAAATAAATACATAATTACATTTTTAGTAAGGTTTCTTCTCAGCCCTGAGGCATTAACTTCAGAGTTCAGCTTGCAGCAATGTTAAATTCTACCACTCAAGAGTGTATCAGAAACTAGAGAATAGTATTTGACACTATGTTTTTTATGCATACTCTGCTATTGCAGTATTAACCAAGAAACTAAAAATTATTTAATATATAAATATTAAAATATTCAATTTTGTAAAAAAATGTACATGTGGTGTAATTTTGACATTTGACTTATTAGTAAAAAAAATAATAAAAAACAAGTTAAATACATCTAATATTTATCTATTTTTTATAAATACACTACTTACAGCCTATTTACACACATACAAAAATTTAACCCCAGCCACATCCACAAATAAAATGCAAATATATTAATGAATGATATACACTTATATTATATTTAACTACAGTATGGTTAATGTGTCATGTGCACCTTGAAGATAGGTTTGATGAATTTAAGAGCATTGTACACTTGGGAAGTAAAAAAGGTAAAAAAAATTCCCAAAACCAAATCTGCACAGCTATCTACAACTAACTTTGCAGCCACAACTCCTGTACCATACTGTATAATTCAATGTTATCCTTAAATTGTAAATAATCAATAAAATTAAATGAATAATTCAAAATAAACTACAACTATAATCCTAAGTTAATATACATGAACCATCCCATATATAAATGTCCAGAAAAGTACATAAGTGAAAAGGGCTCCAAAAAATCCATTTGTTAACAAACTCTGTCTGGACACAAAATATTTATACCAATTAGGTCCAGCTTTTATCATAAACATGATCCATAGTATGACAACTGCAAATACGTAGAAAGCAAAACCGTGAAGTCCTGTCAGGCCGAGTATACCTGAAAAATAAGCAAAAAAATTATATAATACCTACATTGTACGACAGCAGTCTACAGTTGAATGTAGGAATGGAAGTTGTGAGTTTAATTCTCATTGTTTTATTTCTTCTATCTAAATAAATATTTAAAAAATATGTTTCTTTTCTTAATCTGTGTTAATTACAAATACTTTGAAAAATGTTATAAAATTTTATAAATTATCACTACCATATACACTTTAAGTTACAGATAAACTAGAGTCTATCACCATAATATGACAAGTTTGAGAGTATGGAGAGGCAGAACTTCATACACAAATTAACCCACACCCATCTTAGAAGCAATTATTACATTTGTCATTATTCAATAAACAATGTTTAATAACAGATTTCCTTCATTGTATATTACTATGAAATATATATTTAGTATGACTTTCACAAAAATATAAATTTTAGCATAATTTATTTTTATTATTTGATTAATGTATTTACCAGCAGTGGATCCCGACAATGCAGCCATAGAAGTCCTACAGTATTCTACAACGACGGCATTATTTCGTAATGCTACCTCGCTATATGCTACCGGTTCAGGTTTTGAATCTTTTGTTTTTGTGGCTGACATTTTTATTTTATTCTTTTAGTAATTCTTCTATTAAGATAAAAAAATTAATTAAAATAAATTTCCAATCCTACTAACCAACAAGAAACGATTTTTATCACTTAATTTATGTCAACAGCATGACAGTTGACACTTACAGTGTTACAAATGTATGAAATAATAATCGATATTTTAATTACTTTAGCAATGGACAAAAAAATCTTAATGTAATTTCATTTTGCTTAAGTAAAATTCAATTTATAAGACAAAACTTATTTTATAATTATATTTTTTTATATCATAGATAAGAGATTACTTAAAATTGTTTTAATTTTATCATTTATATTACACATTGCTTATAAACCAAAATATAAAAGATTTAAGTGTCCATAGTTTTAAACGCTTAAATATTCAAATGATTTTCTATAAAAACATTATTTGTTAATCATTTACTTAAATGTGTATAAGAATTATATAAGATCAGTCTATTATAGAAGATAAGTCTAGTTCAATCAATATTAAAGAAATTGAAAAAAAAAAACAATTTACCGTAATTTACCGTAGAGCTCCAAATTAAGTCATTGAGTGAATGCATTGACTGAATACTTTCATATTATTTATTTCAACAATATTTTTTAATAATAGAACTAGTCAGAAGTGATAAATAAAAATTATGAGATCCCGAAAATGAGTTAAATTATAATATACTCAGATTAAAATGTGTAAGATGACATAAAATATACAATACTTCCTATATTTAAAAAAGTTAATATCATTAAAATAATTTTATTTTTAAATTAGACATTTGTCATTCAACTTGTGCCGATGAACTGACACGCATGTGTGCGTAAATTTAAGTATGTATTGATGTTTGACACTCACACTACACTATTTGCATGGTGGTTTTCGCGGCACTAAGCGTCGTTGAACTTATTTTCTTTTTAAAATCAAAAATCAAGTGACAATAGTTGTTTATTATTATTGTAAATTTAAGGTATTGATTATTAACGTCTTTATTTTTATTTCTAATTAATTTTGAATGCAGTGGAGTATTTTTCCCGTATTAATGATTCTGTGATGGCGCGTGGATGACGGATCTAACAGATCCCTATTCGTTGTAAATGAGGACTTTGATCAATTTATACTGAAGCGTTGCTAATTCTAAGTAAACTACCAATACCTATACGTTTGTAAGCTTATAGAAATGTCCAAAAGTGATTTTATCATTGCAATAGTGTTTTGTAAAAATAAAAATTAAGTTTTCGATTCTATGATGTGAGTTGTATATATAGGGAGAACGTAACTTATATTTCGCTTTGCTGAAAAACATGGCCATTGCAACAAAGAACTGTTAATACTCTAAAAAATAAAATTTTATACAGTTTCTTATTCTTTAAGTGATATCATAATGCATATTTCATTAGTTTTTTTCCGGAATTTATTTGAATAACCTAATTGAGTGAACTCAGAACTTCATTTCGTTTATTTTCTTTCAGAACTCTGACTGAGACGTTTTTTAATGTTTTAAATGTGCTTATACAGTTTTGACGTTGCATTATCAATTTTTATATTCGACATAGTCATGGTAATATAGATATATTGGGGTATTTTGTTATCGAATTTTTCGATTTTGTACTGAATGATATTGTTACGTCAATCATTAATATAGTATATGAATGTACTTCAAAATTTAAAATGGAGGAATCTGAGGACAATTTGAGTTCAGAAGATATAAGATTTAATGATAATCCGTCAATTGTTAAAGTTATACCAAAAAAACGATCACTAGTTGAACGAGAGCTAGAGACAAATTTAACTGCAAGAGTAACTTCTCCTATATCCAATGCAGATACAACGAGTACCAGTCGTTATGGTAGAGCACGGAGATTAAAAACTGATTATGAATCTACAGGAAGTACTCCGTGGCCTATTAAATCTCCAAAGTTAAGTCAATCTCCAAATAAAATACAATCTCCAGTATACAAAATGCATGCTTCAAACTCCATTAGAATTGAAACTCCGAATAAATCTTTAGAAAACCAAATTGAAACTATTTATAACGAAAATATGTCATTAAGTCGTTTTGGTTCTGATGAAAAAAAAGTTCCATCAACAGAACACCCCAAAGTGTACATACGAAAAGATTTGATACAAACTAAAGAGAAGGATGAGGAAATTGTATTAATAAAAAGCATATTTTCACCAACAAATAATAAAAAAAAACAAAACTTAGACAATTGTACTGAGAATTATGTGACAAACAAACAAAATGGATATACAAAAACAGCATCTGTAGTTAAAACATTGGATTTTGATGGGAATAAAAAGAAAATTGATAGAAAGATGTCTAAGAGTGAATTATTTGACTTAGAGGCTCTATGTGAATATCAAGTTGGTGATTTAGTATGGGCACGAATGGGCACATATCCTTTTTGGCCATGCATTATTACTAGAGATCCAATGAGTGGAATGTACATGAGAAAGAAATGTAAGTAAATGATTGTTTAATATTTATATTTATTGTTTTTTAAATAAATATATAATATATTTATATAAAACAATATATTTGGAATTATGGAGGAATTATGCATTTACATATTCTTGATCATTGGGTTCTAATACTCAACATGCCACATCCCTAAAAATAGGGGCAAAGTCTGACAACAGTGTTACAACACCAAGTTCATTTCCAATGGAATCATACCCAGTTATATATCAGTCTTTTTATTTTTATATATTTGTTTAGATAATTGAAATAAAATATATAATAAAAGGATTTAATATACATCATTTGTTAAATAGTAAAATTTTATTATACATGCTTATATTATTTAAAAATCCCTAGCACTTTAAAATCAAATAATTCAGTTTGATTTAATAGTTTTTAAATAACATATGGTCCATATATGTAACTTTAACATGGTTTTTGTATGCAGTGTTTTTTGGTGTCTTGTTTCTTTGTATGTTTTTTATATTGTTTTTGTTAAAACAATGTTATGGAGATTTGTTAGTATTTAATTTATTGTTGGTAAATGGAGTCATAAAAAATATAGGATAACATGATTTACTCTATCATAAATTACTACAAAACACTTACAAAATGTTGCGATGCTTGTGAGTTTGTTTCCCACTAGGAAATAAAATAGTGTCTTAGTATTAAATTCTCTCTGTCTATTCTTGTAAGTGCAGTGTACAGCATGAAGATAAAAATATATATATTCTACTATATTACAGTTTTTTTTTCAGTATTTGGCCGTATTGAAAGAGATGTACTACATGTAACATTTTTCGGTGACAATGGACGTCGTGGCTGGATTGTGGACAATATGCTCAGGAAATTCCATGGCCAATTGGAGTTTGAAACTGCCAGGACGAATGTTACGCCTGAGGTCAGTTTTTGAAATACATTTAATTTTTTATTTTTTGTGTAAAATGTAAGTATTTAGTAAATTTAATACTTAAGTATAGTTTAGTGATTGTGATCCACTCATTAAATACATTTTGTTAAGGAAAATTAATAGAAGTTATATTTTAGAATTATCTTGATATGGGTAAATTATTAAAATTAATTATTTTCCTTATTTTTTAATTTGCAGGCCAAGAAAAAGGATCCTAGATGGTATGGTGCCCTATTTATATCAGAAAAAAAATTGGCCCAGTGGCAAATCTCAGTGGAAGAAGCAGAAATGCTACTAAAAGAACCTAAAAGACTTCGAATAGATATACTAAATAGTATGCTCAAAAAATCAAGAACATTAAAAGTAACTCCTAAACAAGAGAAAAGTAAAAAAGTAACTAGAACTAATAGTGATGTGTCATTAAGTGAAAGTTTGTATGACACTTTGTTTTCTGAACAAGATTTTAAAACCAAGGACTCTGAAAGATCCCGAAGTAAAAGTAAGAATAAGTCGTTGGACGTATCAGAGGTTGTAACAGCGTGTTTAGACAACATGGCCGCTAAGACTGGTATAACCAAAATACAAAGGCAATCGCACATGGACAGGTGGTTGCAGAAAGCTAAATCAAAAACACCAGAAAAATCTCATATGAAATCTCAGATTAAGGGGTCAAAAAAAAAGTCCAAAGAACCAAAAAAGACTTATAATTTTCGCTCATCCAGTCAAGAACCATTAGCAAATAGTCAATTGCAGTCCTATCAAAACGAACATAACTATAGTCAAAAGCATATAGACAATACTAGCTCAGTAATATATTTAGATGATGAAGAAAATACAGAAGAAACAGATTCTCTTAACAGTTCAAGTCTTGGTATAATATCTAAAGTTGAATCTTTATGTGAAAAAAACGAAATCCATGAAAATGATGATATGATTTTGACTGTAGTTGATAACGGCATATTTATAAATGATGCTGGCAACATTGATAATATCGAATCGATCGATTGTTTTATTCCTGATGGCAGTAATGCCGAATTACAAAATGGTGATATTTTAAATAATGTAAATATTGATAGTGTGGATAGTGAAGATCAAAATGTAGAAATTAACATTAGTAAAAATAAAGTTAAAGAACTTGTAGATGATAGTGATAATGATAATTGTTTGAATATTAATGAATCTAATGATTATGAAGACCAAGTAGATAATAACGATTGTAATGTAACAAATTGTGAAAATTTTATGATTAGTGTTGATTGTATTATGGATGATACCAGAATGTCAATAGACGAAGATAATGGTGAGATTTATCATGCAAAAGAAATAACCGAAGGTAATAATTCAGAACAAATTGATGAAAAAGATCAGACTAACGATGATTTCAATAGTAAAACTAATGACACAGATATTTTAATGGAAAAAGATTGTGAAGGAAATGATGATGTAGGTAATAATACAAATTTAGTCGAGGAGCTACATGAATCAGAAGATAATAAAAATGTTTCAAATAGTGATAAAACTGGTAATTTTAATACAAGTATTGATAAAGTATCAGACAGACATATATATAAAGAAAATACTAATAACCCAGTCCAAGAAACGAAAGAAGCATCTGATTTACATATTGAGAATACTTTTTTTGAGTTTAATACGATAGAAAGTCACACTAAAAAAAAAAGTGACGATGACTCTACTATAGCCAGTCCTGTGGCGAAAGATGCATCAAAAAAATCACGTAAATTTAAATTATCGCTAAATAAGTCTATTAATAATAGTAATGATGATGGTAAAGCAATAGAAAAAATAACTGATCAAAATGAACCTAACACGAATGATAAAGTAGAAACATTAAATGATTGTTCAGTTAAGTATATAGAAAGTAAAAATCTTGGAAATAAATCTATGGAATCTAACCTCAAATTTGATGTCATAGAAAATGACGGCTCTTTAAATGGAGGAATATTTGGAGAATCTGGAAATATTAATTCTGACAAAAAAATTGCCAAAGTTATTGTGGAGCCTATTGAAATGTCATTCTATGAATTAATAGATGGTAATGATAAAATTTCTTTAAAATCAATAGAATTAGGATCAGAAAACACAACTATACAAAATGGCTATCTCGAAGAAGATACTTTATCGACAAGTACAAAATCTGATAAAACATCTTTAAACAGTGAATCTGTTGTAAATTGTCATCATGATAATGTCGATGCTGACGCAAACTCTGATGAAGAAGAAGAAACGCTTGCAGATTATCAAGTTAGTCTGAAAGCAATACAGATCGAAGGAAAGGAAATAACAATAAATATTGACAAAATAGATAAACTAAGAGAATTAGATTTAGACAATATGTGCGTCAAATCAGAAGATAGTAATGTATCAGTTAGTAGAAGAAAAGGCAAATTGATTGATAAGAAACAATTTTTAGATGACCCCGAATTCATAAAGTATACGGAAATGAGGCAAGACGCAGTAATGGACGAACATCCGGAACTTTCCCAAGAAGATATAACTAATTATTTATATAATACCTGGCAATATGAGGAAGGATTAAAAACTGAAGCCAAAAAAGCTGATGAAATTGATCAATCTAATTTAGTTAAAGGCCTCAACCAAGATCCTGCGCCCGTAAAAAAGATAAGAAAAAAGATTAAAGCAGAAAAGGATAAAGAAAAGGAAATATCTATCGTAAAGGAAGTAATCTCAAAGGAAAAATCCAAAAGACGAATTATAAGGCCATATTACAAAGAAGATTTCTCAGACTTTGACGATGACATAGAGTATTATGAAATATTTAAGCCAAAACGAAAAGAGTCACCAAAAGTTGAATCTGCAGAAGTTAAAACTGAAAATTTTGAAAGTAAAGATTTTGAAACTGAAATAGTTAATGAAATTCCAATTGAAGTTGATGAATATGTATCTGATGGAATAGATCAAGTGGAAGAATACTTTAAGCAGCTAACTGCAAGTAAACCGAATTTATTTAAAGGACTTATAAGAGAAAAAGTTTGTGAAATTTGCGAAAAATTTGGTAATCTCCATAAATGTAAGGGCTGCCAAGGTATGTTCCATTTAGACTGTATTAATAAAGTAACAGAAGTGATCGAAGTTTCTATACCCAGTAAAGGTAGAAAGAAAAAGAAGCGAAACAGAGGTCGAAAAGCCAAAGATAGCTGCTTAGATCCGGAAAGTCAAAGCGACGAGAAATCCCAAGATGCGAATGTTTCTGAAGAATTACATAACATTTCTGTAGAAAATGAAGAAGAATGTCGTATAATGGTTAACGAAGATGACTTTGAAAGTAAACTGTCTGCTAAAATGAAAGAATTACTAGAAAATCAAGAAAGTATGGAATACGATTCCTGTTCAAACGATGAACACGATTTCTCCGATATCAATTTCGGTGAATGTAAAATAATCGATGTTGAAAGGAAAAAGCGAGAACAAATCGATTATTCGGATTTCAAATGTAACAACTGTCAAAAGTATAACATTCCAATATGCTTCGTTTGTAAATACCCCATTTCACCTAAAGATAACGCCGCGCACAGACAGAACTGTTCAGTAGCGCATTGTAATAAATATTATCACATGGAATGTCTGGACCATTGGCCTCAAACGCAATTCACTGGCGGAGAGTCCAGGAGTAATAAGAACAAGAACAATGAATATTTCGGGGCGTTTTCGTGTCCCCGCCACGTTTGTCATACGTGCGTGTGTGACGATCCGAGAGGCTGTAAGACGAGATTTAGTGGAGATAAGTTGGCGAGATGCGTGAGATGTCCGGCGACGTATCATACGTTCACAAAATGTCTGCCAGCTGGCAGTCAAATTTTGAGTGGATCTCACATTATATGCCCACGACATTATGAGCATAGGTAAAAATATTTATATTCTAATTATAATTAATAATAATAAATTGCAAACATTTCTCAATATTTAAGCGTTGGTTGGTGAACCACAATGCCGCGCTTTTACATCCAGTTGACGCGTGAAAATGAAAATACAAATAATTCAAAAACAGATCTGGAAATCTAGTGTCAAGACACTATATTCCCGTTAAGACACTCCGTTTCTCTTTTACTTCCGCATTCTGGAGGCATTGCTTATTGAGTGGCAGAACTCTATATCGCTTTTTTTTAATATATATAATTTTAAATATTTAAAACTTCCACAGGCCTGGTAAAGTACCCTGTCATGTAAACACAGGCTGGTGTTTCATATGTGCGTTGGGCGGATCACTTATTTGCTGTGAATATTGTCCCACTTCGTTCCACGCTGAGTGCCTTAATATTAAACCACCTGAGGGTAAGATATTTTTATATAGTTTCACGCTGTATCCCGCATGTAGAAAAGTAGGCAGAGGGAACGTAGTAGTGTTAAGACACTGTTACCCATTAAGACATTAATGTCCCATTATCTGGCGAATTCTTGAGCCATTGTTCAGTGACGGCACACAACGCCGCGCTTCGCCTTTTTACTATAGAGAATAAATAAGAGTAGATAATATTTCATTTCCCCGAGAGGTAATCGATCCCACAACCGTCACTGTCTCAGTCGTGCCCTCCACCACGACGGCCTCAAGTACAATATTTTTTTGTTATTAGGTGGTTACATGTGTGAAGATTGTGAGACTGGTCGCTTGCCGTTGTATGGAGAAATGGTCTGGGTCAAATTGGGACATTATAGGTAAATTATGTTATAGTTATATATTCATTTTTATAGTTCAATATTCATTTACTAAATTTTAGTTTTACTATTTTGTTGACTATAGGATTATGTATTATCATATTTAATTTTTAAAATGGATTAGTATATGTTTTTTATTTTGACAATGTCTTTCATAAAAAAAAAATTACAATTGATATGATAAATACAGTCTCATTATTCAATTTAAATATTAAATATATTGTCATGATAATAACTTTCCTAAATGGGAATCAAACCTACAACCGTCGCGTTTATAATCAGTTGCTTGTTTCACTCCGTCATGACGGACTCTAATATGTTATCTATATTAAAAATATTATTTTTTATTTATGCTATCTATCTATATTTTATGTTTTTAGATGGTGGCCAGGTATAATACTCCATCCGTCGGAAATACCACAGAACATACTTTCAGTGAAACACTCACAAGGCGAGTTTGTTGTGCGTTTCTTTGGACAGTATGATCACTATTGGGTCAATAGAGGCAGGGTTTTTCCATTTCAAGAGGGTAAGTATTTTATATACTAGTACTAATAATGTTGAAAAGCTGAAGAGTTTGTTTGTTTGCTTATCTCAGGAAGTACTGAGTACTAACTGGACGTCGCGTTTTGCCTCGTTACCAGAGCGAGGATATGAAATTATTAAATATTTTATTCCCCTGAGTGGAATTTGAACCCCTAACCATTGTGTTGCACCACTACTGCCTATGGATGCCCTCACTATGTGCTATATTATCTGATATTAATAGTTTTGAGCGAAGTATAATATTGAATAGTTATATAATATATGTTTTCAGGTGACTCGGGTAAAGTTTCAAGTCAAAAGTCTAAAATTGATGCTGCATTTTCAATGGCAATGGAGCATGCACAGAGAGCCTGTGAAATATTGAAAAGTATGTATAGATTTTAATTATTAACTAATACACAGTATTATATAATATTTATTACAAACAAAATCATATTATAAAAGTTTTATTGTAATAAAATATTTGGAAATGTATTTATTTTAAATATATAACATTTTTCTATCAACTCAATACGTAATGTCTTCATGCTTTGCTTTATTAATCGAAAAAAAAAACTTGTATATTTGTATATATACTACTACTGCTGTATATATGTAAACATACAAGTCTGAGTGGTGTAAACTGAGCTTTGCATTTGCATGAGTGTTTATATAACGTGTAGATGTGACGTCACATGCTTGGCTTATAACAGTTGTATTGCAGCTATATTTATAGCAATAACTGCTTTAAAATAAGAAGGAACTGAAACTTTATTTTATTTTCAGCTTTATTTAGCGATTATACTGATATAAAGCTCAGCTTAAGCCTCACCATCTATACTGTTCTTGTTTTTTTTACATTTGTTTTACGTGCATTTTTGTGTTATTTAAGCAGTCAGCAGCACTTTTTTTTTAAATATTTCTATGTTCACCAACAGAAGCTCAACCAAACGAGGAGGAATCAATCGACATCGCGTCCTCGCTGCTGCCCCCGCACTACGTGAAGCTGCGTGTTAATAAGCCGGTGGGCGCGCTGTGCGGCCGCCGCCTCGACCCGCAGGAGGGTTCGCTTACGCAGTGCGAGTGCGACCCGCGCGACACTACGCCGTGCGGACCCTATAGTCAGTGTCTCAACAGGTATAGAGACAACTATATACATAGATAGAGATATGTGAAACATATCGATTTGTGAGAGATGTTGAGAGGTATTGTTTGCTCAGTGTGGACATATTTCTGGAAGCTTTTTTGGTAAACAAAACAAGAACAACCTAAATACGTCCACACGACCCTATATGAAATAGACAAAAGACAGAAATAGATAAAAAACAAGCATACCCAATGTAAATTTTATTGTGAGTAAACTTAGAGGATGGATCAATCAGTCATTCAGAAACGTATTTTACTTGGAAATGTTAACTTGTGTTTTGACAATGCAAATGTATTAAAGCTGCCTTCAAATTTTTTATAACTATCTTTTCAGAATGCTCTTAACAGAATGCGGTCCAACATGTCGCGCCGGCGACCAATGCAACAATAGAGCGTTTGAAAAACGCCTCTACCCCAAGTTGACCCCCTACAGAACTCCGCACAGGGGTTGGGGGTTGAAAACCTTAGAGGATGTTAGAGCAGGTAAGATAGATATACATATATTAATATTATATTACAACTTACTGAAGCCTATTATACACGTACGACACCTATCGTGACAAGTTGTGGGTTTGATTCCCACTGGAGGAAACGTAATATTTTTTTTGTTAGGGTAGGCCAAAAATTTTTTTTCTTTTTTAATTATAATGAAAATACTGTTCTGCATACCGAAAAAATATTTTTGTTAAAAGGACAGCTGTTAATTTTAATATTTTTTGTCTTTTTTACGTCAGGACAATTTGTGATAGAATATGTGGGTGAATTAATAGACGAAGAAGAATTCCAGCGTCGTATGAGAAGGAAACACGAAGTGAGAGATGAGAACTTCTATTTTCTCACATTGGACAAAGAGAGGGTCATTGATGCGGGACCTAAAGGGAATTTTGCAAGGTTAGTCTTTTTTTAGTTTCACGCTGTATCCCGCATAATATAGCAGGGTAGGCTGGGGAACCCAGTGTTAGGTCTCTCGGCTTAACAACGCCAAATTCTTGAGACTTACGAGATTTTTATCTTGTTCTTAGAGCGAGGAAATGAACGAATTAAACAAGCCCACAACAATAGCTGGTCCATCCAAGCTTTCATTAATGAGGGCATGAGGGCAAATGTAAACAAACAACGAGTATATATACTTTAAAAGTATATGTATATAATAACATTTCTTTCTTTTTCGTTTTAGATTTATGAATCACTCGTGTGAACCAAATTGCGAGACCCAAAAGTGGACCGTGTTGGGAGACATACGTGTCGGTCTGTTCGCTTTATATGATATTCCTGCTGTAAGTTGTATTTTCTTTTTCTTTACTCATATTTGTTTTTTTTAGTTTCACACTGTGTCCCACACATAGCAGGGTAGGCAGACCTGGCAACCTACTATTAAGATACTACATTCTTCATTAAATCACTTTCGTCCCTCAACATTTGGTGCTGCTCGTTTAGAAAGCGAGAAAATAATCAACTATTATATTAAATTTAAAATTTTTCGTGTGGGAATCCAAACCACTGCCGCAATTACAGCTGCGCGTGTGTCTCTGTGCTACTAGCTGTTGTTATACATGAGGAGAAAATATAAATATCTTAGTAATTCATAATTTTTTTCACATTTAAAATAAGACAAAGCATTTAAAAACATTTTTAATATACATTGGATACGTATTCTTTTTATTAATTTGATCAAATATATTTATTACATTTAATAAAATTTTATTTACTTTTTACAGAACAGTGAGTTAACATTCAATTATAATTTGGAGTCTGCTGGCATTGAAAAGAAACAGTGTATGTGCGGGGCTAAACGCTGTTCCGGATATATAGGGGCTAAGCCAAAACAGGTGATTGCTTTTACTTTTTTTTAGCTTCATTCAATATCTTGCAAATAGCATAATAGGCAGAAGAATATCAATTTAAGACGTTTTTATTATTGAATGTGCTATTTATTACTTGACTGTATTAATATTGAAGAATCTGTTGATTAAAACTGTTTAAAATATTTGTCATTCTATAAATAATTATATATAAAAAAACTGTATTTCCTAAAATTAAAAACAGAAAACATTTATAAAAAATTATAATAATTTTAAAAAATATTTGTCACAGGATGATCAACCAAAGAAAAACAAATTACAAAAACGTGTGTACAAAAAAAGGCCAAAAATAGAAGAGTCACCGTCAACAAGTAAAACGCCGAAAAATCGTATCGGTCGACCGTACAAACCCCGGGAACTAACCGACATTGAAAAAGATTTATTAATAATTAAAAACGCTACTTCGTTATCAAGCGATTCAGAATGTAGTGGACGTCTAAGTAGCTTAGATAGCACTAAAGATAATAGAAGTCTAAAAAGAAAAAAGATATTCGATGATATATCCCCGAAAAGAATTAAGATGGAGTTCGAATGAAACAATGAATCCGATGCAGTTGTGATAAATCACGATTCATTATAAATAATCATGATTCATTAAGAATCAGACGACAGTTTTGTGACGAATGAAAATGTGAATCAAATACAATCATATATAGTCGGTATTTTGTGAAGTGGAATGAATAAATAATGGATTTATTTACTTGTATATATATTATATGCTTTACATATCAGCTGCTAATAAATACGTATTAAAAATGAGTTTTGTATTTTAATTATAATATACTATTTTTATTTGCTTGCAACGCAAATGAACCTTCGTCTGCTTAAATTTATTTTTATTTTTAGTCAAATTATACAACATTTTATCATGAATTTTAACATCTATGTTATGCTGATGTATAACCTATATTATTGTAGTTTCACCTAAATGCGTTCAGTAGTTTTCCGTTGGTTGTGAGCGTGGAACAAACATCCATTCTCACAAGCCTTTGTACATTTAAATTTCAGAAGAATAAAATTACGTATTTCTTGGGCTTTGTTATGGAATTTTAATTATTAAAAGCAATGGTGTAAAGTGCTAACCTGATTTCTTTCATACAAGTAAATAATGAGATCGTTGTAGCGCAGTGGCACAAGCGTGCGAGTGTAAGTGGGTCCGATTTCCACTCTGAAGTAATGAAAATATTAATTAATAAATCATAATTCATTCCCCCGAATGGAGATCGAATCCGCGACCATCGCGTTACACCCTTGCAGTTTTGGGTCACCTGTGCTAGAACTGCATGATGTACCGTAAGTGCTTAGCTATTTACCCAGTTATAAAACATAAACAATTTTAACATTATTTGTGTCATTCTGTTTGTGCGGGCTAGAACTTGTGGAGTAATATAGGCTATTTTTATCCCGGAACTCTGGGGTCGGACTGCGCGAAAAGGATTTCTGCCTCAATGGATGTGAAATAACTAAAAAAATATTATTATATTAATAATATTATTATATATAAATCATATATAAGAAAGACTTAAATTGCCTGTTATTTTCGGCATAACAAATCAGAGTAAAATAATGAATGCCTTTCTTAATACACTCTAATAAATATTCGTATAATTCAAGCAGGCGCGAGGGCCGCTAGTTCTTAATAAAAAACGTCACGAAATTTCCAAATTTTCCTTTCTGAATATGTTAATATAATTCAAGTATTGTTTTAACATAATGTTAAATATTTAATTCTCCCGAGTGCGAAGCGAACCGTCGCGTTTACAGTCGCACGCTTGTACCTCTGCGCACCGACTGCCTCAAACATGGCGTGTCAGTGGCGGAATTCAACGCCGCGTTTTGTCTAGCCCTTGAAAGAACAAGACAACAATACATCTTCCCAAAATTCTATATTCTGTATGTATAGAAAAAAACGCATTTACTTATATCATACAAAACTGCTAAGTAAATTCATGGTAAATTATTAGTTTTCTCAGGTAAACATTTTACCATAACGAAAAGAAGCCAGAACCAGTTTAAATGCATTGCGAGTGGAGGCCCGCGCCACGCTTCAGTAACAGAGTTATCGTGAGGCAATAGCTCGCCGCGAGCGCTACTAAATATACTTATTTAGAAGTACGGACGTCGGTGACAAAACAAACAACATTATATAATGAATTTGCGTGAAGGAGAAATATTTTGGTGTATTTTTGTGAAATTTAAATTAATATTTTTATATATATTAGTATAAATTCTCCCAGATGGAATCGACAACGTCGCGTGTTAAGTCAGATGCTGTGCCTACGCCACCACCGTTCTACTATATATTCACTTATTTCTAACTAATTTTATGTATATATTTCTTACATAATTTAATTTAACAGTATACAGGCTGGCTTAAAATGTAAACATCGAAAACCGCCTCAAAATTTACATGTACAGGGATTACACGCGTAATATAATAATATTTTATAGACAATATTCGGTACTACCTCCAAAATATATTACAAATCCTAAGATAATTTCTTCTCTTTGCTCTGGTACGGAGCTAAAGCTCGGCGTTGAGTTCCGCTTCTTAACACGCAATGCCTTCAGAATTCGAAGGACAGTGGGGAGTGGAATGTCTTAATACTAGGCTCCCTCTGCCTACCCTGCTTCATGTAGGATACAGCGTGAAGCTGAAAAAAAAACTTAAAATATTCTTGTAGCTTAACGCTGTATCTCGCACATAGGAGGGAAGGTAGGGAGTATCTGGGAGTTGAGACACTTCATCCCAATTAAGACACTTCCATTTCTCACTTTCTGCTTTAATTACAGAGGCAATGCGTGTTGAGTCAGAGTTAGTTAGTTTATCAGAGTGAGGAAATAACATTTTTAACTTTTAATTGCCGTCGTGCTACTTTGTCGAGAGTTGAATTATTTTAATTTTGCCACCCTGGTGGAGAAAACGGCGTTTAGCTTCGCCTCTAAATATGTACGTACTTACTCGAAAATCTACAGAACATCATCATACGAGATAAACACGCTTGACAGACAGACAGACAAACGGACGGAAAACAGTGATCTTATAAGAGTCCCTTTGCACTTAAAAGGTACGGAATCCTAAAAGTATGTAAACGAATGTGACTAACAAATACATAAGATTCTTAACTTATGTATTTAAAACAGGATTATTCGAACGAAAGCCGACATTTTACTTTTTGTCGAGCACTGGAACGCTTCATTGAACAAAATTTAAATATAATATTTTTGTATTACATATATTTAATATTTTTTGCTTTAATGCTTCTTATTCGGGTTTTGACGTTCTCTTTTAAAAAGATTTTCATAATATTTTTTTCCAGAAACATTATATATGTAAGATCAATATGTTGAGAAAATTGCATATTGAGTGGCAGAACTAAACGCCGTGCTCTGACCTCGCTCGCCTCGACCGTGCTCCTACGCCACTACTGGCGTTTATTACAAGAATACACTATTGTCATACCACTATATCCAGTACACATTATATTTATATTCAACGTCAACCAAGTTTCGGTAATGGTTACCTCTAGCGGCGCTCGTTACCAGCTCGGGTCAAGAGCGACAATTTGCGTGCTCTACAGTTACCTCTACCTTTGATATCTAGAAATAGATCTAGAATCTAGACATAGTTTAGATTTAACTATTTGGATAATGATCTAAATGTTAAGCGAGTAGCTAGTTAGTAGTTCTTTTGTTTTTTTTAGTTATATCCTGCATATATCAGGGTAAGCTGAGGGAATGTAGTGTTGGGACACTGTCGAGTGGCGGAAATCAACGCCGCGTTAGAAATATATCATTTAATAAAGACGTAATTTATTTTTTGAATATAAATTTTCCTTGCGGCACTTAAACCCACCGTCCACAAGCTATCCATCCAAGTGACTCCCCTTAGAACCTTTACACATCTGAAATAACAAACTGGTTTCTTAAGCAAAGCTTCCCAAACAGATACTTCTGAGATGTTTTTGAAAGTGAAATTACTAAAGTTATTTCTAAAAGTAACCAATGATTAATCTATCACAAGTTTTGTGTATCTAATCTTGAGAGACTTAAGAATATTATATTTTGATAAATTTCTTAGAAGCGTCGCGTGACTGTAATCAACAGGTTGTGTGTTCGATTCCTACTCGAGGATGATATACTTTGTGTCATAATTCAACTTGAAAGTTCAGTAGTTTTGTTTGTCCGACGGCTGTCAATCATTCAGTAATGGATGAGGTCTATTTATATATAGACATAGATAGATAATAGTTAAACAAATAACTAAATATAGATTTTTAACTAGAAATTGTTAGTTAAAAATCTATATTTCATAGTAAATAGAGCATTTCTTGTTATATCGCGCCACGACTGCAGGCTCGAGTCACTCGAGTCACTCGACCGCCGTTATCGCGCTCGAAGGACCACTTGTGGTTTACAATTTGAAATACAAAGTCACTGTTTTGCACTTTCAGCCTAGCTTATAAAAAGTTTGCACTAAAAGCTCAATAATTCCATATTTTTTAACCTATTTAGAAAAATATTTATTTTTGTTTATGTTTATTTAGTAAATAATTAGGATACATAGGATTTTTCATTTGGTACTTAAAATAATATGTATAAGCGATGGGTATGGATTCGAGCCCCACTCGAGACTATGAATAATATTGATTATTTGCAGGATACAGTATTAACCTATTTTTTATTGGTGATTAAATTGGTGATCTAAATATGAACAGTTTAAGTTTATTATCAATAATATTTTAATTTTAAATAACAGCGTTGTATTTGCGAAAAGTGGATATATCAATTTGTATTTATGAATTATTCCTTATAAATATGTAAACGCGTATGTTTTTATACACCTACCTGTAATGTAATTAAAATATTACCCGAGCAGAGTTCGTTAAAACCCTTCAATGAAGAGTATCGCGTTGAAATATCAAATTAATAGCTTTTTAATGAATTGACTTATGAGTATATTAACAGTTACATTTTACATAGGCCAGGCAGTTGGCGAGGCCATTTGTGGCTCGAGGGTATAAGCGCAATAGCTGGCGGGTTCGACTCCCACTGAAGTAAGTGAAATATATGATATTTTTATTTCCTCCGAGCCTCACCTGCGATTGCGCCAGCGTGGTCAAACGGAAATAAGAGTCATGTTTGACATATGACACATTCTAAGTGCTAACGTCTTGTAATATAGCTTATAGCCAATTTATAGGCCATTTCCTACGCAAGATTTTTTTGAATTCGCACCATTAATTCTTGAGTTATCTCAGGTTCCCTACTAATCTCTTCATTTTTACAATATTAGTATTCAAAATTAAAATATACAATATATGAGAAATAATTTAATACAGCGTCCGATTGTAAGCGTGGCGGTTGCGGGTTTAATTCCCAAACGGGGGAATGAACTGTTATAATTTCCTGGACTTTAGACTTATTATTACTTAAAATATATCTAAATAATTCTTCTTTGTCTTGTATTTTTAAATTTGTCTTCCACTTAACTGTGCTCATTTCTAGGACCTTCAAGACCACAGCGTTGTTACTTTAAAACTATTTATAATCACCAAGAAATAGAAAAACACTGAAAAATAAAAATATTTTTTAGGCTTGTGCCTCTTATAATACAGAAAATATAATACTTATTTTTTAAAATCTTTAATAATTTAAATTAAGATCAAATTAATTTAGCGTCGCACTGTATTCCGTAAACAGCAGGGTAGGCAGAGGGAACCTTGTGTTAAGACACTCCGTTTCCCACTTTCCGCCGAATTCAGGAGGCATTGCGTTTTGAGTGGTGGAACTCAACAACATCGATCGCGCTTTCCCTCGATCTAGTATCGAAGCGAAGAAATAAAAATATAAATTTAAATAAATATTTATATTCCTCGAGTCCCCACTCGAATCGAACCAACAACCGTCGCGTTACAGTCACACCGTTGTGCCATTGCGCCACGACGGCCTCATCTTCAATAAATAAATATATATATATATATATATATATATTTGAAAATAGAAAAAATATAATTATTATCACTTCGTAATACTCTAACATCATTGAGCAAAACTGTATGCAAAAATATTCAACTTACAACAGTTCCAGGACAAAGACAACACGACTCTAACGACGTGTTTCAACACCTTGTTCTCCGCTTTCAACATCTTCCAAACAAAATTGATAATATTACACGTGAGAGACATACAGTTGTAGAGAAACGCGTACCAGACGAACACGTGGATCATGAGATAACTTGACTGAAAGAAATATTATGTTCAAATAGATATAGTTTGTTGTGGGTTCGATTCCCACTCGAGGGACTGAAATATTTATTTACGTTTATATTTCCATTTTTCTTTGCTCTGGTGTCAAAGCACAGCGCGGCGTTGAGTTCTGCCTCCAGAATTCGGCAGAAAGTGGGGAAAGGAGTGTCTTAACACTGAGGTTCCCTCTGCTTACCCTGCTGAGTGCAGGATACAGTGTGAAGCTGAAAAACAAAAGATATAGTTTTTTTTTTGTTTTAGCTTCACGCTGTATCCTGCATATAGTAAAAAGGCAAAGGGAACTTAGGAACTTAGCGTTAAGACATTTCCGTTCCGCACTTCAGTTAAATTCTGTAGGCATTACCTAAGTGGCGGTAGTCTAGTATATATACTTTAGATCCTGTTTAGAACCTTCAGCTTTATTTCCATTTTTACTTATTTTAGTAGTTTACGCCACGCAATGTCTTCAAGTAGACTATGAGAATAATGAATAATCACCATTGCTGTTCCAAAAAAAAGTATCCCACAGGAAAACATGAGTAGTGTTGCCGTCAAAATGTAAATTATTTTGGCACTTTTATAAAAAACGTCATCCTTATCCGAAAATAAATCTGATGCCACTTTATCTGCGGATTGTATCTGTAGCGTTGACCATAGCTGAAATATTCTATATTTAGTATATACATATAAAGAAATAAATATAAAGAAAATGTTATATTAAGGTTTTGTAAATAAAATAAATAAAGAATGTATATTATAATAAGATTTGTTGTAGTATAAGCATAGAAGTGTCATAGCTGCATAGTTGGCCTCAAATAGAATGCGTACAACTTATGTGTAAAAATTTTAACGTTAAACGTTACTCTCTTTTCTCCCCGAGAGGGATAATGCGTGAAGTCTAAATAAAAAAAATCGATGACCGAGAAAAGGTACTCTAGGTCGCCTACACACCAAATTGTGGAAATACGTTTAAATATTGTATGTACTGATTATAAGAGTGAGGTAATTTTTCATATCGCTTACTTAATTCGTCTTAAATTAGCACAATGTCAATTTTTCTAAGAAAAATAATAGGTTCAATATATAATATATTATCAACGTATATATAGAACAAGAAAACGACATGAAAGGCAAAAAAGGCAATAATGGGTATTTCCAAAATGGTTGTCCCGGGACAGCTTTATTTGGAATTATAAACAGTTTTTACATACTACACAAAGTAAGCTCAAATGTCATAAGTTCATTGTTAAGCTCGAGATTATGTCGTTATAGAACCTGAGTAGCGTCTAGGGAGTGATACTCGGTTAAAATGAATGAGAAATTTTTATATCTATGCAAGTATATTCTGCCATACATACAGAAATTTATATTTATATAAAATGCAAATATTTTAAGACATTGGGTTAGTAATTTCAAGACATTGCGTGTTGGGTGTCTACCCGAGTTCAGATATGATATTTCGTTAAAAATCCTCCAAAAGCAAATTTTACGAGTTAAAAGAGAAATATTAACATATATATATATAAGTAGAAAGAGAGAAATATTAATAAAAACTATACTTATCTTTAAGCTATTCTGAATATCTCACAAAATACGAATAATGAGTAAAATTTATAATTCTAAAATAATTGAACTCACTATAGTCACTACACCGATAGCTATCACAGCTATCTTCAATGGTACACACCCGCAGCATTTCGTCTTGTAGCCAATGCCGTCCACGGGCGATCGCCTTATCGACGACACCTTGTATTCTATTGAAGGCACCGGTGGAGGACAATGACAGAAATGCCACCTGAATAAGTAATACTAGCATTTATCTGCGGCTTCACGCGTTATCACATATAGAAATAAAAATATATTCATCTCGAGAAAACACGCTACACTTCTAGAATTCAGCCGAAGGTAGAGAACGGAGTGTCCTAACACTAGGTTCAAATGTCCCCTCTGCCCATTTTTCTATGTACGGAATACAAAACGAAATTGGAAAATTAAATCAGAAACGGTCAAAGTTTTTGCAAGAAAAGTCTACATTTTAAGTACATTCAGACCTATACTAATGCCACTATAATAATGAATACACGAACACACACGAAATGAACTTTCATAAAAATATAAAATGGTACCAACGATTTTATAAAGCACATTTCCTTTCACGCGCGAATGGTTATACTGGCTCGCGTTCGAATTTTTTCCATAGCAATGTGAGAAGAAATATAACTGAAAACTAAATAAAGAAAATAAAAATATTTAATATATATATTATTTTATTTTACAATATCGTAAATGTTTATCATGTACTAGAAATTTTGACATAGTCATAATATTTACACACTTGTGTCTTTTAGACATCTTTAATATGAAAATAAGGTTTTATTTTAATTTTTGAAACAAAAAGAAAAAAAAAAAAAAACAATAAAAACTGAGGCCGTTGTGGTACAGAGAAACAGCGTCTGACCATTAATGAAGCGGTTGTAGGTTCGATAAGGGAAATTAAATATTTTCATATCCTCGCTAGTAAAATAATAAACCAGTGTTCTTTCAATCTCGAAAATTTGGGGGATACATCGGAATCGTGGTGCCCTTACACTAGGCTCCCTATCTTTATTCTGATATATGCAGGATATAAACTGAAATATGTATAATTACTTACTGCATTCCTTCTATTTTTATTTCACTATAATAAATACAGCGCACCGCATGGTAAATTAAGCGTTATCGATCATATTGTAGATCATATAGTATTTATAGGCAAAAGGCACCGTGTGTTCTAGAATCTACTGTGTTCTAGAACTAGAACTGTAACAGTTCATTTATAATTGACGATTCTTATAGGTAGAACAAGTTTATAATTACGTAAATTATATTTAAATTGTAATAAATATATAAATATATATACATATACTAATATTAAAAACGCACTAATCTGACGAACTATTGATTCCAATAGATTTTTTATATTATATTATATTTTTTATTTTACATGACGTTCATCGTTTCGATGACACCCGCTGCACCTGCTGTCAATGCTAACTCCGGCACTTAGAATTTGAGCTCGGGCGAACTAATAATTGAATTCGAATCTACAATCACGTATTAAAATCAAACAAGTAAACACTGTGCCACAATGGTGATTCTACAGTATTATTATTATGTGAAAAAAATTATGAATCTGTTAAGTGACATATGGGGAGGCCCCATATGCAGGTCAAGAGGTCTCTCGTAACAAGTGGTCACCGTACGTCACTCACGTTATGGGTATATATTAGACTTATGTCTAATTTGTCTATATACCTATTTAAATAAGGTTTGGAGGCCAGAGGGCAATCGTAGCCCAGAGGCACAGGCGTGTTACTATAAGCGCAATAAGTTGTGGGTTCGATTCCCATTCGAGGAACGTACGCTTGTGCCTGTGCGCCATGATTGTGGCCTGAAATATCTAATATTTATATGTGTTACATTATATCTAGTATCACATATTTAGACATTGAAATACCTAAATGTTCCGTTATGGACCTGGACAGCGGCCAGCACTTGTTAGCCGGCGTGAACTTCAATTTATTACATTATTATTTTTTGTTTATTCCTTTTATAATATAATTATGATGAAATATTATTTTGTTGGTCACGTCGGCTTAAAACAATAGCTTGAATTTTCTCATACATTATTTGAAACCACCTTCTATAGCCTTAAATTAGATCACATATCGATTTCTTACACTGAAATAGTATTTACTGTTTGCGCCATTATAAAATATTCGTTGGAAATTACTCTATCTATTGTACCGGCATAGGTAGTTGTGAGTGAATATTTTATGTTCATATTATTTTGTACTTATCATGGATTTTCTGTTTAAACCTGCCTCTATACGCAACGGATTTAGATTTGATTTCCATTTCGGGGTAAGGAATTATTTTCATTTTGTCACTGTAGTAAGAAGACAAAATGTGGCGTTGAGTTCCGCCGTGGTGGATTCTAGCACAAGGTTGCCGACGGACGCTTAAAAAAATATATTTTATTTATAAGTATAGAAGTCAGGGTAGGCCGTTAGTTTTCAATGAACGGGAGATATTCTACGAAGAATTTGACCTTTAATCTACGCATACTACGTGTATATGTATGTATGTAAGCTGCGCTCATTACTTGCATTCCATTTGTCAATTAATTCTTAAAATATTTTACATTTTTTTTTATGTAAATAATATACAAAATTTAAATATTTATTTAAAATATTGAACCCTAAAATGATTTTAACCTTAACACGATTTTCACGTGAGTTTGTATATTTTTTAAGTTTCACGCTGTATCTAGCTCATAGCAGGGTAGGCAGAAGGAATCTGGAAACCTAGTGTTAAGGCACTCCATTATCCATTAAGACACGTTCCCCACATGCCACCGGATTTTCGAGTTTCGAGAAAATTGCGTGTTGCATGACGGAATTCAATGCCGCGTCTTGCCTCGGTTCCCGGGGGAAAAAATGAAAATGAACCCACAATCTGTCACCTTGTCACCTTTACAGTCGCACGCTTGTGCCCCTGCGCCACAACGGCGTCATATATTTTTCAATGTTTTTTGTTGCAGATATCCCCATACAGATTAGCATCCGCCTACATTTGCAATATTGCGTATTGATTGCAATCCGGACACAATGCACAGTCCGTTTACCGCCTTGTAATTTAAATGTAATAATTTCTTTGATTGATGAATAAAAACCTGTAACCATCATGTATAAAATATAAAGTATATATATAGCTACAGAGTAGTATAATTTTTTTATGCTAGGCGTGTGTGTCTGTGGTTTTTTTCCCGCATAACAGGATAGGCAGAGAACCTAGTGCTAAGACACTCGGTTCCCCATGCACCGTCAATTTTTAAAACACTGTGTATTAACTGAACGTAACTCAACTCCCTACTTTATTTGTCAGTACGTGGAAATGAACACATTTTCAATACAATTCACCGAGTGGACATCGAACCCAATAACCTGCGTTTTCAGCCTCTTATATTCGCAAAACCTATTATATAAAATATATTTCTAAATATTTCCCATCCATATTTACAATATAAGTACAAAAAGAAAAATAACATAAAAATAAAAACCATACCGCAGCCAAGTATCGATGGTCGATAGTGGAGCACACTCAACAAATTCAAGCGCACGATAAAATATTCAGAGAGCTTCTCTTATTATGCGCCCGTTAGACTTGCTTCAAATAGATTGGACAGTGTCTTTATATGGTTATATTCGTATATATCATAGTTTCAGCTTGTTTTAAGCTTGTTAAAGCTTTAGGAAGTTTAAGGATAATATGGTATTGGAAAGGTCTTCATTCAGGTTCCCTTTTCCATTCTAATAAACGAAGCGCGACCTTGATTTTAGATATACAATACAGCAAGCAAGCGAGTAATGGAGTCTTATGTATATTTGAAAAACTCTTTTAATAACGGGAAAAGGCGTGATGTTGCCTTTTATTATAAATAACAATATTGTTTAGTGAATGCTCTAGGTTATTGTGGCGAAGGACATATCTTTCCGAAAACCATTTCAATCTTGGACTGCTCATCCTTCTTTAAATCCGTCGTGTTGGGTCCTCTGAACCTGTCACACAGTCTCAACTCTAACACCCGTTGACTCTATCGAATGTCGGTAAATCTCTACTTTAGACTCTAGAGACATGAACGGTCCTATCGGACTTTGTTTGGGTGGCAAAGGACTTTAAGAAAAAGTCTTATCGTCTTTTAATTTATCGCCATCCCTCCCTCATCCAAACGTCATCACTGGTGGGACACACTGATTAAAGATGAAGGCATTGTGGGACAATGACGTCAAGCCCACGTATATTCTCAAATCATGCCGACCCTTAGATAGCTTGGGGAAAATATACGTATTAATAATAATTATGAACATTTCTTCTATCAAAATTTCAATCCCCTAAGCTTTAACTTCGCTTCACATAAATATCCTCTTCTAATGTTGTATTTATGCGAAAATATACAGAACATCATTTGTCACTTTATTGTATAAGTAAATATTTAGAAAAACACTAAGTTCTCGACAAGTTCAGTTCAGTTCAGGAGTTCCCTGCGGTATATTTATTACATTACGCCGGTGACAAGGGGCGAGGGCTGAAACGTCCCAACTTAAATTAACTTAATTACTTTAAATTTAAATCGAGGTATAAAAGTAGTGCTTCTGCCTACGTGTAAGTTAAGTCGTTGGAATACGTTTCGAACGGTAAAGAGATGTGGTAAGAAACGGATGAGTGGGAGTATTTTAAAGTTTTTGAGTTTTAATTTTATTTAGCAGGGTAAATAGAAAAATCCTAGTACCAAGACATTCCCCCTTGTCCATATATTATAATTATTGAGACATTGCGTATTATGTGGCGGAAGTCTATGTCGCGCTTTATTTTATTACCAGAGCTAGAAAATTAAAATCAGTCATTTGCCCGAGATTGAATCAAACCTACAGTCGTTTAAAGTTAGACGGTGTACCGCTGCGTCACGACAGCCTCAAAAAGTGGGTATAAATGCTTTAGCTAACAAAACTTACGGACCGAGTGTCCGTAGAAACGATAATAATAAAAAAATATAATAATTTAACTTCAACATCTATCAAATTTATCCAATTAGCGATCATCGTGACGCAGTGCTATAACTTCTGACAATAAACGCGACGGTCATAGGTTTGATTCCATTCGGGGAAATTATATTTTTATTTTCACGGGGTTGAGTTCTGCAACACAACACGCAATATCTCGAAAATTAGGCGGAAAATTGGTGATTTTTAACAATATTTATTCCATCATTAACTAAATCAAAATAACAAGCAAATACGAAAAGTTTGAAAATAACATTTATTACTTGAAATAATACCGAATGCTTTTAAAACTCGTATTTTTATACTTTCTTACATAAAGCTCACAAAGATTTCTAAAATGAAATAAAAAATTGAATATATTTCTAAGAATTATTCTTGTTTATAATTCATCAAAGAGAACACTGTATACAAAATGGAAGATAAATATTGCGCGTACTTTGCGTTTCAATCGTTTTGGAACGAAAAAAAAAAATGTAGTTTGCATCTTTTTTTGGTATAAAATGAACCAAAATAAGAAATATAAAAAAAGATAACAAATTGTTTATCTTTGCTCGTGTTTCTGCTGCGGTTATTTTGGAATTGAATATTTTTTCACGAGCGTAGGAGACGGTCGCGAGTTCAACTCGAACACTCGAGAAAATATTTTTATTTTTGTTAATGACAAAAAAGGAAAGGAAAAAGGAAGCTTTTTTTGCTCAATTTTGAATGAAATTTGTCGCGTAATCGAAACTCGTGTGGACCTTTAGTTAAGAAATTTGGCACATGGTTGGAACTTTTAATACACAGTAAAACCAATATCTTGGCATATGGCAATAGGCAGGGGGAACCTAGTGTTAAGACACTCCGTTTCCGTGACTGGTCTCGAAATATGGTTCGCCTATAAATACTGGAAAAATACAAAGAATGTACATACATTTACAGATATTTTATAGTAAAAAACTAATTACAAAAGAAATATTTGTAGTTCATTTCATACAAAATAAGTCCATATGGATGTATGCAAACGTATGGTTATAAACTTTATTTTCCACGTAATCAAAATCTAATGCATATTTTGAGTATCGATAAATTTGATAAGAAGTAAGAGCTTCCATTTTAAATCAAGGAACAAATTGAAGAAAGGAAATTTATATTAAGATTACAGATATTCTGTTCATTCGGTCGACTTTGACTCACAATTCAGTCCATTTTCACCCAACAACTACGTATAACTACTAATTCATAAAATATTCAATTAATTAATTACAGTCTGACGTGTCCCGGCGATGCAGTTTGATTGAGCCACCAGTTATCACTTTGAAATTCAGATTTTGCTCTTGAATTATACGAGCAGGTGCGGTGCGCAGGTACTCGTTCATTTACTATGAGTATATGTTATGTAATTTTACATGTTTAACACGTGTAGATGTAGTCTTTGTAGTGTAGTGGCTGTGTGGCTGTTTGTAGCTGGTTCTGGAGTCGAATTCGCACTTTCCGATCAAATTTCGATATATTGCGCGTTAAGAGACTTTATCTTAAAAGCCAAGCAAGAAAAATTAAATAGATATTTCTGCATCGAATTATGTTTAATTACAATAATTAAAAGTTATTTGCTAATAGTTATCAATTTTGTAAACAATATAAAAACTTTCTGATACATTTTATATATAATAAAACAGTAAAACTATTATGTCCGTATATTTAGTATTTTTGAATGGATCTATTCCATCCCCTATCTATTAGGGGGATACTTATTCAGGGGGATAGGGGAATTTAAAGTTTGTTTCATCAAAATCGGTTCAGGTGAAGCCGCGGCTCGTTTAGAGCCGAATGTAAACTAGTAGCGTATTATATAGTATACACTGAATCCTCCACATCAATTCCAGTGAAGCAGAAACAGCGAAGCACTCTCAATATCGGTGGTTACATAACTTGGCTCTTTCTTGGCAGAGAATTGCGGTGCTGTGCAGATGCAGTTATTAGAGATAATTAGTCACTTTGCTAATAAATCTTACTTAAGTAAAGTGTAGTTATGTCGGAAGGAAATTATTGGTATTTTGTGTGAGGAATGAGAGATGCATTAACGAATCAAACTTCTTGCTTTAAGTCCACAAATAAGATTGTATTTAAAGTATGAATTAATTTCATACTTTAAATATAATGTTACTTGTGTAAAAATTATTATTTTTTTAAAATAACCTCGCGGTGACAACCACACGGCGTCGTGGGTGGCGGTGATCACTTACCATCAAAGATGTCAAGTTTGCCTTGTCTTTTTACATAAAAAAAATTGTAAAATCTAAACGTATCGGGACACAAACCCGCGCCTCTTGGAAGCCGCTTAGTCGGATAGGATTAGATTCCGCTAAGTCTTAAAATTTATACGCTCTCAATAAAATATATTTCTATACTGAATAATATTTAAAAATGTCAAAAATAAGTAAATATATTCCGTAGTTAGCGTAAAATTCAACGTTATTTATTTGCTCATCAATATATATCATATCAATATAAGAAGATCTTTATGTACTTAATTTATTATCTCTCATACCATTAATGTCACATTTTTCACTTTCCCATTACACTGCGATTTTTATATTTAAATTCTCCTAGTGATAATAATCTTATTTGTAAAAACACCTTTTTAGTAATATTTTTCTGTAGGTTTACGCTGTGGGAATCTGGGAATCTAGTGTAGACACTGCGTTCTGGTTATAACACTTCCATTCCCCACTTGCCGTGTAATTGAGATACCTAACAAAGAAACTTTATCAAAAATTAAACATTTTAGTCCCCCGAGTGGGAATAGAACCCAGAACCATCGCGCCTACCAGTCGCATGCTTGTGATCCTGCGCTGCGAGAGCCTTAATAAAAATATATGTACTGTTTCATTCAAAGCCCCATCTTATATTAAAAAAAAATCTAAGGTGTGGGTTTGATTGGAATAAATGATAGAAAGACATATCGGCGATATGCTGATGCAGCCTTCATTCGTGACATTCAATTTTATTTAAAGTTTTATTTATTCTTTGCTTAAAACAATGAAATTCGAGTCATAATAATTATATTAGGTTTAATTGATGTTATTTACTAATGTTACCTAGGTTGATTTGCGCCTATAGACACAACGCGGCGTTGAGTCGAGACTGTGACATCTTTGCCTACCTCGGTGTACGCGGGATGAGTCGGTACCTGAAAACATATATGTTTGCCATAGAATATACTTTTTAACTTTATGATTCACTGTTTATTTGTCCTCTAATCTACTTTGAGAGATAAAAGATAGCTGTGTTTATATACGGTTTAACACAATATAACTGGCATAGGTACCCTGGGAACGTAATATTAAGAAACTTCCGATCCCCACTTTCTGAGGAATTCTAGAGGCATTGTTGAGTAGTGGAACTCAGTGCTACTAGAAGAAGTAAATTAAAATATTATATATTCCATTTCTTCGAGTGGGAATCGAGCCCACAACGGGTCGCATTTACAGTCGCACGCTTGCTCCCCTGTACCACGACAGACCTCAATATTTTAGCATTAACTAAGATTTATATATTTGTATAAAAATGTATAATATTTTTTATATTACATTTATATTACATTTTTATCCATAATGGTGTAACGCCACATATTCTGAATGTAAAGACAACGTTGTTGTTTCGATTCCCACGCGGGATAATATAATATATTAACTCAACCAGAAATTGGGCGGAAGAGAAGAGAGTGTTTTAACATTACACTTCCTTTTGCCAACTCTACCAATCTATTTGGTTTCTTATTAATTCTTTCTATTCATTTTTGGTTTCTTATTCGTAATGTTAATAAGATTTGAAAAATAATTAGATTATAGATTACATTTAGGTATTATGTGTTGTCCATCAATGTTTAAAGTTAAACTATATTATTAATATTTTATTGTAATTCAAAAAATTTTGATCGTACTGCATTACATGTAGTGACCCTGCGCAAGTTGCGGCAGACAGCCAGTCGCTTTCCACCATCTTCGGAGCTCACACGTACTCATTTGCAAAACAAAGTGCTTTGCCGCGAACTAATGTACTGTGACAGTGACAGTTGGTGTTTCTTTTTTAATTTTAAAAACTAAATTTGTTGACTGAGATATTGGATCATAAGTTTTTTACGGTGAGTTGTTTTTTTTTTTTTATTTATGTGTAAGTCATAATAGATGTACATATGGTAGTTTGAATATTTAAGTGTTGATAAAATAAGAATATAAAAAATATTTGTCAAAATATAACTTCATCATTTAAGTAAATAAATTAATGAATAAAAAATGTTTATTTTTATTAAAGGAATACATTTTAGAATGCAAGTCGCAGTTTCATGAGGTACTCGTAGTTTGTAGGCGTACAAGCGCGTGACTTTAAACGCGATAAATTTTGGGCTTGATTCTCACTCGAGGAAATGGAATATTTAATCCTCCAGAATTCGGCAGAGTGGAAACGGAGTGTTTTAACACTAGGCTCACTCTGCCTACTTTGCTACATATGAGATACAGCGTGTTGGAAGTGAAGTTCGATTTCATTTTTAAAATTTTAGTATTTATAGCAGGAACGTGATCCACTTGTTAAAATCGTTATGTTTATAATTAGAAAAAGAAGTTGACCCTTTTATAGTAGGTATATGCGTAGAATTTTCATTCTATATAAAGATGTTCCACAATAACTTGTGTACTCTTTATATTTAACATATATAATATTTTTTTCAATACTAAAGAATATAATAATAATTTTAACATAGCCGGACTTGAACCCGGACCTCTTGTTATCATTTTTATAATTATTTTTATTTCTAAAATAAGGTAAACAAAAAGAAAATATTTTAATTCATAAAATAATTTTATTTTAGATTTCTTCATACGTATATAATTACGTGTCATGTCATGGGCTTACGAAAATATGATCTGTTAAATAATTACTTTAAAGTTATTTACAAATAATTATCGACAGTAGATAATACAACAAGATACTACTTACTACACTCGTATAGTAGCCTCGTTGGTGTTAAAAAAATATTAATAGTTAAATTTATGAACAAACTATAAAAACTAGTTTTCATGTAAAATAATTATAAACCATATTTTAAAATGTGATTTTGATCATTATAAAATTAACCTCTTGCAAGCTGAGAAACGAAATTTATCGTCTAAAAACTGGAACTTCACTTAATAATAATGCGATTATATGACAGCACTGTGCCATAGGTGTAATAAATAGTTACGTATAGTAACGTATAGTATTACACGAGTTAACTAAAAATAAAATACAGCTTCACGCTGTATCCGCACACAGCAGGGTAGGCAGAGGGAACCTCGGTGTTAAGACATTTCGTTCCCCACTTTCTGCCAAATTCCGGAGGCATTGTGGGTTGAGTGGCAGAGAGAGAGTTAAGTATGTTTTCATAAAGAAATAATACATAATGGACCTCGTTTCTTTACAACACCGGCGAGCTGTGTATCTTCATACAACATTAATTGAGATTTACGCGGTAGCCTCGTTGGTGTTAAATACTTCTTATTAATAGCTTTTATGAAGATAATAGGGAAAAATTTGTGCTATTTATATCTAATAATAATGAGTGGACACGGTATGGACAGACATTTTTGGCCTGTAAGTTTGTAGGGTAGTCGGTTCCCTTTGTATATCCGTGCTACTGCATACGTGCATACGTGCAAGCTCGTATTCAGGATTCAGCGTGAAGCCAGTGTTATAAATGCACGCACATACACGCATTTAAAAATGTGAAACTTCTTCATGTAAATTTTCAGAATCTAAATTTTTTTGAATAGTCATTTATTTCTTTACATTTCGCCGATATAAAACATATTGTGTACCGGATTGTGTAATAAGGGATTTTAAATATTTCAAATTATATGTTTTATTATTACATATAACACATCGTTAGTTAGTGAATATTTGTCTGCATATAATGGTTGTGGGTTCGATACGTTTAAGAGGGTTATTCATGTTTGATAATTTTCTACAATTAATTCTTGTTTTTCTTTCTCATGTAGACAAAGAAGAAGCTATAACTATAGATATAATGATATTAAGTATTACTTAATTTCAGAAATCGGAAAAGGTATTTTTTTTAATAACGTTATATCGTTTAAATTATTCGGAAAGAGATTCTACGTAATTGCAATAAGTGGTAAGTATCACCCAATAACAATTAAGATGATTAACAAGAGTTTCCTCCTCAATAAGGGTCGATGTCTACAAGCAACTGCCCCCGATCGACACGATACCAGTGCTTTTATAGTCTTTTTCACCTACATTTACCCTCTTTACACGAGTATGCTAACTTTATAATAATTTTATTACTGTTTTAATTAAGATTATATTCTTTTTGTTAGCTTTATTCTGTTAGAACATTTGCCAGGGCGAGGAGTGGAAATAACTTCATAGGGAATATCGATCTCACAACCACCGTTTTTACAGTCAAACTTTGTTTCTTTTTTAGCTTCACACTATATCCCGCATACAGAGCAGAGTAGACAGAGAGAACTTGCGTACCTAGTGTTAAAACACTCCATCCACTCTTTCAGACATTTCCGTTCTTCATTTTCTGTGGCAGTCTGGAGACATTGTGTATTGAGTATCAGATCTCAACGGTGCGTTTGTCCGCGTTTCCGCGGCAGAAGAATAAAAAATTTTATTCCTCCGAGTGGGAATCGAATCCACAGCCGTCGCGTTTACAGTCGCACTCTTGTTGCGCGCCACGATTGTCTATAATCTATAATATATATGCTCAAAAATTGGACAAAAATTGCAAATCCTGTCTAGAGGTTTTATATCACTGATCCTCAAAGCTTAAATTAAATAAAAAGTGTTATAAGTAATAAACCCTCGTTACGTTCGTTAAAGGAGGTTTTCTGGTAAAGGAACATTTTATTTGAATTTTTGATTAAGTAATGGAATAAAAATTTTATTTTGGAATATTTTTAAAGGATTCAAAAGTCGCGTAAGTTTCTAGAGTTCTAACTGTTCATTTTTTTAACGTATTAATTGACATCCTCCTGCTTTAGTAGACACGGAGTTCCGCTACTCAACGCACAATATATAGAAAATTGGTATAAAATGAACTACAAATATATGTCTGTGTAGTTTTTTTTTATGTACTTCATAAATTTTATAAATTTTACTTTTATTATACTATTTACTTATAAATTTTCTCTTTTCGGTTTTTTTCTTAATTTATATTTGTAAGTTACGAACGAAGTAATAAAATCGTCCCAAGTTTTTTAACTGCGAATACTTTATGTGAATACTATATACGACGAATAAATGTCACTTTTGCTCAGGTTCAATTGGATACAATTAATTTGTTTGTTGTGCTCTAAGGAACCGAAGACTTGAATTTTTGACATTAATTTCAGCTCGATACTTCTACATGATCTCGAGATAAACAATGATGATAAGATTATGACAGACGGACAGACAAGGTGAACTCACGAGGGTTCCGTTCTGTCCTTTTGGGATACGGAATCCTATAAAAATAACTCAATTTGCAGTTTTATTCGATTTATTTTATGCATAAAATATTGAATGGGCGTAGTTAAGCATCCATTATATATGAACGTAATTCACATATATCGATTGAATTGAATTTAGATGCTATTACACATGTATTCGGTTGTTTTTTAATATTCTAATTTGGTTATTGTTTCATATTGAATATATATATATCTTTTTTTAATTATAGCATTAAAAAATATTTGAACTTACTTCAAGTCCTCACTCTGGTGGTAAAGAAAGCGCGGCGTTTAGTTTCACCACTCAACATGTGGCAGAGAGGGGAAGTCCCCTATAAATTTTGTATTTGCGGCGAATTTCATACAGTATACTGTAAAAAAATTAATTATTATTAGTTTTATGTTCATAATGTTAACTTATAAATCGCATTTTTTTGCGCTCCAAGAAACTGCGGACCTAGATATTGGATATGAATTTAAAATTAACTTCTTGAGAAAAATGGTCGTCACAGACAGATGTAGAGACATCTAGAAAGAAAGACGAATAAGGATTTCTTTTTCTTCTTTCGATGTATGTAATACTAATAAAAATTTGAAATGTTATATTTTCTAAGTACTCCTTTTTCTACCACAAGTAATACTTATTCAAATAAAATAAAATACCCAAATGAATCGTCATAGATCATTTTCAGTACAAAGGAGACTCCAGAAAACTATTTATTTCACTGTCACTCTCCTGACTTGACTTTTAAATGAATAGCATCCCCAAGAGATCCATTAAGCAGACGCTACGTTCATGTTGTCAACGACTGCTGCTCCCTATTTATTTTGACGGTAGTTTTAACTTTGATTTTTGTTTATATAGTATTTATGTTAATACTATGTTGATAGTTTTTTTATTATAATTTAAATATTTTATTTTGTTGTTGGATAATTTTGAATGTATACACGATGTAGGACGCGACGTCGCGACGCATCGGCATCGCGTTTGACTGTAAACGCGACGGGTGTGGGTTCGATTTGTGACAACAAGACAAAGCTCGGCGTTGAGTTCCGCCACTCAACGGACAATGCCTTGCAAATTGGAAAGTGAGGAACGGTATGTCTCAAGACTAGGTTCCTTTTGCTAATCTTGCTATATGTGGCATTTAGAGTAAAGAAAAATTAATACCAGTAGTAACTTAAACCTATTTTTTACGTTACGTCTAAAACACTCAAAGAACAAAACTGGTACTCTTAATAGGTACATCTATGAATTAAGAGGGATAGAAGTAAGCTATTAATCAAGTAACGCTAGATCAAAGCAAACACTGAATACAAATGTTCTCAGAACATTGTTTTTGCAATGTAATTCTAAAACTATATATTACTGAGACAATAATAAAGATCTACGGGGTTATGAAAATATTAAATTTGCCTTTTTCTTTTTTTATTTTAGTAGGCAGAGGGAATCTCTTAAGACACTCCGCTCTCCCGATCTCCTCTTTCCTTTTGAGATATTGTGTAGAGTGTAGGAACACTGCGATTTTTCTTGTCACCACAGCGAAGAAAAGAACATATTAATTTTTTTCGCCGATATCTCATTGCATTTACAGTCAAAAGCTTTTTTATGATACTAAAATATAAGTGCAATTCTCGTACAAAATGTGCTTCATTTGTCGATTTCGAATGTGTCTATCCAAAGTAGGTTTATTAGCTGAGGTTTTTCAATCTGATTGGCAAGGTGAGGTACTCCACACGAAATCGAAATACGTAAAATTGGACTTAAGCATGAAACTATACAGTTAATGTTTTTCTATTGTTTGTGCTATTTGAAGCAATTATGTATAACCTTCACGCTGTATCCCGCACACAGCAGGGCAGAGGGAACCTAGTGTTAAGACACTCTGTACCCCACATTCCGCTGAATTCTGGAAGCATTTCGTCTTGAGACGCGGAACTCAACGCCGCCCTTTGCCTTGCGGGATGTATGAATGTGGGATGCTTTAAACTTAAGCGTTGATTTAATGTCGAACTAACTCTTACTTCAGCTATTAAAAAAAACATATTAAAAATTAATATTCAGAAGTAGAGTTGAGTGAGTCAGAAGGCAGACCCTGACAATGAAAAGGAATAAAAAAAGTTCTCTACGTTACACAATAAAAAAAATAACAAGCATATTAATATGTATTAATCCACGGTTTATTCTGCCTAGTAAGGAATCGATTGTACAACTACCGCGTCAACAGTCCTCTGCCCCCTTAAAACCTTTACGTCATTTTCAAGTACACATAAAGCATATATTATGTAGATACTTTACCTTTCAACCTCTCTGAAACAGGAACTTGGGATAAAAGGCAAATATTTCATTCTGAAATCCGGACGTTTAATTCTTTTTTTTTCTCGTCCTTTGCATACTAGTTGTTTGCGTGTAATTTTCTTTCGAAAAGGTCAAAACGTCAGAACAATAGAAAAAAATATATAACGTCTTTGGTTTTTATGTAAAAACTAGCTTTTAACCTCGGCTTCGTCTCCGTGATTAAAAGTAATATAGCTTCCATCGATAAATGATGCATCCAAAACGATTATTCTTTGAATTTGAATCAGTAGTTCCGGAGAATAGCGCGTTCAACTAAACCTATATATATAAACTATATATATATAAACTATTTGGAGTAATAATATTATATATTAATATATTATTTTATGTTATTGACACAGTAATTACTATACAGTTGCGCCTTCTTCCTCTTATAAAAGGGCGAGTTGTTTTAAAGCTGTCGTGGCCCATTGGTACGGCGTCTGTCTGCGAGCACGACGGTTGTGGATACAATTCCTATAGGAAAATGAATTAGTTTCGTTTCCACGCTCCGGTAAGAATACTAAATGCAGCATTAAGTTCCGTCACTCACCGAAAATTGAGCTGGAGATTGGAAAAAAGAATTGGAGAAAATGGAGATGGAGATTGAGGAGACCAGAGTGTCTGAACACTAGGTTCGCTTTGTCTACCTCACTGCAGGCGGAATATGAATATTTTACCTCAATATTTTCTTTTAACCTCTCCCAAACACTAACGAGGTACTTCAAAATAATCCATCGTGGCACATTAGGATCTGATGATTGTAACCAGAAGGTTGTGGGTTCGATTCCCTATATTCGAGATAAACCGTCAAACAAGATAAATTAATTAGAGAATCTTGTCGTCGGTAACATTATTTTGTTTTGTAATTTGTACCCCATTTAGACACATAGTGAATGTTGCTGTAAATCTAATGTTGTAATTTTTGCTTTGTTAATCCGAATGGAATAATCTGTAATAAAGATATGTTTATTAATATGAATATTTTCCCGAGTCATCATCGAAAACTCGATTATCTATCTTATCTAAAATAAAATAAAAAATAGTAGGATAGGCAGAGGAAACTGAGAACACTCCATTTTCTCACTTATTGTTTATTAAATGTTTTTTAGGGTTCTGTACCTAAAAACGAAAAAACGGAAACTTTGTTCACATCAGGATCATTTTGATGTTCGTCTGTCCGTCTGCCAAGATTATTTATCTCGAGATTGCGTGGTCTCTTGAACCACAAAAAGAAATCAGGAAGGAAACACTCAAAGGTAAGATCATGTATCGTTTTTGCTGTATTGTGTTTTAAATTCGACCTACAGTAATGAAATTTCACAATAATCAAGAACTTACAGTATAAATAAAGTATAAAATCCAAAAAGTTTCTGCGCAACGATTGACCTCTACATTTCGTGTTGAGTAGCGGAGTTCAACGCCGCGTTTTTTGTTTCTTACCAGAGTAATGAATGGTCGATAATTCTAGTTGAATCCAGATCTTTTTCGAATAACTTATCTATGAAAAAACCAATTCTTTCCACCACTAACTTCCAACTCTTCAGTTAATCTTCAAATACCACTTACCAAAATCATACTTACGACATAAGTATAATTCATGAAGCCAGTCCTACGAGGTAAGTTAGCGAGTGTTCAAACAGATCGATTACCGGTCAGCTGGCATCAATCATTGGTGGCGCGTGAGTTATGTGCTCGCTTCACCAAACTTCTTTTATAATACGAGATATATGTTATTTACTTTGGATGTTATCTTTTTATTTAAATATTTCTGGAATAAGCTTATTATTTGTGAAGGAATATATTTATATTTTCCAATTGTATTTAAAATATTACGTTCTATTAGAATTTATTAGACGCTTTAGATGCTCGAGATTCAGAATAGAAACTTAACACTGGTCGTTTTAAGTGTGTCAGATAATGAAAACTACTTCTTTCTTCGATTAAGAATCGAACGAACAGCCAACGTGTTTATTACGTTTTCGCTTCACGCTGTATCCCGGACACTGCATGGTAGGCGGAGGACACCTGGGAATCTAATGTACAAATATTCTGTTCTCACTAAGACACTTCCGGACCCTCATCTCCGGAGAATTCTCGAGGCGTTCCATTTGAGTGGCGGAACTCACCGCTGTGTTCATTCTCCTGTGTGGGATTCGAGCCATTAGCTGCCACTGTTACATTCACATGTGCTCCTGCGCCACAACGGATCAATTTTTTTTTGGTTTTTACAGAATACAAAACCTTCACAGATTATAAATTTACAGTTAAACGATGTCACTGTACGAAATAGACCACAACATAACTGAGATTCATAATACATATTTCAGTTCTTCAAATTCACCAACAAATTAGCACTAAGGCAAAATGGCAATGACATTTTCTATGCATCACAATAGAGCAATATCCGGCGGCGACGAGCTGATAGACTGGCGGTAGCTTTGTGAATCAACTATTCATTTCTGTTTGACACAAGTTTTTGATTAAAATCTCTCTGTTTCTATATAAATAATATCAAAATATATATTTTGTTTTCTTTGTTAAATTAACGTATATAACACTTACATAAAGTGTATATTTTCAAACATATAATAACGTTCGTTCGTGCTATTCTTTTTTTTTAGTTACACACTGTATTCCGGACATAACAGGGTAGTCAGAGTAAATTTGGAAACCTAGAGTTATGACACTCCGTTCCCATTAAAACACTTCCGTTCCTCCGTTTCCGTTCCGTCCCTCTTAATAAAAATATACCGTTACAAAGATATATAAATACCAAGCTAATGAAAGAGTGTAAAAAATAAAGAATATTATTATTATAGCATCACGTTATCTCTCGCATACAGCAGAGAAGACAGAGGGAACCTAGTGTTGATAGTCTGATATTCTGCTCTCCATTTATCCCGCGAAACTTAACGCTGCGCTTTGTCCTGTCACTAGAGCAGGCATTAAAGTAAGGAAAATATTTTTATTAAGTAAAATATCCGATTTTTCAGCATACAATTTATGACAGAAATTTAACGCTTGAAATGCACAACAACGTTAGCTGCAAAGAGCAATAATGTCCAGATTACACTCATAATACTGGAGTGATTATAACGTAAGACTTAGTAAGATATTATACTGAGGAAATTCACATTTTTCCTGGAAAATTTATATAATTTTTCCGTACGTCGTTTAATATTATTTTATATGTTTTATCTATCTTTTTTTTTATTAATTTAAAAATGTTTATTACTTTTAAGATACGTATCTCATAAGGGAAACCTTATATATAGGTATAACTTTATTGTCCGTCTGTCCAGCTTTCAAGACTATTTAGCATGAAATCCATAGACATACTTATAGTTATGAAATATGTGAAAATATATGAAAACGTATGAAATAAGTGAGAAAAAAACCTTTTAAATAATATTATTAATAACAAAAATCTTAAATATAACTATGATAAGGTATGAAGATCTAGCTGTATGTAGACGTAGAAAGATGTAGATGTAGAAAGACGTAGTAGTAGGATCTAAAACGTATTTTACGTCCATATATGTATATAGTACAATAATATTTTATATCCTTAATATTTGATTAAGATAACGCGACTATACACACGTATCACCAGAACTAAGCATTCCTAAAGCAAACAGACGTGATTCTAATATAGTTAACAATACATATATGAATACATATAATATATGTTGCGGTCCAACGTCATAAATGGTCAAAGGAAAGGAAGGCTCTTTTAAAAGTAGCCTTAAAGCTTAATAATAATTAATTTTGACTTATTTCCGTCGAATAATATTTCTGATTGGTAAGTTTAATTAAGGTTATTTCAAACATTATGTACTTGTTTTTATCTTAGTAAATGAGTTTAATGACTGCTTATTTATTATTTTTGTTTCACGCCTTATCTCACACATAGAAGGGTAGGCAGAGCGTAGAAACCTAGTGTTAAGATACGTCCATTGCCTCCATTCATGCCTTCAGAATTCTGACGAAACTCCCCAGCTTCATCATTCATCATCATCATCATTGAATATTTCTTTCCTCAAAATCAAACTCACTACACTGTCGCTTCTGTTTACAGTCGCACGTTTGTGCCCCAGCACCACTATTGGCCTCAAACTGATAACCTCTATATAATATATTTTACTGAGCATAATTTTTTTATTTACGCAGACGAACTCACAGAAAGTAACTTATATCATGTGGTTTTGTTCGCCTATACAAACGCCTTAATAAACAGTGTAAAAGACAGTGCCGAGCAAATATTTAGACAATAATAAAACAATAGTAACGATGATAAATGGATTAACGAGTATTGCTCTCGTGTGGTTATTCAAGGCGTATCTTGATGCATATAACTAGATTTTATCTATTAAATGTATAGAGGAAAATATTTTAACAGTTTATTTGTAGTCTTGACGGAATGTGCGTGGTTGTGGGTTCGATTCGTATTCGGGGAAAGAAATGTTTGATGTTTTCTGTCTGAATGAATGAATGAAGGGCACAATGAATAGAGAGAACTTAGTGACACAAGAAATAAAAATATTTAATAACCGAGTTAGAATCGAACCGGTAGTCACACGCTTGTACCACTGCGTCTCGAAGACCTCAGCTATGAATATATATTACAATCTCATAAAGTGTTATATATATATTTATAGAGTTTCAACAAAACCCTTTTATTACGTGCAAATTTTCCCAAGTTATATACACACAAGTTTCCAATAACTTCTTTGAAGAGTTTGTCAATTGTTATTGTGATAGTATTTGTTTTTAGATTACAATGATTTTAGTTCTGATTTTTGTTTTCTTTTCAGTAATTATTCAGTAAATGTCATGACCTTTACTGAATAAAATCTCAGAGATAAAATCTCATTAGGGTTAACAAAAAAGACAGCATCAATTATTAATTTAAATTATATGTTTAAAATTTTTAATAGTATTCTAAATACATTTGAATGACAATAACTTGCTTTTGAATATTAATAATTTCTACCTCAATTTAATACTTCAAAGAAAAAATTAATAGACCTAACATAGTATTTGAAAAACGAAAATGTAAGGTGTTCTATTATAAGATTGACATTTTCAAAGACAGAATTTTCTAAGGATTTACTCGAAAGGTAATAATTCAAGTGGGTTTTGTGTACGTTTTGTTTAGGGCCCACTCATGTTCTTGTAGATTTTTTTGTGAATTAATAATTTAAATTTTAACGACTGAATTGAAAAATAAATAAAACATAATGCATTTGATAAACATTTGATAAAAACTTAAGTGGAGTGTGGAGTGTCTTTATATTATAATGTTACTGTTAGTGTAGTAATGTATACGCTGTATTAGCGTAAATAAAAAAAAAATGACAAGCGTGCGACTGTAAACGCGACATGTTTTGGGTTAAATTTTCATTTGCAGAAATGAAATAATTAATATTTTCAAGAGAGAGAGAGAGAACGGAGTATCTAGACAAAAGATTTTCTCTGTTTATAGTAGTTTATATTTTATGAAGGATAAGGCGTAAGTAAATCCAAATAAATTAAATTACTGTTAGCGCTAACAGACTTCATTATTAAATGCTTATCGGCAGGTACGCTTAATTACAATTACTTGATGTATACGTTAGAAGAGCCCCGTACTAATTAATACTTAGTACAAGAAAAACAACGCTTAATACAACCTTTGGATGGATATTTTTGAATGGTGTGGGTCGTGGGTTTGATTATCATTTTGAGTCTCTTTTTATGACCCTAAGTAATATTCCGCCTACACAGAGCTGGGTAAGCGGAGAAAGTCCAGTGTTAAGTCCGACTTTCCATAGAACTTTTGAGAATTACATGGTGAGTGGCGTAACTTAAGCACACGTTTTTTTGCGAGAACAGAAATTCCATGAAATGGAAATAGTTCATTCCTCCTATTGGAAATCGAACCCACAATTATCATGTTAACGTTCAAGCGCCATGCTGCTGTTTTACGTTGATATCCTAGTGTAGTGTTAGGCACTCCGTTTCCCACTTTCCGCAGAATTCTGGAGGCATTGTAAAGTGTTGAGTGGCGCAACTCAAGTCCCTCTTCACAAAAGCGAGGAAATAAAAATGTTAAATAATTCATTTCCTCGAGTGGGAATCGAATTCACAACTTGTCGTGTTTTCAGTCACCCGCTTATGCCCCAAAGTGGGGAACGGAAATATCTGATTGGGAACGAGCAGTCTATTCACTAGATGCCCAGGTTGCCTCAGCGTTGCCTCTGTGAAGTAAATTCTATCGACCTTTCATTATATATATATATATATATATATTATATATATGTACATTTATACAGTGTCGCTTCTGAACGTAGTTTATATGCACTGTATGTCCTCCCGGAAGTACCCCAACACATGTATGAAGTGATTGATGATAGTTGATGAAGCTAAAGGATTGTATCATGACTTTTATATTTAAGACTTCAGTCTCTAGATATATTGTTTTTATTAACATTAGGCCAGTCGTATCGCAGGGGCACACAGTGTGTGTGTACACCAATTGGTTGTGGGTTCGATCCCCACTCGGAAAATTAAATATTTAAATTTATATTTCCATTTCTTCGCTATGGAGTCCAGGCAAATGGCGGCGTTGAGTTCCACCACTACCAATACGCAATGCCTTCAGAATTCGGCGAAAAGTGGGGAATGTCTTAACATTAGGTTTCTTCTGCCTACCCTGTGTGCGGGATAGATCGTTAAGCTGAAAAAAAAAATAACATTATAATAAAAATTCTCGGAGTTGAGTTCCGCCATTCAACACGGTAGATATACAAAAATGTCCAAAAATGAGTGAATAATTTTTTATACGTTCTCAAAAAAAAGCATATGAATGTAGAGCGCTTAGTATAGAAGAAATATGAATTTCTTGTATTAACGTGCTTGAGCTGGTTATATAAATATCATTAGTTTATTTAAATTTTGTACACTACGGGAATTTCGCTACATCTGGAAAGTCTGTGAACGAACTTTTGAAATTACGACTGCAAGTTGAAAACTTTGTGGAAAATTTTGCTTGAACAATTGTAAAATTCAAGTAAAATGAATGTAAATGTGTAATATGAGTATGCGGTTTTTAATAAGTATCTTATTATGTTTTATATCATATATCTGAATAGCGTTATGACACACTGTACAAAATTTAAACTTAATGAAATGAAACTTATGATTTTCTGTGTACAATTTACACAATATTGCTTGTTAGAGAGGCGTAACTCAACGCCGCGGTTTCTCCATCAGAGCGAAAATATGAAAATAATTTAAATATAATCCTTTCTTATTCATATATCATACTTAGCCATGATTGAAATAACACTCTGACCCATTATTAATCCATTCGTGTACATCATATACCGGCCAATTGAGACATGGAATTAAGAATGGCAGAGCTTAACGGTTATATTTATTTGTATAAATGCTTAAGGACTATATCTTTACATTACCAACTAAAGGTGTAGCTAATTCAATAAAATATATATTTTGTACCAATCTTGTCGAAATGCCAAATTTCTAGACATTGTATTGGGTAGCCGCACTCAACGCCGAACTTTGTCTTACTTTAACACGCAACTAAAAATTAATCGAACTCACAACTATCGTGTTTACAATCAAATTGGTTAATAAATAATAAAATAACATAATATAATAATAATATAATAATAATAATAAATAATAAAATAATAATTTCCTAAAATAAAATTTGTACTTAACAAAACCATTATCTAAAATTGTTCATATAACAAACCACACACGCCCCCGCTATATTCCACCATTTGTATACATATACCCGCAATAACAGATTATTACTGGACACAGTGTTTCAGGAAATGTGTCTCTGAAATACAGATTTTGGGTACAAAATGAAACTGAATAGTCATTTTGGACATTACGTATATAAACCAGCTTCCGAAAGACGCATATAAAAAGAATATATAGTATGATTGTTTGTGTTGGAATTGTCTTAATGAGAATGGAGTATCTAAACACTAGGATTCTAGGTTTTCTCTGCCTACTCCTGCTCACTCTGTCAACCAACGGGATAAAGCATGAACCTAAAAAGTAAGAAGTAAAATATGTATTTGGTGGAAAAATATTAGTTATAAAAAAATCCATGAATACTTTTTGCAAAAACAAATATAAAATCTAATACAAAAATATATAGAACAAGTTCACTGAAGTATTAAAGAGATAACGTCAAAAGATGCTGCGGATAAAATAAATTTCATGTTGAATAAGTAAGAAACTCAAACTATGCCCAGTTTTCCGTACGCAGCGTTAAATATTTCAAGGTGTTTGTTACTTTATTATTTAAGCAATTGGACAGCAGCCACTCTGCTTTATAAACTCAATTAAACAAACATAGTTAAAAAGTGGAGTCACGGTGATGGACCACAGAAAACAACGCCGCATTTTGTCGTCTAGAATAAAAATGGCAAGAATATACTTTTTCTTTCTTATTAAATCTTCTAGCATACACACACTTATTTACTTGAAAATTGTACAGTGTCTTAACACTACGTTAACTCTACGTCTCCTAATCCATGCGATAAATTTTTTTAACAAAAACTCTACCTGTGACCCATTTCATACAATCTTAACCTGACCTTAAAACGATAATTAATTTTAAAGGCCGATATAACGAGGTGGTCATTCGAGCACCTGTCGACGGTCACAGAGTATCCTGGTGATTTAATGAGATTCATACGTATTTGCCGTCATCAATGAGGGATGAGGAACCTGCTTGTTATAGCGGATTTTTCAGAACGCGAACGAGCGGCAATTAATTTTGTATACTTCGAGAGAAATTTATTGAAAATATTCGCTTTATTTTATATAATATGTTGGGGTTGAAAAATCATTATATATTTTTAAAGTTCATTCACATATATAGGTATCTAAAGAATAACAGGCCAGTTGTGGCAGGAGCACAAGCGTGTAACTGCTAACGTGGTAGGTTATGGGTTCGACTCTCCCACACGAGGAAATTAATCGTTTAATATTTTAATTTCTCCGCTCTCGTGTCGAGGCAAAGCGCGGCGTTGAAATCTCTCCACTCACCAAACAATGCCTACAGAATTCAACAGAAATTGTGGAGAGGAGTATCTTAATACTAGGCTCCCTCTGCCTACTCTGCTATATGCGTGATAGCTTTCAGCGTGAAGCGTGAAAAAAAGTTCACTTTTCGCCGTATTCTGGAGGCACTGTACGTCGAGTTGCAGAACTCAACGCCGCGCTTTACCTCGACACTACAGAGAAGTTAACTTTACCCGCCGCTTCACTCGATTGTTCGAATGAAAATAAATAATAGCATCGTGCTCGCGTAACCTCTCAATCACTCCCGTTTTTGTAACATTTTTCATTGTTTCTTATCTCCTATTGGCCAAAGCGTGTTTGTATTGACAAACGATGTCAGTCACAGCGCAGGGGCACAAGAGTGCTGTAAACGCGACAGGTTATAGGTTCGATTCCCACTCGAGGAAATGAAATATCATGTTTTCATTTCCTCGCTTTGGTAGCAAGGCGAAATATGGCTTAGAGTTCCGCCAATAAGTCTGCAATGACTCCAGAATTCGGTGGAAAGTGAGGTTCGGAAATTCTTCCTGCTTACCTTGCTATGTGCAAGATACAACGAGAAGCAAAGTAAAAAAAGTACAAACAGAGTTGCTCTATTCGAAATAGCAGTGAGATTAGCGGGCTTAACCAAACATTGTCTTCAACCTAATAATATTAGTAAGGGTAGACGTACAAATTCTCAATAAATCTTCCACAACTAACAGGACCGAGACGTCACAAAGGTGACAGCTCCACGTACGCCTCATACATATATTTATCATCAAGCTCGACACGAGACACCTGCTATGTAATTACAAGCGAGCGATTGAACGTCAAATGAATGTTGGACTCATATTACGTAGGAATTTTGTATAAATATTATACGTAGTGATTTTCTTTTAGCTTCACGCTGTATCCCGCATGTAGCAGGTTAGACAAAGCGGCCTCCAAAGACACTCCGCTCTTCACTTTGCCCCAAATTTTGGGTTTAATGTGTGTTGAGTGACGGAACTTAACAACACCACAGCGAAGAAAGTAAAATATTTAATATTTTATTTCCTCGACTGGGAATCGAACTCACAACCTGATTTAATAATTATATGAGCCTCGAGTGGTTAACTAGTAGCCTCTGAATCATCAGACTATGAACGATGGTACCATATATATTTGTATTATCAGCGAAGCTAAATGTAACTGCCAAGTATTACGGGGTGTATTAGTGGGTCCGAGGACATCCGCTCACCGAAACCGAAATTATATACCACATGTATATAATATATAGTATTTTATTTTTATATTGATTTATAACACGCCTAATTTGAGTTTCTACAATACTTTATAACAACATTAACAACTGAAAAGGCAACTTTAAAACAGATTTCCACCCACCCATCCATTTCTAGATCGAGGTAAACGTAGCTTAACCTGCAAAGAAACTCAGTGTACTTTTCAGGGTATTTTTCGCGTCGAGTGTTACAAAGGACTTTCTTGGTAATGAGTGTTATTTTTCAAGGAGTCCGTCACCTGTACTCAATTGCCGCTCATACTAATTAATTACGGGACGCGCTAATATTTTTCTTGTGCAACGAAACGAAATTTTCTTTAGCAATTAATATTTTGTAAATAGCGGATCTCAACGCTGTGCTCTATCTTGTGGGGGGAGGGGGGTGTGTTGGAGTTGAACTTACAACCGTTACGTTTATATTGAATATTGAAAGTGCATGTAACTGTAAGCACGATGATTGACTAAACGCAGCGTTGAATTCCGTCACTGCACAACGCCGTCGAACACACGCAATATCTCGAAAAGTTAGATACTTAGACAATGAATTTGATTGTTTTAAATAAAATGTTCAATTACTGAAAGCATATGTTAATAAAACGATTTTCCAGCTAGTTAAGTTTTAAATATAGCATTGAATTCGAAGCCGCGTCTCTTCGAAATACTTTAAAAATATCAGAAATGTCTTATATATTATTTTCTAAGCTGCTCTTTCTAAATTTATCTAATCTCTATTTTTATCTGTACAAGAAACTAGGAACATTTAACCTTTCAACAACAGCCTTAAGACAATTCATTTGGCCAAAGGCTGGGCAAAGTAATTTTTTCTCCAGATAGCCTCCTAAATAAATCTTACGTAAAGAGGTTCATGAGGTTTAGACGATATATGTACATACATGTGTAGGTATGTAAGTGTATGCCTTAATCAGATGGTCGAGAGGTTTTTTAAGCCTTAGTATGTTTTGTATATAAGCAAGTATTACATACAAATTGTTCATGTTTTATTACTTCTAAGTACCGCTTTCATTTATTCAACTATGCAAAACGCGGCGTTGTGTTACGCGCCACTCAACATGCCTCACGAATTCGGCGGAAAGTGAGTGAGTTAACATCGACGGCCTCGCTTAAAAGAGATATTTAGAATTTAAAATGTACAGCTTAGAACATATACGTGTACTTTTTAATTAAACGTCGAGTGTTTTTTTCTGCTGTAATATATTTATACACAAGTACATTACGGATTTAAATTTCTTCATAAGGATAAAAAAAAAACTTTAATATAGCGCAGGTGGGAATTAGTAGTGGGTTCAAATACTTTGAATTTTTTTTAAAAAGTATAGTGTCTCGAAAATGTGACAAAAAAAAGAGGAACGGAGTGTCTTAACTTTCTCGATTTCTCTAAGTTTAAGCTGATACAATTTAAGATTCATAATAGAACAGTGATTCATATTCTAATATTACTTACAAACTAACATCGTTAATATTGAATCCATTTATTAATTTATATAACTACATTTAAGTTGTTTTGTGTAGGTGTCAGTTTATATTCCTTGGGGGCTGAAGTATATACTTGAGAGTAGCAAATTGGGTAATCTAGTGAACTAGTGAATTATATATTAACTTGGTTTAGGTCATTGTTAGTATGGACGTTGTTCAAGATATTTATTTAGTCTCTATTATTTTTTTGTATATTATAAAGTAGACAGAGAGAAATTAGTATTATTATTTTTCACTCACCGCTCTATGTGTATTGATGGCCGTTGTAGAGCAGCGACATCAAGTGACAGTTAACGCGACGGTCGTAGCTTAGAGTCCCAATAGGGGAATGAATTATATCATTTTCTCGCTCGAACATTGTGTTAAGACGCTCCGTTCCCCACTTTCTGCCAAATCCTGGCGGCATTGCGTGTTGAGAGTTGTTGGCAGAACTTAACGCCGCGCTTTGTCGCACACCAAAGCGAAGAAATGGAAATGTAAATTAAAATAAAAATTAATTGTTGCTTATTATAGAGAGCTCTGTTAAATATTGTTACTATGTATAATTTTGATCGAAGAGGAAGTAAATGGACTACATGTTCGACTTTCTTGATTTTTGCCAAGTTTTTAGTTTTATTTCATACTTTTTAAATTATTTCTTTTTTTAACATTACAAATTATTTATTAGATTTTAACTGTACCCTCTACATAGTAAAAATATACCAAAAATATATATATTTTTACAACTTATCCAAATTATTTAATTATGTATGAGCAATTCCTCAACTCTCACCTAAGATTTATAACTGAAACTTTCACTATAAACGTGTTTAAGTATTATTCACGCGGCGTATTTTCTAAGTGTCTCGGGAGGCCCATTACACACGCCCCTCACTTTGGTGCTACAAGTTTTTATATTTATTGTCTGTCTGTCTACGAATCGGTTTCGAGTTCAGCATATGATGCTATTTGTTAATGATGAAAAAACTAAATGTCCTTTAATTATACATATGAGTAGTAAATGTAAATCCAGAAATAATTTCACCTACTAAAATAATAAATGGTGAAAAAATTCCATGTAAGCTCACTTCCTATATTTTCGCTCGACTAGTTTATAGCTTCAGGCTACTGGTTCGCAGAGACCGGAAGGGACGCTATAAGAATTTAATAGTTTTCGGTAAATTTGATCGACATTTTTGTGGAAATTATGTTAATATTTAACGGACTAAAAATGGAGGTTGCCAGTTTGAGTTTATGTAAATACACGTTACACGTTTACGTAATTACACGTTAGCAAATTTCTACCATAAGTGAATGTATGTTTACTTACAATTTTGTTCAAAAACTGAAGAGTTTATCCAAATTATCGTTTTTTATTTAAATGTTCTATATTCCAACTAGGTTAATAGACTTATATATATATATATAATTATTATTTTACTTTAGTTTTAAATCACAGAACTAGCGCGATAGAAAACAAGATTGATAGAAAATAGAACTAAGTTGTAACATAAAATTTACTCAAACGTCTAAAATCGAGAACAATATTTTACTTAAAATATTAAGCCGTACAATAAATATTTCAATTTCAATGGAGACTCGTCTCGCCGTCTTCAGTATATTTATTTGGTGGCTTTCTGTTCTCTTTATATTGTTATATTTAGAATACAATTTTATTGACGTGGAATAATATTTTTATAAAGGTTTATTATTTAAGAAATAAAAATATATAGTAGAATCTTAGAGGACTTCTGGCGCAGAGTAAAACGCTTGTGGGTGATACTTGACGGTTGTAAGTCAGATCCTCATTCGGCGAGAACGATTTGTTTCTACAATCTTCTTCTGATGACAGTCTAAAAAGGGGAAAAAAGGAACTCGCTCTAACGGGCAAAGAGCGGCGTTGAGTTTCGCTATTTAAAACGCATGTGTTGAATCAATATTAAGGGTATAAATATTAAGGGTAAGAAAATGTTTTATTGCAGGTAGCTTCAATTTGCATATTTTAAATAGATCTTCTTTTTATATCTCTTTGTTACAGCTTCACGCTGTATCCCGCATACAGCACGGTAGGCAAAGAGTTAAAGTTATTTTAAGATTGGTAACGTGACGACAAACTTTCAAAACATTCTGTCCTATTGAATGGCGCCAGTTAAAGCTGAGATTTTGCCCACGAGCGTATAACTTTAAATGTGGTAGGTTGTGAGTTCGATTCCCACTTGAGAAAAGAAATATTTATAGTCTGGTGTTGGCGCAAAGTGCGGCATTGAATTCCGCCATTCAACTCGCAATGGCTCCAAAATTCAGTGGAAAGTGGAAAGTGGAAAGCGGATGCATTTTAATGGGAACGCAGCGTCCTAACACTAGGTTCACAGGTTCCCTCTGCATACCCTGCTATGTGCAGGATACAGCGTGGACCAGAAAAATCATTGAGATAAAACTTCTCTTCTATCTTTTGCTAAGCTCTTAGTTATTTCCGCAAAATTTTATTTAAAAATGTACGTCGTCGGCCTGATGTCGGTCATGAGTCATAAAAACGTGGCACTTTGTTAACAATGAAATGTCAGCACTCTTTATCCAGGGATTATGTTTTGCGTGTGGTGCAACTTAATTAAATATTATAAAAAAAATATATTTATTTAATTGATTTTTTTAAGTAGGCCGTCGTGGCGCAGCGGCAAAATCGTCGATTTTATTTGCGAAAGTTGTGGGTTCGTTCACCACTCAGGGTTATAAGCCATTTTTAATTTCTTACTCTGATAACAAGTCAAGCATACAATTTCACAAAAATTGGGTGGAAAGTATAGAACGGAGTATCGTAAAACTAATAACAATTTTTTTTAGTTTTTAACCTGCAAACGTTCACCTAGAATCACTGCCACTGTGTAATAATGAAGTCAAAGAATATTCTCTAACCGAAATTTTAGAAATACGACAGTAACGTATCAGATAAACCCTCTCAAAAGAAAATCTCTAAATAAAATATGTCTAGTCATTGAAAATAAAATTGTAAGTAGATTTTTGAATATTTTTCAGCAGAATAAATAATATTTTATAATATTCGCTTCTATGTTTAGACTTTTAAGGAATATGTAAATGTATATTTGTGTGAATACTTTAATGTTTTTTTATGCGGCAATATTTTTCATATTAAGTCTAATAATTGAAAATAATTCAATAGGCGTACTTCCGATTCGCGGGTTCAAACCCCGCTTTGCTCAAATTTGTGCCCACATATTTTCTTAAAAAGTATTTTTGTTTCCTAAATGAAGAATAACACTAAAATAAATTTAAAAATGTCTAAGTTTGTTTTGTTGGTAGAATCTTTTTGTCTAAGTTGCCATGCGAGAGAAACGGAAACACTATATACATAAAGTTAGCAAAACTTTGAAAACCGAGCTACGTTACTTTACATGAAATACACATACGTAGATAAAACTCTAAACAAGTTTTTGATTTAAACGTATGTAATATAAAATTGAATTAAAAATGTATATGTATTTAAATTCACAACACGCTATATGTTTAAAATTAACCAAAAAATTAGTGTCTTGACACTTGTTCTTATGAATATCCTGCAATGCGGGTACATACGTGATGCAAATATTACAATCTAAATCGAAAAACCTGAGAGATACTTTATTAAATCTTCACACAGTATCGAGCACATCGTAACCTAGTATAAAGACATTTCGTTGCCATTAAGATATCTTACGTTCTTGACTTTCCACGAGTGGCGAAACTCAACGCCACACATTGCCTCATTACTTGAGCGATGAAAAAAATTAAATATTTAATTTCCTGGAGTGGGAATCGAATCTATAATCAGACGCGTTTACAGCCACATGCTGTCGGTGCTCTGTGAGGCACTTCGTGAGTCTATTAAGAATACATCAATAGAGAAAAATACGTTATGAATTATTGTATTTTTATTCAATTAATATATAATAGAAGACTGATATTCTCGACTTGTTGTAATGAGATACTGAGATTTCTCCTATTTTGGGCAGAATTCTCAAAAATATTTATATATCAACTAAAATATAGCAAATTTGGTTTATTTTTTGTTATTTTTTTACTTTGTGTTTAAATGTATTTGATATTCAAAATATAATGTATACTATATGTATTTGTTTTTTCATTTAATAAAAAATGACAACTCGCCGCATTTTGATGCGCCATTTAATACCACGTATAATAATTGAATGGAGAGTGGAGAGCGAAGTATCATAATATTAAGTTCCCTATACTGTGCTGGAACAAGCGTGAAATAGTGTTTTTTTTTTATTTTAAGCTTAATAAACTAATTTACTCTCATAACTTAGACCGACTTCATAAGGGTAAAGCTCATTCACCGCAAAGGCTTTATTTTAATCAAGGCTCGCCTCATTATTATACAAAATATTTTTGTATTATATTAAAAGATCTCATTTCCGCTACGTAATGAAGTTGTGATGATTTAAGATGACTGTGTAGAGATACTAAATAATTTTTATATTTTTATTTAATATTATATTTTTATAAGAGCCTCTTTTGGGGCAGGGGCATAAGTGGCGGTTGTAAACTCGATAGGTTGTGGGTTCGGCCCCACTAAAGGAAATGAAATATTTAACATATTCATTTCCTCGTTCTCGTAGGTGGCGGTGTTGAGTTCCGTCAATCAACACGTAATATCTCTAGATTTCGGCGATAATTGGGAACAAATATGTCTAAATACTGGGTGTCCAGGTCCCCTCTGCATACGCTGCTGTATACGGAATACAATGTGAAGCTAAAAAAAATATTTATATATTGTATTCAAACGTGGATCACTGGATTAGACTGTAGGTGTATGCGGTGTATACGGAGTCTATCGTAATTCGATGAAAATATTATTTTGCCTTGCGCTTCTTCACCCACGAAGCTACACATACGCAGATAAAATATACTTCTAGTAATTCAATTTTCCGTTTATCGTCCGTTATTAAAAGATATATATATGTTCATCGGCTCACTCAATTTGTTTAGTATGGGCTGGTGAAGGGACGCAGTGTTTTAACACTGATTTTTTTCTGAATTCTGCTGTACATGTGGGGGATTTGCGAAAACGAAAATTATGTATAAATATTTCTATGATGGTTGATTTTCTTCAACCGCCAGATTTTAAGCTTAATTGAAATCTTATGGAACCGTTAACTTTACAATTTTAGCATAAATTCAAAAGGCGGAACTTAAAACTGATAGCGAAGTTTCGTAATTTTGTTAGTTATTCAAATTTGTATTTGGAATTTCTATTCAAATAACCGCCCCTTACTCTATAGCGTTTTTGCGATATATTTATGTTTTTTTTTCAAACACATATATTAATTAACATTTGCTAGTTAAAGAAGACAGTAGAATTTTCAGTTTAATTCTCAAAATAATACGAGCGGCTTAAAATTTAACGCCACGCCCTTTATTTATATTAGAGCGAGAATATGAAAATATTTCCCTAGGTTGAGAATCGAACCCACAACCGTCTCGTTTACAGCCAGACAGCGGCCATCAAGGAAAGGTGAATATCACAAAAAAAGGTCAAAGGTAAAATATGGCTTCCATATTGGGAATTTTCAATCGTGAATATTTGAATGGAGTTGACTGTATGTGTTCTATTGAAGATATATTGTTCGTATTGTTCTAAATATTTTTCGGTTTCAATTTCTATGATACTATGGCAGTACGGGATTATGTATTCAGAAGCCGTCGTGGTACAGTGGAACAGTGCCTGACTCTGTACGCTGCGATAGTGAGTTCAATTTCCATTTGGAAAAAAAATATCTATTTCATTTCAATCTCTCGCGTGAATACATAGCCCTGAGTGGTGTGCCATGTAGCATATAACTGGAAAACCAGGTTAAAGTGGGGAACTTACAATCCAAATTTGAATTTTCCACTCTGCGTATTTTGGCTATAACTAGTCAATCTCTCCATAATTTTTTTTTTTTTATATTATTTGATTAACTATTTAATAAATGTAATTATACTTCTGAGTTAGAAATGAATCCACAACCATAGTGCTGCTTAAGACATCTATTAATACGTAATTTTACATAAAAATTAAAAAAAAAAACAAGCTCACTACAAAATTTATAAAAAAGTATGCCTAAAAGCCCAATTTTAAAATGTATACATTTTTAATTTTAAAGATGAAAGAAAAATTTGGTAAGCAATCGTTTATTATACATTTTAAATCAAAAGGTTCTTAATTAATATTTTATGGCATCTATATTAAAATATTTATCTTAATATTTGTTTTTAATTTTAGTTAAAAATAGCCTAGAGTCATAGATAAAATAGCACAATGTGAATATTTTTTACAGTTGATAGTTGCGATTTAATCTCCCGTGCGGCTTATATTAAAAGCAGGGTAGACAGAATGAACCTGGGAACGTAGTGTCAAGACACTCTTTACCAGACATTTTACGAAAAAATCTAAATAATAAATACATATATCACATAGAACAGTCGCACGTTTGTGCTCAACACGTTAGATTAAAAAATAATAAGAAACGTATAATCAAAATGCCGTATTCAGCGTTAAGTACCGCAGTATAAGCTCAACTGTATTGTTTCTGTATAAAAAAAAAGCTTATTAAAATTTTGTTGCGAAAAATGTGTCCGCTAAAAAAATTCACCGTAACTTTTACCCGTTTATAATGTCTCTAGAGTGGCTTAATTTGCATTAAATGGTTAATTGAATTATTTATTCGTCAGCTTTTTATTTTGAGAATTATTTAACATTATGTTAATTATGAATGTCGTTAAAAGAATATTGTAAGGTATTTAATATGTATTTTTTCACTTTTTGTTCAAGTGTTAGGAGATGCTTTGGAGAGAAAATACGTTTCTTAGGAAACTAAAATAAAAATTTGAACGCCCGACGCTTGGAAACCGTCCAAGCGCTCTGATTACTAAGCCATACGTTCTCATCAAGCTAGTTTTCTAAAACAGTGTTTATTATATCTTTTTCTAGAGAATAAAAACAATTTGGATACTTCAGATTTACAATTGAAACATCCATATCCATAGCATAAACTGGAAGAGGACCGTTGTTTAGTGGCGGAACTCAACTCCGCACTTCGCCTCATCATTAGAGAGATTTATTTCCTCGAGTGGGAATCAATCCCACAAACTGTTGCGTTCAAAGATGCACCTTTACGCCACGACAGGCCTCCATGTTTCATATAAAGCGACAAACATGCATACCTACTTTTGAAACAGTAGTTTTATTTCACATTAACATATGAAATATATTCTGTTTGCGATGTCACGTCAAACGTAAAAGCGCACGTGTCGCTTACCGTGTGTAGTATAGTATGAAGATCTTTTAGATATGACTCAAAATATGTAGAAATTAAAATTAAAATATATTTAATTTAAGAAAAAGTTTCACGCTATATAATGTATACAGCGGGATAGGCATAGAGAACGTAGTGTTAAGACAGTCCGTTTCTCAATTTCCTTCGAATTTTGAAGGCATTGGGTGTTGAGTGGCAGACCTTAACTCCGCGCTTTGTCTCGACCCCAGAGCTAAAAAATCAAAATGTAAATTTATATAAATATTTATATATGCTCAGGTCGGAAATGATGGTGAGATGAAAATTGGATCTGAAAATGCCTTTTCCTAATATATTATATCGATTGCACTCAGATGGTAATTGATAGGGAGGTCACTTCTATTCTACGGTTGGTCTTAATAGGACAAAGTGCAACTGTAACTAGTTGTCATTCAATTTAGAGGTCATCACTAGCATATCAGCCTTGATGTGGTCAAATATATACGATTTTTTCTTAGTGTCACGCTCTGTTCCATAAGCAAACGCAGAGAGAATATGGGAACTTATAGTTAAAACACTGTTCCCATTAAGACACTTCTGTTCCCCACTTGGGATTCTCGAGGCATTGCGTATTGAGTGGCGAAATCCAAAGCCGCACTTTGCATTACCAGAGCAAGGAAATTAAAATTAAGTAATTTTCTTGAGTGGTTATCGAACCCACAACCTGTGCCCCAGCGTCACGGCTGGCCTCAATTACTTTAATATTTATTTCTTAAGCTTTTATATGTCATATCATAGAAGTCATCAAAAAGCTGGACCGAATACGGCTGAAAGCTCTCCAGCGCTAACTAGATGCAGATAGCACACGCTCATCTTAATTAGCGATAGCTAAGTGTATACAAAACAGATAGTCAAATGACCCTATTGTTATCAAGATATATTATGTATATATATTATATCAACTACATATATGTACCCTCTGCCTACCCTGCTGTGTTTGAGATACATCTTCAGAGTTGCGAGTAGAGCTGGCGAAAGCGAAAAGGAAAGGAAGCGAGTTGGAGCTGATTGATTTGATTTAATATTCGGTCCCTTTTTTGTTTTGAAATCCTCGTATTGAGTCTTGAATCTTGAATTTGATATATCTATATATTAATATTCGAAAAAGTCCAATGTCGTCCCACAGCCGCTATGATAATTGCCGCTAAGATGAAGCTAACGATACTGTGGTTCTGGAGATATGAGGTAATAAAGAATATTACATTCATACATACAGGATACGCGCGAAAAACATAACCCTTCCTTAGCAGTCGGGAAAAATTTTAATATACTCAGCTAGCTTAAAGCAACGAAATTTTTACTCTTTTACAATTTGAACAAAATCATTCTTTATTGTGAAAGTCACAAAGTTGAAATTTGAAAAAATAATTTCATTAAAACTAATGGTGGCGTCACGTGGTGTAGTTTATACGAGCTGCTTCAAACTGGATATTACTTGACTATTTCTCTCAGAAAATACTGAGGTTTAAAAGTTTTTTTAGGATACAAGCTTTTGGAAGACAAGCAATTTAATGTACGCTATGTCGATGAAGTTTTTTTGTAGCTTCACGCTCTATCCCGTCATAACAGGGTAGGTAGAGAGAACGTTCGTATTAAGAAACCCGATTCTAAATAAAACGTTTCATTCACCCAGTTTCCACTGAATTTCATTCCGTTTCAAGTGAGAATCGAACCCACAACTTGTTTGTCTTTAATGAAACGTGCAAGTGAATCCACACCAGTGGCTTTAATGATGATATGTTCCTGTTATCCCTCACCAGCGACATAGGGCTCGTAGAAAGGAAGTCACTATTTTGTTCGACAACCTCCTCCATGTCTTACCAGCTCGGTTCAGTCGAATTGTCGAATTTCATTTATCGCTTGAAAAAGACTTTAGCTTTTAGATATATCAAGCTAAAACTAAAGAATGAGGATTTTTAATTTTATAGTCTACACAAACGAATTGTAAGTAATAATTAAAATATGATTAAATAAGAAAATAATTTGTATATCTTAAGAAAAAATATTGTCATACTTCTTTTTTATGAAACGTACCCCGAAACAACCTTAATTTAGAAGAGCCCG
>JBAIZZ010000326.1:0-15187 GCA_037355905.1 Heliconius aoede | reverse complement strand
TATAATAGTTTTGATAAAAGTAAAATAATATCCACAAAAAATTATCAAATAGTATTTTAATAATTCGCAATTTTTTTATTATTACTTCTGCCATTCTTCTTTAACAAGTCAACTTCTCAAAAAATTGTATTGAAAGTCACGGTGAGCATGGAATGTTGCTAAAAATAGGTTCCCTCTGCATACCCTGCTATATGCGGTATATAAAAAGTCTTTTTTCTTCTATAAAAGTGCGTATTCAATAAAAAAATCTATTAAGATTGTTCATAAAAATTCCTTTATACAACGTAGCACCACCGCAAGCATAACCCATATAAAAATATCAACGCCCTAGAAACTTTATAAGAGAGCTTTAAAGTATAATATAAATTGTGTAAGTTTTTTTAAATCTAGGACACCTGTTTTCTTATAAATTTTATATAAAATGTTGGCTACATCTTGTTACTACTTGGCGAAAACTGAGTTTGGATTTGATTATTAACGCGATAGTTGAGGGTTCGATTCCTGCTCGTGTAAATGTTTTTGTTTAAATTATTATCAGTTCCTCGGCTCGAAACAGTGAGATTTTGAGTTCCACCTCCTATTATACAGTAGTAGTTCCGCCACTCAACACACAATATCTGGAAAATATGGGGATGCATAGGGACATAAATGTGTTAACTCGAATTTCTCCCAACCTACCCTACTATAAGCGGGATACAGGCTATAAAAGAAAAGGTCGATTGGAATGAAAATGATGCTTGATCGTGCGTAATGCCCCAATTCACTTAAATTACAAGTAAATTGTATTTACCCGGCCAAATGCTAATGAAAATATATGTACCAAAACGTTTTTTTTTTTTAATTCTTTTAGTGTAATAATAAACATATACAATGAATTATACTTGTATTAGAAAATAATTAATTCTAGATTTTCTACGTTTTCAAAAAATAAAAAATATATTTGGATGGAGGTGGGGAGTGGGGAATAGCACTTTGAGAATAGTAAAAAATACTAAATTTACTTTGGAGATTGGAGATCAATTTCTCTACAATTTCTTTACTTACCTGAGTTCAATGGTTTTGTTGTCACATCTTACCTAAATATAATAATATCTAAACTATTTCTCAATCATTATACATTCTAAGCTTCACACTTTATCTTGAATATACCAAGGTGAGCTGAGGGTAACTTGTTTCCACTTTTTGCTGAATAAGTAATTTCACATAAGACTAATATGAATCAAATTATAGAATTAAAATTACTCTAACATTATTTATGGTGAGACTAAAAGCATATAAGGAATATTAATATCGATGTTTCATTTCAAAATAAATATTAAAGATAATTGAGTGCCCAAAACTCGTGAAATAACTTCGTGAAGAAACTCTTTGGCATGGAAGCGCTTATCAGTCTTGGAATTATCAACATCGTGAAAAACTTTTTCACTCTAATATACTGTTTTGTTTACGTATCTTCTGTATTTTCAAGATGTATATATACATACATGTAGACAAGTGGGATGGTTGTATGTTCGATTCCCGTTCGCGGTTATGGATTACTTTATGTGATTGCTTAGGTATGAAAAAATTATAGTATAACAGAGTAGACTGAGAGAACCTAGTCAAGACAATCCGACTCCCACTTCCGAGACATTGCGTTAAACGCCGCTCTTTGTCTTTTTATCAGAGCAGAATGAAAATAATTAATTCTCCCTAGTGGGAATTTAACACAATCCATTTATCTCAGGAGATACGTAAACAAAAAGGTACAAAAAGGTAGGGAAGGTAAGGTAAGACATTTGATAAAAAATTGGCGCAATTTTGTTTTTTCAATTCTCACTATCCCAATGGAAATCAAACCTATATCCGTACCACTTTCAATCAGACACTTCTGCCGCGCTACGATGGCCTCGAACAATAACTTCACGCTTTATCCCGCACACGGTATCATATAATAAATCAAGTATGAGGCTTAATATTTGTATATAAGCAAGCAAATCTTTTGAAAATATATTTTCTATTATGATAGTAGTTTCTAGTTTGCAAGGAAAGCTATTATATTACGAGCAAAGACGATTCATAGAATATGACATTTCGCTGAGGCATAAATTTTGGGCAATCTTAACCGCAGATGTCGACCGAGTTAGACAAATAGCGGCAGTACTCGTGTCTAAGGATGCCACGCTTTAGATATTTTAGGATAAATAATCTTTACATTACATTTCGAAGTCATTTTTATTTATTTATTTTTATGTTTTTTTTTTATTATTTTTATTTCCAAATGCTTTGAAAGTGGAAAAGCGATGAGCTGTATTTTAATTAAGGTTCTTTTATCTACATTAAAAATATTCACCGAGTTGCCAAAGCAACTGAAAACTTATATATTATTTATAGATAACGTACAAAATGTCGAACATACTAGGAACCTGTAGTAAGTCGTCCAAGTTTTCTAACCACTAAGCGCTCCACAAAGGAAGTCAAGATTCTTATGCGCTTCTGACAGTACACAATATTCACGCTACGTTCAATGTCTTTATATTTTATCTAAATATAGTTTTCTATCTGCAGTGTGGAATAATATTTTGAAAAATGTTAAAACACTTTTTTAAAATAAAAAATGAATAATTTGAAGAAAACATGTGAGCTTTATTTTTTAACAGAAATAATAAAAAAATAAAATAGCAGAAACAAAAGGTAAGAGGTACACTCAGCCGCCAAATCGCATGGTAACCCCAACCTTATCCAAGCACCTGGACCCTTATTGATTTACGTAATTACTTTGCTCACAGCCACCGGCGATATGGACAGACCAGATTTCAACTATAATATATTCTGTAGCCCGCAGGGTAGATAGACGGAATCTGGGAACCTGGTGATAAGATATTCCGTTCCCATTGACGGAGAGCGGTCACACGCGTGTGCCCCGGCGCCACGACTTAAATTGTATCCCTGGTATTATTTATGAATTTGACCCTTCTCAATATAATGTCGAAACGACGTCACTTAAATTATGGTCAATTGTTTTCAAAGTTGACACGTTTCGTAGATTATTTAGTTATATACAAGTATATAGCATAATTGGGAAGAAGAATATATACTAGCTACAATCGAACCCGCATCCACTACGTTGTATACTCACAATATTTTTATTAGACATTTATAATTCCTATGGAAATTTTAGGTCTACCATTCCAATGGTAGCTGAAACAAATGTACTTTATTTTATTCGCAAGTATCGTATACTGTCAAGAACATAAGCTCGCTTTAAAGTGGCTTTACAAAGCGTAATCTCGCTGTTTGTTGTCCACTCCGGGGTTTACCTTCTTTTAGTCTCAAGAAAGACTTTATTTGTAATTTTCTTTGTATGAAACAAAATGAACATACATATGTAACCGTTTGATTTTAATTTATAGTCACTTTCGCTAGCTTTACCCATATTTTTCCTTAGGATTTTTTTTTATCTGTTTGTGCTCTAAGTTAGTTAAGGAGGTCATTTATTGATAATATCGTATAAATCGATGAACGACTGCTCACACGGAGAAGTATGACTCCGAGCCGATGAAGCCGAGCGTACAAGAGAGAGAGCGGATCAAGCGATAGAGAGGCACAACTGCCATAAGCGTTCAGCTTGTGACGCATCTATCTATGCACTTAATGTTAAGAGACTGCTGCCTTCATACCAAGTAGTGCTTGAGTCGTTGCATATTGAGAGTCGGAACTCAACACCGCGGCCACCCAGATACACGCTGTGCCGTTGCTCCAAAACCTCTTAAAAATATTTTATTTAAAAAATATAAGCCTTTATGAAATATAAGCAAATAACATTTTTTAATTAAATACCGTTAGAGAGAAGATTTTTCAGATATCAGGGGGAAACCGGAAGGGATATCCGCCGGAGTAATGAGTCGGAGGGTCGAAATAGAATTTAAGAACGAAATAGAAGATCGTTCCTTTTATCTGTAATGTATTAAGCCGCTCCAATAACGTGAATTCTTATGAAAGAATTAATATAAAGGAGAAAATATAATATATAAATATTCTTAAATAAAAATTGTTTTTAAAATTTTGCCGCCGCAGCATGTCTGCGACGCGAGTATACGCAACAGTTGTGAGTTCGATTTCCACTCAGAGGAGTGAATGTTTAATATTTTCCTCATTCCAATTCAGATCATATAGTGGGATAGTATTTGATTATAAGCACAATGTTTGTGGTCATGATACCCACTCGGGGGAATCCGCAAATTAAACATCTCTCAGAATCGAACCCACAACCGTCGCCTTTAAGGACGGACGTCGTCCCGCTGCTCCACAATAGCCTGCGTATATTATTTATTCGTATCGTTTTTTCCATTTGATTTGCTCTCTCCTTTATCATTTATTCCTTCTTTAAAGCGAAACGTGATGTATGGAATATTAAATATTTAGTCTTGGCACTGTTAAGACAAAACAGCCTATAAGCAGTAGATCGATAAGAGACTTATATACCACCAGGTCGTACTATTTATATTTATCGATTAGGAGCAGCACATTTGTCTTAATAACAAAATTATTTATTCTGTTTCTTTATCATATTAGCCTGATATATTTATCTTTCCTGTATGATCTAAAATATCCAAGTACTGTAATAATATATTTTTTTGTATACATAATAATGACAATAAACAAAAATATTTAAAATAAAGATAAAGTTATTGCACTATACGTTATATTTTGTTCGTCAGGTCATAGTGAGACGTAAAAAGTAAAAGTTCTGCCAATGAGCCGTCAACAGCTCTAAATCGAGCGCGTGCTCGACAAAAGAAATGACTTTTCAAACAACTTTTCCTTTTGCAGGTAACGAGCGAAGCACAATGGCGGGTAGAAACAGGGCGGGTCCGGACACAGTCGCCCCTTTCACCTTAACAAAAGAAATAAACATAACTTAAAGGATATAAAATAAACAAAATGTGAAAACATGAGAGTTGACATCGATATCGTACTCAGCGACACCCAAAATCTCACCCTTGATTTTAGAGATCTATCCACATCCATGTACCTGACGGACTCCTACGTGAACCGAAGTCTCGAACTTAACGAGACCATCAATGATTTGGTATATTTCAATCAGTTTGAGGACGATCCCATCATCGTCTTCTTCGTCATCTTAAAATGTGTCATCATGCTGTTCATTATTTTGGCAGCTATTTTCGGAAACCTACTCGTTATTGTGTCGGTGATGAGGCACAGGAAATTGCGAGTCATCACGAATTACTTTGTGGTTTCCCTTGCCTTGGCTGATATGTTGGTGGCAATATGGGCGATGTGTTTTAACTTCAGCGTCGAGATTACAAATGGACAATGGCTTTTCGGGTACTTCATGTGCGATGTATGGAACTCCTTGGATGTATATTTCTCATCAGCATCGATATTACATTTGTGTTGCATAAGTGTTGACAGATACTATGCTATCGTCCAGCCTTTGGATTATCCATTGATTATGACAACGAGCAAGCTTGGGATCATGCTAGCTGTGGTTTGGTGCAGTCCAGCTCTGGTATCCTTCCTTCCAATCTTTATGGGATGGTATACCACGCATGAGCATCTGGACTTTAGGAAAAGACACCCAAAAGTGTGCAGTTTCACAGTGAATAGAGTATATGCGGTGATATCCAGCAGTGTCAGTTTTTGGATTCCCGGAGTGATAATGCTGTTCATGTATTATCGGATATATGTGGAGGCTGATCGGCAAGAGAGGATGTTATACAGGTAAGTTCACATATTTTTTGTTTTAATATGAAATTGTGGTTATTTTTCTGTTTTATTTGTACTTATACTTAAAAAGTAAAAGAAAATCTCTTTTCAGTAACAAATAAAATAAAAAAGGTTATAAAACATTCAATTTGAGATTAAAATAAAAACACTCTAGGTCTTCTCTATTTATCCTTCGTATTTATGGCTATTATAAAGCAAACTGAATATATTTTTCTTTTAGTCGCGATATATTTTTTTGAGTAAAGTTGTTGCCCTTAGGCTTCTAAGCTTATATATTTTATAAAATATTGTTATCAAATCGTTATTATTATATATTTATAGGAGCTAGCAATTAATATTCGTATTTCAAATAAAAACTTACAAACTAAACTTATTTCGGATCTTTTGATGAATATTTTCATAGGGACCGACATGATTTCTCATTATTCTACATATTCCATTAATTTTACTTATCATTTGAAATAACATATTCTTATTACAGTAGAACATACAATTTAATCTACGTTCTTGTGATATCATCCTCTCGAACGTAAGACTATTAAGCTTAACAGACTATCGACTACACAATTCTTGTTTTACTTTGTCATTCACATCGTATGTACTATATAGAGATAACATATGTAAAAGAAAAATAATCATATTTTTTTTAAATAATAATCTTATTTTCTTTTCAAGTTCACGCTTTGTATTGCGTGTAGCTGGGTAGGCAGACGAACGTAGTGTTGACACAGTCCGTTTTCTGTTTTACGTCCGAATTTGAGATGCTGCGTATCAAAAAAAATGGTCTCTTCTTCTGGTTAAGCCATAAAACAATATAAAAAAAACGGCCAAATCTAAAACTTATTACAAACTCTTAAGCCTGGCTTCCACCGCAGCCGGAGCGAGTGCAAATAATAAGCACTTTGTGGGTGGAAATGGAAATTTACTTTATTTAAAAGAAGTCAGTTCCGTCTATACAATAACGTGTTCATTTCTCTTCCGCGATAAAAAAAACCGGGCTTCAAACAAGTAATTATACGACAGCTCTTCCAAGTTAAGTACTGAGCAAACAATTTATTCAATAAACTATTTTCGATTCGAAAGCAAAATTTACAATTGAAATTTCATAGAATAAATTGAACTATCAACATTAAAAGTATACGCTTGGATAGTAAATGTTTATCAGAATCACAATCAGTTACCATGTTTTCATCAGAGACGTAGAGCTTGTTAGTTGACGGTTTAACTTTGAGGATCAGCTTTGGAATTTATAATGTACATTGGTCTTTTTGCATTTGGACTGTTTATGTACATTTGATAGGCTTTTAGTAAATTGGGATATTCTTTTTTATATTTCCACTGTATCGCACATACTACAGTGGAAACTAAATCAACACACAACCGTTCTCCGCTTTCCGTTCGAAATATTGCCAGTGGGGTGGAAGGAAAATCGAAAAAGCTTGAGAAGCTCCTCCTTTCTTTTGAAAGTCGTTTAAAAACACAAATTTCTTGCCTGCGACTATAAACACGACAAGTTGTGGGTTCGATTTCCACTTGAAGAAATGAAATATATATATCATATTTTTATTTTCTTGCTCTGCTAACGAAGCAAAGCGCGGCGTTGAATTCCGCCACTCAACAGTTGCCTGTGTCTCGGCTCGGTTCTTGCCTACCCTGCTACGTGTGGGATAGAGTGTAAATCTATACGAGTATATATATATATAGAGTTACATAAATATATACAAAAGCCTCACAGTGATCTGCATTGTATTCTCAAAGTATCTGTATAACATCCATCATTAAACCCACGTTTCCCAAACTTTACATCTCGAACACTGTACTTTCTAATAAAAATCTACTTAGAGGGGATTTTGTTACTTTACGTTATTTATTCAATGGCTTGAGGCTCCAAGGTTTTATGTTTAAATCTGATATTTATGTCTCAATATATTTCATTTTCTTTTCTTTTGTTTCTTTAATTTTTTGAAAATTGCTATCAAATTTCAGCAATATGCAATTATTATTTAACTCTATTTTATACCTTAATTGACCGGACTACTAAATAATAAATAGCTAGTATATTATAAGTAAATGACTTAGAACTATTAGCTCGAGATTAGATCTTGGAGGATTGGAGGCACATGTCAGAAATACCTGTATATATTTATGTATACACACATCCTATGTATTGTATATATCCATATAATAACGAAGGAAGAGCCCAAGTAATTCATCAAAGATACTGTCAAATTTCTAGTGACGTGTATTTCACTAATTACAAAGGGTCAAACGCAACCGACACGATGCGGCCACGCTTTGATGTTTGTGGAACAATGGCTCACACCGATGTATATGTATATCGGATATATTTTATAAGTATATTGAGATTTAGGAAAATTATATAAAAAGTACTTATACGTAAACTATAGTCGTCGCAGTTAAGAGTTGAGTTTGATTCCCGTCTGGGGGAGCTTGTTAATTTTTATTTCTTCACTTCTAGGTTCAAATTTTAATATACTTAGAATATATTTTATAGATTCAACCCATATATAGTAAGATCTCCGCTTTCTGTCTGAATCTGAGATATTACAAGTTGAGAGGCGGTGTTCAACGTCTCACTTTCTCTTACCAGAGCGGAAATCTGAAAATAATACATTAAACGACAATGACTATAGACTCTCAATGCCGAAATTCAAAATTACAAGAAAATTGTATCAGCAGTCACTTACGAGATTGCTTGGGGGATGAAAATGTCACGTGTCAATCTATTACGGATGAAATGAAGGCAACTCTATGTGAAAGAGATAAACTTTAATAATAACTTTGTTGATTCTACTTTTATCTAAGCTATATATTTATTGTATACTTTTATTGGTTGGACGCGTATTCGGTGAATCTCAGGAACTACTAGCTTGAAAATATCGTTTAGTGTTGGTTAGATTATATAGTGCATATTACGTTAATTATTTTTATGTAACCTAATGCTATAAGTTTTACATCATTTTATTTCATAGGTTCCCGCTCATCGCAAAGTAGGCAGAGGGAACCTAATGTTAAGACACTTTAGCTTCTCACTTTCTGTAGAATTGAAACAGAATTCTTAGTCATATCTATTTGACAATGAGGGTGAAGCCTTTTGAAAAATGTTTGAAAATTATTTTTTACAAGTATCGTGAATAGTGTATTTTTTATATCAAAGATATATTTTCATGACGCAAAAGTACGTTAAATCTAAAAATATACTGAATAGATTGTTCCAGCCTTACAGTTTTTGAATCATGTGTGTACAAAAATATGTTTATGTAAATATATAAATGGATTATTAAAACAAAAATAATTTCTCAATTCTTCAGTTTTATTTTAATAGTAATTTAATATTATGAAAAGATAAAAAATTTTTACTTACCTTACACTTCGCAAGAATGTTCCTAATATGACCGTGTTTTATTTATTTACTGGCGCTACGTCCTGCTTCGATTGGATGAGAATACGATTTTTTATATTAAATGCTTAATTTTACTATACTACGTATTATAATTTAAAACTTCTCTGTTCACTCATCAAGAGTGACGCTATATACTGCATATTGTAGAGGATACAGAGGGAACCTAGTGTTAAGAAACCCACTTTCCACCGATCTTTCCAGGCATTGCGTGTCGAGTATCGGAATTCGAAGTCACGCTTTGTTTTGTTACTAGAGTGAAATTTTTTTAATAATAATACATAATAAATCATTTCCTCGAGTGGGAATCGAACCCACAATTATCACATTTAGAGTGACACGCTAATACCACTGCACCGCGACGGCCTAAAGTCTTTACTTCTCGTGTTCGTAGCAAGTAACTAAGTACTAGGTGTGATTCGATTAGTTCTAAATGTCTACAACGGAATATTAGCGTGTTTCTACGACATATTTAATTTTATTTTTCCAAGAAGACTACTTATCGGATTGGCTGTTGGTATGAAAAGTGCGCGAGTTTTTGTAATAAAGTTTTACTTTGATTTATTAAATTCTTTAAAGAAAATCTACGGTATTTTTAATGATAATTTGCCACGAATTTAATTATAATATATGTCTATTTATTATGTTTTTTATCTAGCTTGCCTCTGTGTTTCTAATCAAACGGAGTGTCTTAGCACTAGGTTATCTTTAACCTAGTGCTGAGACAATTCGTTCCTCACTTTCTGCGTGCGTGGCTAAATACCACGCTTTCAGTTATCAGACCAGCAATATTATAATAATTCATTTGTTCAATTCAAACGATGTGGTGATGGCTTAAATATTTTAAATATATATATACATATACAATTTTGTCTTCACCAGGAGCAAAGTAGCAGCCCTCCTCTTGGACAAGCACTTGCAAATCAACGGCATATCTGTCGGAGAAGTAATGCGTGAACGTCAGAGTATCCAGATGCAACCGATGGCCAGCAGCAAGATGAAGAGGGAGAGGAAGGCGGCGAGGACCCTTGGAATCATTATGAGCGCCTTTTTGGCTTGCTGGTTGCCTTTCTTTTTATGGTATGTTGAATCTAGACTATAATTATATATATATTTATCATGTAGGATAAATAACAATGTAGATTAATTAACAATTAATCGTTCTTTATTATCAATAATATTTTCGGTTTCAATTAGAATAATAATATATGCTCCGTCTTTGCTTTACATAAATTGTAACTAATAGGTTATTCTGATATCTGAGCTAGACTATAGTAAAGTTTCATTTTAATCCGTTCAGTAGTTTTTGCGTGAAAATGTAACAAACACTCATGCATCCTCACAAAATTTTCATTTTATACGCACGCGGTGTCCCGCATACACCAGGATAGGCAGAGGGATTCTCCGCCAAATCATTTATGGCACTGCGTGTTGAGTGACGTAGCACAACGCCGGGCATTTTTGCCTCAGTGTCAGAGCTAAGAAATAAAAATATGATCATCATTATTCATTATCTCGAGTGGGGATCGAAACCACTACATGTAGCGTTTACAGTACACTTTGTGCCCCTGTGCCACGACGGCCTAAAGTATTATAAAATTATTAAAATCAAATCAAAATCATCTAACATCAATATCTCTACAGGTACATCATAACAGCCCTCTGTGGTGAGGCGTGCCCGTCACCTCCTCCGGTGGTCGCGGCAGTGTTCTGGGTGGGATACTTCAATTCAGCCCTAAACCCACTCATCTATGCCTATTTCAATAGGGATTTTAGAGCTGCATTTAGAAAAACTTTGGATTCTTGTTGCAGGTGACTATACTTATTGTATGCATTGCTAACGTGTACGACGGTTCTAGGTTCGAATTCCTTTGATCGTCTTTACTCTGTAACTGTACGTCTAATTTTTGAGACAGAACTCGTTGTCGCGCTTTGTTTTGTTACCAGAGCGAGAAAATAAAAAATATTAATTCACCCGAGTTGGAATCGAACCTACAGCGTCGCTTTTACAGTCAGTCGCCATTACAGCAAAAATGTTGTTTTAAATCAATGTCCCTTTTAGGTCTCTTTGTGGCAATATCGGTCGTCGTTACTGCCACCAGCATCGACGAGAACATCATTCAAACGCGTCATCTGAGATTCACATGAACAACTGCATCAAATCAACGTCAGCTGACTTGCTGAGGAACCAGGCATCGTCATCTAAGCCTGAGGACATTGCTGTACGCGCTTAAGTAAGATTATTTAAAATATATTATTAAGAGGCACACAATTTTACGGGTACTAACACTCGGGTTACTTAAATACAATAGTGAATACTGCATTTAAATCGGTTCAGCCGTTGAAGCCGGTCAGCTGAGATTAGCGTGCTTAAAAACAAACGAATACAAAAAAAATGTATTGAGTTCTACTCTATTCGCAAAAGTGTCAGTATTAGATTTTGTCACACACAAGTGTCGCATTTACAGTTGGTCGCGATGTCGCGGTGTCACGACGGCCTTGTCGAATTAAAATTGAAATATTTTTTTTTTATAAAAATTATTTATCTATATTCGACATAACCTTTGTTTTTTTAAGATAAAAAAATGTAATAATTTGTTTCCAAAGAGAAAATATTCGATTCTCAATAGAATGTTTAGTGTAACACATTAATTAAAATTGTGATCTTTAAAAATATATGCAATAAATTGATTTTAATAAAAATAAAATTTGAAATATATGAACATTTTAGAAAGTAATACAGTGTAATAACGTGTAGAGGCAGCGTCTGTTGCGTTTTGAATTCGATCCTCAATAGTGGAAATAATTATATTCATTACCTCGCTCTGGTATAGACCAAGCGCGGTGTTAAATTTTGCCACTCAATTTACAATGTCTCGAAAATTGGACAGTACATGAGACACAACGTATCCCTCTACCTACCCTGTACCACGCGGGACACAGCGCGAAGCTGAAGTCATACTAATAAACACCTGCACAATCAGACACTCTATATTCATATAAATTTTAATTAAAAAAATGCACGGGCCTTTATTAAAATAAGTACAGAAATACAAAGCAGAAATTTTAATTGATCTCGATGATAACACTTTGTACATATGCCGTACATCCATGCTCATAACTGAATGCTGTCTGTACATAAAAGATATTATAATATGTGATTTTAGAAATAATTATCTGTTTGTCTGCGCGTTTGTGCACGCCTATCTCAGAAACGGCTTAACCAATTTTATACCAATTTATATTTATTTTGTCTTATTTTTCTTAACAATTAAATTGTATTGTATCAATCGATAAATAAAAAAAAACTATTTATAGTATTTTATTGGACCAAAGTAATATATTTTTAATCGAATTATCTATTTTCAGTGTATGGATATTGTCTATTAAATACTGTAATTTAGATGAGTAATATATAAATATGGAATATTAGTGAGCGGGCGAAGCCGCGAGCTGGTCGCTTGTCTACAATAGGAGTATATATAAACAAATCGTGTCACTGCTCGTATTCAGGTCAGGTCACGTTCGTTACCGTTGATTTTATAATACTCCACGGATTTCTTCAATAGATGTCGATGTGTTTCAGAATTTTTGTGTTAAAAATTGTATTTTTTTCAATATGACTCATTTATTTTATTAAACAATTGTAAGTTTTTTTTTCAAGGTTATATGTACATATTTTATATATGTAATTTTTTTGTTTTCATATAAATGAAATAGAATTTGAAGGATTTGTCGTGTATGTAGTTTTAAGCAAACAGTTAAAAATGCATATCTTTATATAGTAAAGTTATGTTTTAAAGCTTTCTAAAGTTTCACCTAAGCCGTTACCACCAACTTTGGTTCTGCCAAATTCTGTAGGTATTGCGAATTGAATAGCGGATCTTAACGCCGCGTTTTGCCTTTCTATATATTTAATAACATATACGTAAAACTCACATATTTAGTTTAATATTCATCACATCTGTACCAATTACTGTGCGTGTTTGTACTCTGTACTCAGTGGTTGGAAATTTTTCATATGATTATCTTCCACACGACTGGTTATGAGTTCACAGCAAACACGTTCGTATATTATGTATTTTTTTAATATATAAATATGTAAATATTTAATACTAGCAAACCACCCACGGCTTCGCCCGCTTGAACGACAATTGTTTTATTTCACTAGCCATTATCACTCTAAAGACTATATAATATATATAAATTGATAACTAAACGTTCAGCCAATTCATATATTTTTGTTGCAATTTTCTAACAAAATATTTTAAACAAATTTTCTTAATTGATACTAAGTGTTAAGATGATTGCAATAATAAAATTATGAAAACTGCATTTAAATCGGTTAAGCCGTTTCTGAGATTAATGTGACAAATGAGCAGACCAAAAATATAAAAAATAATTAATCCGGGTTGCCCGTGTGGCATTTAGTTTACACTGGTGACCTATCACCCATCACCTTACGTCAGCCACCTACAGCCACCACCACAAATAAATTTTCCACTCGAGATGAGATGAAAATGTAATTATAAACTAATTAACTAAATACAAAACGCGATTCATAATTTAACTTTCAAAATTACTTTAAATGAAACCTATTAACGTCAGTAGAACTCATCTAAAGTTTGTCGTGTTATGTTAGAACCAAAATTATTTGTGGAATTTTAATATAATATTTTATAATTAATATGGACCATTTCGGCAATTTCTATTTCTCTGTCTTAATACTAGGTTACTTCTACCTACTAAAAAGCTGAATAAGAAAATAGAAAATTTAAAGATACATTTTATTTCTTAAATTTTAAGCTTTCGAAGCAACCTTAACTGTTTAATTACAAAATTTCAAAATTATTTCAATAATATGCATATAATTTTAAGAATAAATATTATCTTAAATTTTACAAGCATATTATATAATGGTTTATTTTAAATTATTTTTTTTTTTCAATATATCCGTCGTGGCGTGGAGTTAACTCGACGGTTACGGATTCGATTTCCACTCGGTGTAATAAATTTATTATTTTTTCCCCGCTCTGGTACAAGGCAAAGCGTGTTATTGAGGTCCGCCATGTCACGCAATGTCTTGAAAATTGAGCGATGTGTGGGAAACGGAGTGTCTTAACAATAGATTCCCACTGCCTTCCCTGCCATGTGTAGAATACACCGTAAAGCTAATCTAATTATGACCTCAAGCACATACTTAGTTGAATAAAAATATTTATTGCTCACTTAAACTAAAGACACAGTTTGATGGATTATTTATGGAATATAAACATTGGAATTGCGTAGCTGAGTGCTTTACTAGGGCGACATATTTTATTCAAGTTTTTATAGAAATTATAAATTCTTAATTCATCCATTATATTTGAATTAATGGGAACGGAGAATCTTAACACTAGTTTCTCAGGTTCCCTTTGCCTATCTTGCTATGCTCAGAATTTATTATTTCTAACTAATATACGTTTTAATTTAACTAGCTATCAATACCTAAATTTTTACTTAATATTATACAAGTATCTATTTAGAATTTGACTCAGTTATTCCCTTTATAGATTTAAAATAATATTTTTTTTATAAACCATCTGGAGACGTTGAAAATTGTAGCAAAAAATATACTACACAGGTAGTTTTAAGAAAAATGTCGACAATTTAAATAAAGGAATATTCGTAATAGTGCTTTACCATTCTACTAACCATTCATGATTTTAAAAGGAATCTTAAAAGGAACTATTATTTATATATTAACTTCCATTGTTCATATCTGCCTAAATAAGAGTACATAAACTGAACAAATATACAGACTGACAGACCCGGCTCTACCTAAGATACACATAATGTCTCTAACAGACAAAACTAACAGAAAATCGTATACTTAACAAACAAAACAGACTACTAAATAAAGAAATAAGTAAATATAAATATCGGCTATATAAACAAAGTTCCCGCGAAATGCCTCTGAAGTGGACACTCTAAGAAGACGTTGATAAGTATAGATTGATTCTACCCCCAGTCGGCTCTATCTATTGGATCTTTTGT
>JBAIZZ010000325.1:101776-200644 GCA_037355905.1 Heliconius aoede | reverse complement strand
CACAACCTTTTGTGTTTACAGTCACACTCTGTACCCCTGCGCCACGACTGGCCTCAGGCCTCAGGCCTGGACGTATTTACATTATTAGGATTCCGTAATTGAAAACAAAAAATCCTTATAACACTAAGTATTGAGCAACGGAACTTAACACCGTACATTTTAACCTGAGTGGGGCAACATATTTCGAATTCTTCATATATATAAGTTTATATAGAAACTACTGTATCACATAATAAGAAGCGACAAACACAAATATCGTCGTACAAACTAAAGCACACTCAACAAGTTACCCGTAATTAAATAATATACCTCGATAAATTCCTTTGAGAGTCGAACTACGGCGTATCCTATATCATAGAGCTTTGTCAGACAGCCTTTATAACAAGCTCGCAAAGTGGTTTGTTTCAGCTAAAGCTTGATTTTATATGTAATTTCAAATTCATAACAAATTTAATGGAGGCTGTCGTGACGCACGGGCAAAAGCGTGTAACTGTTATGATGGTTGTGTGTTCGATTCCCATTTGAGAGAATGGATTATTATTAAATAACATCTAACTAGGTTCCGTTTGTCTAACTCACTGACTCCTGCGTACTACAAAGTGGTGCTGTAAAAAACTTGAGGATGCCACCTTCCTGCTTTGTTCATATAATAATTGTATTGCCCATAAACACAAAGAAAGCGGGGAGTGTGCGTTAAATATTAAGGGCACTTACCAAGTTCGACGTCTGGAGACCTTCCTTATAGAAGGTAAATAGAAGTCTATACTTAGCTTTATTATTTCAGATGATAATATCCATTTTGTCTTATTTTTGTTATTATTTGACTATAATAACAAATTTTGGAGTCGCCCTGGCGCAGTGTCAGTGAGTCACTGCACAAATATTGATAGTGGGTTTGATTCCAACCAAAAGAAATTATTTCCATTGTTTTATATAATAATATGTTAATTTTGAATTTCAAATTATTTTCATTCTGTTAAACAGACCGTCACCGGCAAAAAAACGCAGACACTTAATCTAGACATCCATTCTATTCTAAATATATACAATATAAAACATATTTTCAGGAGAATAAACGTAGCAACTATACAGAATCATGATATCACTCAGCTCGCTGCTAACTTCATTGTAAACTTTATACGCTTGCTTAACGTTTGCGTTGTAAATCACGTTGCTAGTCTAAAATTAAATTTATATAGAACAAATAATAGAATAGAAGAGAAAGAATAACTGTTATAGTCAAAGAGTTCGTTAGTTGTTGAATAAATTGAAATATTACATAAATAATAAGTTTTTTAGCAGGGTAGACAGAGGAAACTTAATTGTAAGCCACTCAGATCCTACGCTACGTTTTGTATATCAGAGTGGAAATTTTAAATTATAAATTCCACCAATTCCACCATCGCACCAACAAACGGACACTGTTTCAATATGAGAACCCCCTGTTGTGTACGAAATACAGTCTCAATGAATTATTTCAAAGATATTAATATTAGAATTTATTATCACCAATAATTAAAAATGAATATTAAAATCGTCGACAACTGAAATTTAATAAACGGCATAGACACGCGAATACCGAACAAAAGCCGACCTGCTCTTATATTGTTATCGATAAAGAAATGAAAGTGGAGCAGCTCAAACGAGACATATAATATACATTTTATTCTTATTTATTTACATATTTTATCAAAAAGGAACTAAATCCGTTGGGGATGACGGAATAGCGTATGTACTAGAAAACAACCTGAAACAGTATAATTATACATTTATTTTCTAATCGAAAGATTTATATTTCAGTCTTATGCCAGGACGGCACAAAAAATAGTATATGCGACGGTTTTGGGTTTGATTCCACTCGGAGTATTCTAGTAAGATCGTGAAAAACACGGCGTTGAGTTCAACACACAATAGTGAATAGTGTCTCAACACTGGGTTCCTTCTGCCCCAGTCACACAGAAAAATGCAGAACATTATGAATCTAAAACTACCTTCATCACAGCAAGACAAAAAGAAATATTTTCCTTATAACCAACTTATATCTATTTACATCGCCCGTCTGACCATCTTAATGAGATTTCAAACGCAAGTCACCCTCTTATTATCCTCAATTATCAAAGGGCAAATTATCCTCTATTAATACCGCTCTACAATACACCGCTGACGGCCGCGAGCGATAGGTTTGGGTTCGAAACTTCTAAAATTATAATTGTGCCTAATTCAGAGTCTGATTTTGTTTTGACTAAGTCATAAATATTTCCTATAAGGAAAGAATAAAGAATAGTATTTTATAGTATTTGGAGATTGGTTACTAAAATTGATTAGACATGAAACTGCTTATAAGGTTTTAAAATACTGAATTTTATTTATTTTTTATGTTATCAATTTGATGTTATAGTTATTTATTAAGGACCCCCTTAGTACGAAAATGGTTAAAAATCATTAAAAGCCTAACATCTTAGTAGGAAATGGAGTGTCTTAACACTAGGTTATCTCTGCCTATCCTGTAATATGTGGAATACAGCGTCAAGCTGAAAAAAAGACAAAACTATAGAAATTCAATAAAGTGCTCTCAAGCACGATCTAGATTATCTGAAGAACTAAAAAAATCTACTTAGAAACGTTTTTTAAAAGGCACCTGCTATACAATAAAACTCGATGATAAAAAACTTGTTGTATTTTATTTTGTCTCGTTCTTTTGTATCGCTTTATTTGTATCTCTGTCTCGCTCACACCACATATAGCTACAACTGCGCTGTTGAGTTTAGAACAATAGCGTGTGTGATGAGAATTTTATAAGTCTTCGATATTTTTCTGATTTATTATTTATATAAATGTGAAAAGTATAAAATATTTCAAGTATTTATGTAATATTTTAAATAAAATGATTCCTGTTGGATTATTTTTAATTCGGCATTGCAATTAAAAATATTACATGGTGTATCGGAGAAAAGCGCCATCTAGCGGCACTCTATAGAGTTCATACGAACAGTAATATAAAATTTGTTCGTTACAAATTATTTCCCACCTACTGATAATGATGACAGTGAGGGGCCAATCAATCCTCAAAATATGGAAGATGACTGAAATTAAAAAAAGATCAGCTTCACGCTGTAGCCCGCACACAGCAGGGTAGCCCGACGGAACCTAGTGTTAAGACTCTCCGTTCCCCAATTTCTTAAAATCTTTTTATATTTTGTTTACTTCCACCGTATCAACAAAACAATACGACTTCTATATATAATATTATTTTTATATTCATTTATTCTTTTATTTTTTAATGTGATCATTTAAAAAATGGTTAATCCATAAGTGCTATCTATTAATATTATAAAATTTACACTTCCACGTCTTTCAATACAGAACCATTACAATTCACAATCGAAGCTTATAGTATTGGTTAATCAAAAGCTGTGTCGACTGGCGGAACTCAACGCTGCACTTAGTCTACTAGAGCGAGTCAATGAAGATAAATATAATTATTCCCCCAATCCGTAAAGAACCTACACCCATCGTGTTAACAGACAAATATTTTCCCGCGGCTATATATTGTACGACTTAATTCTATACCCTTAAGAGATGCTTTAGAAACGTATTTTCCTAAGACGTCAAAGGAACATTACTCGTCTGGTTCCCAGCGGATATTGCAACTACTGCATTCGTCACATTTAACCGAATAAATGAATAAATGTATATATACCCACACATTTTATACGTACTTGTAGAAAAATATGGACTTGTGCCATTGTGGTACGGAGCCACTAAAGAGTTTATGTATTTTGTTTATAAATACAATATAATAAATATATTTTTTCATGCCAAGATTATTTAGAATATAATTAAAATCTTATATGAAATGTCTCAAAAAAAATCAAATCTCGGCTCCGATTCGAAAGAAATAATTTAGTTGTCTTCATATAATATTAATAAATATTAATATTTGAATGTAAAAATAAAACTAAATGAAAAGCGATTTTATCGCATACTCGTACTTCAAAAAGTGACTAAACTTTAAAAACTTCAAAAAAAATTGCGGCGGAATTCAGAATAGTTCCTCAAATAAAAGACTTGGCAAGTAGACACGTACTTCACTGCAATAAAGGTTGTTTTAAAAAGTATTATATTATACCAGCAAACCCGGCAATTCGCAGTCGAGGAAAGAAGTGAAGTCAGCCGTGTGGTCCCGGCTTAGAATAGGATCACCCTGGTACTGTCGGTGTCGTAAGAGGCGACTAAAGTACTTGTGGTAGAGTCACGTCGCCAGTAATGGCAACACACATGAGCAGACTCGACCAGATTTAATACCACCCCGGCATTTAAAACCGGCGTGAAGTAGTGGCTCTTGCCACTGCGTTTCGCATTAGATAATGCCGGGCCCCGGCGCCCAACATCCTCCACCTTAAAGACCGGCAACGCACCTGGACGCACGCAACCTCTGGTGTTGCATGTAACAAAAAAAATGTTGTGGTGTAAGAAAAAAAATGAAGAATCCACAGGACCAGGGGACACCCGGGTTTGAACCGGGGACCTCTCGATCTGCAGTCGAATGCTCTACCACTGAGCTATATCCCCTATAAATACAATTGCTTAAATAATCTATCAATCGGTCCCAAATGATAGATTTACGTATTAATCATTAATGATACCACCACCATATGAACATAATTGCAGGTGTTATTTGTCTTGTATGTTTGTTCTTTCTTTATGGATGCATACATTTATTGAATAACTAAAAAGACTTGAGAACAAATATATGGTGGTCATTTTTTAGTTTCACATAGAATGGAGCTTAAAAATGTGATATATCACATATATATTTAAAAAGTGATATCAGTAGCATCATTTCAAGTTTAATTTTGTAGAGTGAGGACTTCTGGCTGTGAAGATAGACCTGGAGACCAATAGACGTAGTCCCAGGTACTGCTCAAAGTTCAACAAGAAGGTGGATCCTTGGAATGCCAAATAGTTTCTTCTAAGTATTTCTTTTAAATAAAATAACATAATTATCGTACGTCATCACATTTAGAGAAATAAATAAAATGTTTGGATAATTTCTCTATTGAGTGCCCAAACTGAAAGCTTATCATATAAAAAGAGATAAAAAAGGATGTGACATATAACAAATGGCTTATCTTATCAGTAAGTTATAAGTAATTAAATTAGAATAATTATCATTCATGTATGTATGTTAATTTTAATCATTTCATTTGTAACAACGAAACATATTATATATAATAGTAACATGTTTAATACAAAAATACAAATAAAATGTTGCAGATTCAAATCCTAGTAGATATTTTGAAAGAATTTGTATAGTTGTCAGGTCACCTAATGCAATACGATTGAAAATGAACAAAAACATAAAATGGCGCATTTGGTAGCATCTAACTGTAAGCACTGTGCTTGCGAATTCGATTTCGAGGTTTATTTGTATTCCCGAAATCGAAAAATATGCGGCGTTGAATAACGCCACCCGATGACTTAAAATACAAACGGAGCGTCCTATTAAGTAAGTAATTACATTAAGTTCACTCTGCCTACTCTACTTTCCCCTTTCCAATGAGACTAAGGTAAAAAAGACAATAAATATTCTATGTTAAAATCTTGCTTATTCACCGGTTTAAGCCAAAATAAAATGTAATATAAAATGAAATATACTTAAAACTTAGATGAATGGCTTGTAAATAAATTGTAGAAGAGCAAATTTAGTAGAAACTGTACGTCAGTTATATAGGAACGGGTCTACGTGAGCTGAAACTGGAATACTTTCATTTGAAAAATGTTATTTGTAGCAGTTGAAACGTAAATTTTCTTTGAAAAATATATATATTTTGTATAAAATTTATTTAAATCTTTATGTTTGAGGTTTATTGGCCGCTTCACGCATTTGCCGGATCGCAGGATAGCTAGAAGGAATTTAGTTTGAGACTTTCAGTATAAAATAGTATCATAATAAATAATAATATTATAATTTTACTTTGTGTTGACTGAACTAATTAATAATTTTGATAAGTGTTCCAAACGGGGATATAGCTCAGTGGTAGAGCATTCGACTGCAGATCGAGAGGTCCCCGGTTCAAACCCGGGTGTCCCCTTATGTTGAGTGTTTTTTTTTAGTCATCATTTTTTTTATTAGTGTAAAATATATTTTTTTATATCTTGAAAAAAAATTATCTGTAAATTTAACAAATTATATTTTCATTATTCAAAGTGCTTTTCACACATGGATATATTTTTATGGATTACACGTAAAACACAAACAACAGAAAATAAATTTATTATAAAACGCTTGAATACGTATTTGTGCAGCGGTATAGTAAGCACGACGGTTGTAGGATCGATTCCCACTTGGGGAAGTAAATTATTTTTTTTCCCTCGCTCTGGTTAAGCAGAGGCAAAGCACGGCGTTTAGTCTCAGCACTCAACACGCAATGCCAACAGAGTTTGGCGGATATTGGGTACCGAAAGTGTCTTAAAGGGAACGGAGCGTCTTAACATCAATTTTCAGGTTCCCTTCACCTATCGTACTACGTGCGGGAGGGTTCCCCTGATGGAAAAAGAACTCAAAATCATCGCTATTATGACAGTGAAACACTGTCTTTCTTCGTTACAGTGTCTTTTTATTAGTTGCGAAGAAACTACTTAGCACTCCATGGATTCCTCAGGGAAGTGCCTGGGACTGACGACCGAGTAATCCTAGCCTATCCTCCTCTCTTTATCTAAATAAATATATAATTTCCGTACTTATACCGCCAACTGTAAAATGTAATGTAGATATAGTAGATATTAGTATATAAATATGTAAGAGAGGTAGAAAAAGGTTTGACTATAAAGGCAGCAGCTATTGGTTCGATTTCTCACAGTAACCATACTTGCTCTGGTGATAAAGTAAATCCTTCCTTTGAATTCCTTCTCTCAATGCGCAATGTCTCTAAAACTAGGTGGTGAGTGAGGAACGGAGACGGAGTGTCTTAACACTAAATTCCTTCTTCGACGGACTTAGACTGAGGCTGTAAGTAAGTATCTATAAATAAAGTACAATGAAATTTGTTATAAATATATTTGTAAAGCATGTTTTACCGTTTTTGGCTGGTAATCTTCTATATGAATAATGTGAATATAAAAATCGATGTGAGGTACCAATAAGGTAACGGTCCAATATCGGTACGTGTTCAGCATGTCAGATATTGTGAATAATTTCAATACTCTGGTTTACCTACATTGTTGAATATATTTTATACTTGCATATTAATTTTGATTTTTTAAGATTTATCTATAATTATAGATAATCAGCTTCACGCTGTATCCCGCATACAGCAGGGAAGGCAGAGGCAACCTAGTGATAAGACACTCCGTGCCCCACTTTCTGCCGATTTCTGGAGGCATCGCGTGCATAATAGATAATGTAACAAGAAAAAAGTGTATATGATTTTTTTATAAAAAACAGTCAATTAAAAAGCGGAGAGTTTGAGTGACAGTATCATGTAACATTTACATGATACTGTCACTCAAAAATTCAGCGGAAAATAGAGACCGGTGTGTTCCAATATTAAATTCCCCTCTGCCCTGCTAGACAAGTAAAAGTGTAAAGCCGTTTTTTCTGTTTGAAATCTTACCATTATGTTAATCTAAACAATCGTTTAGATTGACATAATTAAAGAAAACAAACAAAGAGGCCGTCGTGGCGCAGTGGCACAAGAGTGCCGCCCGTAAACGCGACGGTTGTGGGTTCGATTCCCACTCGAGGAAGTGAAATATTTCTTTACGTTTATATAGAGTGTCTTAACACCGAGGTTCCCTCTGCCTACCCCGCTGTGTGCGGGATACAGCGTGAAGCTGAGAAAACAAACATTATTTAAGAATTATCCCTTAAAGCACGTCCAAAACAAATTTCCAATCCATTTTCCCGTTTATTTTTTCACTAATACTAACAATATAAAGGGAGTTAAGTCACAATCGTGTCAAAGTACAGCCTCGATTCAATCGGGAAGGTTTACACACGTATGTTGAATACTAATAGGCTTTATATTCCGTTTTAGTGATGTTGCTATAGAGAATCGATTTCAATATATTTTTTGCATTGTGATCTATCTTTTCATTGCAGATAAGAACAGCTAAGCTGACTCTGCATATCCTACGAAGAGATCGCATCTCCACGGCATGTCGCCAAGACGATAGCTCACACTGTCAAAAAGTTATCAGATCTCACGTAGACCCAAGTTCCAACTCTACTTGCCTACAGATTTCGTATAATCTAGATGTAATATGATATATTACATACAACAAAGAGTCTCTATATCAATATTCAGATTTCTAACATCAGAATTGCCGGAAACGTTATAGAAACTTTCATTCCCTACCTAAAGCGATAAGGGGGTAAAAGAAAGGTGAATTTGAAGTACAAATCTGTCAATAAATTTTAAACCGAGACATACAATCAAAAGAAGAAACAAAATCGCTACGAAATATCGATAAAAAAACAACCCAGCACGTCACTACACTCCTGTATACTTTCCTGTCACAAAAAGGGCAAATGTAATCATTGCTTTCTGCCTCACGTTCACATCATAACGGGTTGAATAACAGGTGAGATTGGAATACGGGACCCTCGTGATAATATGTCGGATAATTTTCGTGTCAGTTACTGGTCTTAAAAGGACTTGTAGTTTAGTGATAATACGATTGAAAAAAAAAATTTTTTTTCCATATTTAGGGTTTCTGTATCTGTTAAAGAAAAAAGATCTGTCTGGTTGTTTCTCTGTCAAGAGTCTTTATCTCAGGAACACTTGGATATATCGACTTGAAATTCAAACCATTCTCTCAGGTCTACAGTTCCATGATTTCTTGAAAAAAAATTGTATTTCTACATTTACTTTAAAAAAAGATATGGCCATTTATATCACAAAAAATGCGGATTTCGACACTATAAAGGAAATCAAAATTATAAGGGTACTTCCTGTTGATCGAGAATTAGGAAATTTGCAGCTAGCATCTGTAGATAGTACAAGTTCAGTGTTTTTACCTGAAAATACCTCCTCCATCCTCACAAACTTCCACATTTATAACATTAGTATGATTTTAAGAAAATAAAACTAGTAATAATTAGTTATTAATGTTTTATTACATAAAATAATATGAAAACCAAAATTATATATCGTAAAATATAAATTAGTTAATCGAAATATAATTACAAAAGTCTTAAACTAATGGCACTAATAATACAATTGAAATACAATAGTCTTTATGAATTAGAAAGGAGATACGCTGAGAAAATATCCTGTTACAAGTTTTACTAATATTTAAAATTATTATTGTTTTATTAAAAAGTTATTAGTTTTATATGAATTTTACAAGTGAAGACAGTTATTTTTTAAATCAATTCTTATATATACACACCATACATTTTAATTTTTTTATAAATTTTACAAAACCAATCAGTGACCAATTAAAAGAACAATATAATTTATAAAAAGTTTTCGATTTTGTTGCCAGCGCAATAAACAATAAATAAAAATCTATAAACAAATAATAATAATTGACAATCAAAAATGCAATACATAAATAAATATGAAAAGTGACAGATAACCCAATAAAAAGATAAAAAATCTAATTGGGCTGTATTTACTATAAAAATATGAAAAATTGAGCTTACTCTGTTAAAATTAAAAAAAAAACAAATATACTATTTTTGCTTATATTATAATCATAAAATGGACAGTTATAAGTGGACAAGTCTAAATTTACTTAATTCACTGTTAAAATATAATAAGTACATAATAATATCTAAATTATATATTTTTTTTATTATAATATCATAAAATGGACGGACATCATTCAGCCTTAAAACTTACATTTAACAACTAAATACTATTATTAATACTTTATTGAATACATAATATACGAAATTACTTATTATAATTATCGTTATATTGAAGTAAAACAACGTAGGGGGTACATAAAAGGTTGTAGGTTTGAAGAGCACAGCGATAAGTTCTGCTACTCTATTGTCTTGCAGAAATCGCCGGAATGTGGTCAATGGAGTGTCTTAGCACCAGGTTTCCTCTATCTATGCTAATATTTGCGGGACACAGCGTGGAATTCTTATGCATTGTAAACATATTTATACAAAACTAACTTTTACCTGCGGCTTCGCTCCCGTGACTAAATGGAAATAACTAACGGCACTAATAGACTACGACACTACACACCGTGTATACTTCCGAGTATCTCTGTATGATTGCGAGTGTCTCTAATAAAGTAAGTGCCGGAAGTAAATATAACCACAGGTACACTATGTTACATCGAAACATCTATTAATATAATATAATATAGACTATAATAGATTAAAGGACAATCAAATACAATGTTTTTTTTTTCAATTTTAACAAATAGTTCCTGAGATTACCGTGTTCCACCAAACAAACTCTCCACCTTTATAATGTTAATATAGATTAGTGAAATCTACACTTAACAAACATCTAAAAAAGCAAACTAAATAAGGAATTCTTCCTTACAATTTCATACATATGTGTACCTAAATCAGGTATTTTTTTACCTAAGACATGTATATTATATTAGACAAATATTTGAGCATATTTCTATCACTTTTATATGATAAATATGGAATCTTTTATTTAGAGTGGTCGCAATACTGTTGACGAGTTGTGGCCGCCCTAAAGTTAGACAATAATAAAAATAAAAAAAAATGTAAAATCAAAATTACTCACACCGTCTACACTTAATTTTAGTGCGGCCACGACTTATTGACCGTACTGTAAATAGCTTAACTGTTTTAATGCAATAACAATAGAAAATCTAGTGTTTAGACACTGTTCTCCTTTAGTATATTATAGAGGTGAATTATTCCATATTCACTTTTATAATGAAAGAATATTTCTGCTAAGTATAAACATAAACAAATTAATTATATGAGAGTATCTTCTTGATATAAAAAGAAATATTGTTTAAGTAAAAGGCCTAAGTGTTTTAAATATTTAAGTAAAAATTACAGTATATGGATATTTGTGTACTTTAAATGCCAAATATCTCGTCATTACTATTATAAGGGAACTTGGACGGTACCAAAGAACGGGTTCAAATCCAAAATATGGATTTGAACCCGTTCTGATTTAATAATACTTTTAATATAGCATTATTGCGCCATTCACTTTTTCTTCCAAAGCCGGCGCTATAGTGTCCATGTCTTTTGAGTCAGCTGCCGCTATTAGAATACATATGTTGTTTATAAATGCTGATATTGTAGCTGCCACTACCAACCTGGAAATAAAATTTAAAAAAATAAATACTCAGTTGGCGCAGGGACACAAGTGTGCGACACGCAACATTGTCATGTTATGGGTTTTATTCCCACTCGAGGAAATAAAAAAATGTAATATTTTTATTGCTCGCTTTGGTAATAAAGCAAAGCGTGCCGTTGACTTCCGCCACTCACAACACGCAATGCCTCCAGAATTCGGCGAAAAGTGGAGAACGGAATTGTTTTAACGGGAACCAAGTGTGCAGGATACAGTATCAAGCAAAAAAACCTTATAAGACGAATATAATACATAAGTAAACACAATATTCCTTACCAAAAAGATAATCCCAAATCGGCCGTCATATCCGAAGACCAGCCGTTCGCCAGGTCCTCGTCTGACATGACGTTGTGCTGAAGCCTTAGGAAGAACTCCGTTAGCCATACCGCTATTGCGCCTAGCGTGAACAATACTGGAATGTAAACAGAAATAGGTTTTTAGTTAAATTTTGAGTAATGTGGGACATAAATACAAGGAAGATACAATATATCTATATTTCAAGATGTTTAAAATGTGAAAAACAAAATGTTTTGCCAAGAACTTCGCTCCGCCAATAAGCTTTGTGAGATAGAACGCTTTTAAAAAATAACAAATAGTAAAATAGATTTGACTCACCCACAGCGCCATTACATATCAACAAAGGGCGCGGTGAACACCTACTCTTCGCTGCGGACCCTAACGCCGCGAGCACGCACGCGCCTACAGAGGATGCTAGCGCCACGGCTAGCTGTGCAGCCGTACCACACCAGGCCCAACGCCGCGCTGGGTGGTTACCTGCTTTGACTGGAATAAGAAAATATTTCGTTCAAGTATAAGCTCCGTTGTACATATTCACCTCCATTTGAAAATAATTTAAATATAACTACCCACATTAGGAATAGAGCCTTCAACTCATCCCGTTCATTAACATTGTTATTTCATATGCAATTCCATTTCTATATATTTTTTTATTTATCCGAACATAGGAAAACGTCCTATTATTATTTTTTCTACTTTTTGAGCGAAATTGAGTGGAAAGTGAGGAACGGCAGTGTCTTAATAGAAACGGAGTGGATTAACACAAGATTCCCAGGTGCTCTCTGCTTACCCTGCTATGTGCGGGATACAGCGTGAAACTAAAAAATTTAGAAATAATTCAAACTATCAACTTACTGCTAAAAACGTGATACCTCCATCCAAAGCTATGATTCAACATCTTATGGCCTTCGAAGAGACCAAAACTGATCCTGCCTTCAGATTTGGGGTACGAGAGGATCCTCGATCTGGCATCCACCCAGTGGGTGGTACCCAAGGACGCCACTATCAATGCTATACACAAACACGAACCAAAAAATGTCGCAAAAATCATGGAACGCTTAAACAAATTTAGCTTCATTTTGATTCTTTTCTCTTGTTTCTTTTATATCTTATATTACATTTCAATTTGTGTTTTAACCACGTTTTCTACTAAATGTTCTCAGTTCATTGTGGCTGTTCATAACAGTGTCTCCTTTCCCACGCCAAAGAAGTCTGTAACAATATAGAAATTGTTTAATGGACGGTTTAAATGTGTCAATATATATATATAGCTGATGGTCTTCTTTGGAGGAGAATTGTGAGAAATGATTTGAATAAACTAGCAACGTCTCGCAAATTGAACGGAGAGTGGCGAACGAAATGTCTGGATTAAAAATACATTCCGCCGAGTACGAATGGAATCCACAAACATCGCGTTTCAATATACTCGTATATTCTACTATTTAATACATATCCTGTCACATAACACACTGAATACAGATCGAGCAAGTAGGTATACACTATACATAATATAGGAAAAGGAAACGACAAGATTCTTTCACCTATAAAATGTAGGTGAATTGGTCTTATGCAAGTTTTTCTCTTCTGATGTAAGTGGTACAGGTGGTCTCTCTATATATGCGCGTGCTTTTATCTGTACATAGCTCAATCAATACATATAAATGATACTAAAATGTCTGTCTGCGATTTCAAAATAACGTTTTGTTTGCATGCCTTTCTGTTTTATTTTATTCTATTTAATTTCAAATAAAATCCCCTAAGAAAGCGTTGAAACGTTATAGCTATCTTATGACTAAACAAGTCAATAAATATATAGAATAGAAATATTAATAATGTAACACCACAAGGAGACATCTTGTTACATGATACTTAGGCACAAGGTCTAAACATACTGCTTTAGAAATCTGTATTGTAATAATATAAATAACGACGACATGAAACCATAAGAGGACGTTGAATCCGTCATGGTACAAAACGCGACGGTCGTAGGTTCGATGCCCATTCAAGAGAAATGATTATATGCAAATATTTTTTTATATTCTCGGTCTAAAACGTGACAAAGCACTACTTAAATTTTACAGGGCAGAAATTATGAACGGAGTGTCTTAACACTAGGTTCCCTCCGAATAAAAACATAAAAATAAAGAGATCCAAAAGGCTGCACCTAGAACTGTAAGTACTTAATACCTACACAACATCTCATTATTACAACAAAATATAAATCTTTACTATTCTTATAAAATTACGTGAGATTTGACAAACTACGAGCACGTACGTACTCGTACACACATGAATACGTCTCAATAATATTTCAAAATGCTAATATTATTCAAGGCAACTTTGTTTACTTTGGAATTCTTCACAAAAGGAAAAAACTTTTACTTAACAGAAACTGCTCATTTTATTTTATTTTTATTTTATTCTATTAACGTTAAGTGACTCCGGAACTTAACGCCGTGCATCACGAGGTTTTTTTTCGGGGTTGAACTTTTTGTTTTTGCTTTTTTTACCTATTAACACATTTTCGGTCCCCCATATTCCATCACTTGCCACCACGCTTATTCTTGTCAGAGCTAAATTATTAAAATATAAATACTAATCTACCGCCGAATGAGAATGGAATCCACAACCGTTGTGTTCACGATAGGCATACAAATATTTTAAAACTCATTTGGCACACTGGCGCATAATATAACTTGTTGTAAGAGAATTTCCGGTTTACATCATACACCGTCTCGTGAGATTAATCATAGTATCTATCTAAAGATATTGTCATTCACAGTAATTTTTATTTTAGCGTCACGCTGTATCTTGGAAAGTATGCAGAGGAACCACTCCGTTCTCCAGTTTCCGGTTTTCAAGACATTGTGTGTTGAGTGGTGGAAATCAACGCCGCTAGCCTTCAAGCCTTAAGTTAAGACGTGTTGAATTTTTTCGTTAGAATATAAAATTGATGTTCTAAGAAGATTGTTGACCTTTTAACCTTTTGCAACAAAAACGCTCGACCTTTATTCTGTTCTATATGCGGGATACAGCCTGCAATTTACTAATAACAAAATCTAAATGAGTGATTCTTTTGCTCTAATTTTGCCTATTTCGAGACAAATATCTCATATGGAGCTGAGCTGAACTAAATATAAATATTGCCTCAAACGAGAAAATATATATTAAGAATTGCATAAGAAAATATTTATTGTGGAATAAATTCAATTACAAGACCGTCGATAAGGCCCTCGTGGCGCAGTGCGACAGTACGTGACTGTAAACGCGACGATTGTGTTGAATGTTGAAATATCGGAACTCAACACCGCGCTCTGCCTTGTTACCAGAGCGAAATAAAAATATTCAATATTTCATTTCCTCAAGTGGGAATCGAACCACAGATAACAAATTAAGTATCAATAGATAACAAGTGAAATATTTCATTAGATCTTCCAGCTATACTGAGGTAATAAAAATAGATAATGTCGATAATATTACCTGATTAGAATTGAATAGAGTCAATATTCTCCGTCTTAACAGTCAGTAGCTAGAAATTAATTAAGAGGAGAATAAAGTACTTACATCAAAATCAAACAAACACGTTTTTATATGACTTGAAAGCAACAGAACGTAAATATAGAACTTCCTAGTCCATTGTGAAACTAAAGTTTATTTTAATAAAAAAAACGTGCACTACAATCCTGCGAACGCTGATAATAGTTATTCTTCTTCGTTGTATTGTAGACTGTGGAAAGCGGGAAATATTCAAGATGGAATGCCTCAGATATGTAGTTGGTTACTTCAATAAAATTTACTTACTAAAAATTATAATAAAATATTCATGATATTAAATATGGCATGACACAAATCTTTGATGTAAACGCATAAAACCTCACCATATAAAAGAATATGGAGGCAAGTAAAAGTATAGTAAACTCCTACGGGCGTACACTAGCCTACTATTAGCGCTCTTAAAGTGCGTGTGATTTCACTTATAAAATCGTGTCAGACTCACTTATCTTATATCTGTAACGAACGATCAACGCAGTGTAAAATATATCTTAAGGAATAATGAAAGCACTGTATGAAACTGTTTGTCGTCTTTATCTTTTTTAATTTATTGTAAAACTTATCTAATTATTTTTACCTTTTTTTCAGCTTCACGCTGTACCCTGTCCATAGCAGGGTAGGCAGGGTCTACAGTTGCACGCTTATGCACATGCGCCACGAGTGGCCTAGTTCCTATTACACACTCTATACTACATAAATATATTAAAATGCCATTTTAAAAATTTCTATTTAAATCATATTAAATATCGAAATGTATTTTTCTTATATATTATTTTATATAATCGTGGATTCAAGCCGCACTCGGAGAAGTTAATTATTTAAAATATATCAATCTGCCGATACAAAGCGCATCTGTGAGTTCCGCTAGTGCAATATCTCGAATTTTCTTAACTCTAAGTATCTTCCGCCTATCTTGCAATAAGCGGGATACAGCGTGAAACTAAAAAAAACCTATTATCCGATATATACAAGCCTTGTACAAGTTCATACATACAATGATACGTAACGGCACGTCACGGTACGACGAGCGCCTGCGCACCGGCTCCGGCTGTCGCGTATTATATTGGTGTGTGAAGGTCACTGTGGACATATGCCCATAAATGACCAAATATTCAAACAATGTTTGATATAAAATTTTTTGTATTTCGGTATTATGTTATGTTTTAGAGCTTTTGGTGACAAAGAAATCGTAGATATTATACGGACTGCACGATCGTTTTACGAGTCGAGAGAACGTGTATGTATATTTAATTATTTGCATTTCCTCGCTGTGCTAAACACAAAGCGAAGTTAAGTTCCGTGCTCAACATGAAATGTCTCAATAATTGAACAGAAAGTGGGAAACGCAATGTCTTACTAGGTTACTTAGGTACTACTGGAACTAGAAAGTAAAAATTTAGAATGTAGTGTTTGGAGTATAGTGAGGCACTAAGAGAGGGTTGGTCGATACTGTTACGGGAACGGAAAAAGGAATTATAGAGTCGTAAAAAACGAACTTACAGGCCGCTTTTTACATTTACAGTTAAAATTTTTCAATAAAAACAATAAACATAAAATACAAAACCGACTAATGACCGTTAAGCTGCATCATAAAATGTTATAGCTCCAAATGGTTTGGAACACTTTTGTTACAGCTCGTTCGTAATCAATCTTATAAGCTATGCTTTGCATTCGGTTTCTCTTTTATTATTTTCAATGTATTTATATTATGTAATCCAAACTGTGTGTTTAATAAAATAAAACTGAAGTAAAAGAAGAAGTATGGAGGAATACATTAACAAGACTATCTTATCTAACAGGAGATCCGTGAAATGAAAAATAAATTGTAAATAATATAAGATTAGAGCGAGATCATCGTGACGCATATTTTTTAGCTTCACGCTGTATCCCGCACACAGCAGGGTAGGCAGAGGGAACCTCGGTGTCAAGACAATCCGTTCCTTACTTTCTGCCGAGTTCTGGAGGCATTGCGTGTTGAGTGGCAGAACTCAACGCCGCGCTTTACCTCAACACCAGAGCGAAGAAAAATGGAAATATAAACGTAAACAAATATTTCACTTCCTCGAGTGGGAATTGAATCCACAACCGTCGCGTTTACGGGCGGCACCCTTGTGCCACTGCGCCACGACGGCCTCCTTCCAAGTTTTAATATCAGCTTTACATTTGTACAATGTGTTAAACTGTCTAACATTGAGATAGAAACGTGATCTCACACAAATTGACTGCCACCTTGAACTGATAGCCTGAATAGTCGTAGGCGTTTGATATTATCATTTCTATTCAATATTCTAGATTTTGCGTAACGTGAGTTTTGAATACTAAAAGATTGTAGATAACTAGCGTGCTTATAACAAGTTAGAGGATTGTACACGTCTCGATCTCGAGATATCTATTTTCTTAGATAATTTTATTAGTTTCTTTTTAAACTACCGCTGTATTCCGTGAAAAAAAAATGAAAATAATGTATATTTGGATATAAATATATATTAGTCGATATCAAATAAGTGAAATATTTATTTACGTTTATATTTCCATTTTCTGGTGGCTAGGCAAAAGCGCGGTGTTGAGGTCCCGTCACTCTACACGCAATGCCGCCAAAAATCGACGAAAATTAGGAAACGGAGTGTTTTAACACTATGTTCCCTGCTGTGTGTGGTATACAGCGTGAAGCTGATTAATTTTTTTTAATTGAATCTAATTCATATAAAGGAGATAAACAATTTGCTCAATTAGGAATTAAATTAAATTTAATAGACTTTATATATATATAAAGTCTATTAAATTTATATTATATATAAAAATTCACCACACCAGCGACTTTCAGCCTATTGACCTAAATAGTTAAAATTTAACAAACATGGTTCAAATCGATAATTTTAAACTGTTATGTTAACTGAAGACATAACCAAGCGTGGACGAACGTAATGTATGGAGATAACTGTCTACGGAGTAATATATGAGATTTATGTTCAATGTAATGGATTTACATAATTTACGGGTTAAATGACTTAAAATTCTGTATTCTGGTTTGTAGGCCCTTTAGCAAGTAAAGACGACACTTGTGAGTTCGACCAGCAGTAATAAATTAATTTCAACTCCTCTCGTATAATAAGTTAGCTTGCACTAAAAAAAACCAATTTCTGTAGGAATTTCGGAAAACTTTCCATAAAAATCCTGGTATTAGGAAGATGACCAAAATCACGTTAAACATAATATATTAACGAATGTTCAATGTCACAGCGGCTCATTAGAATATTTAACACATTATCTGTCGTCACATTATCATACGTTTGTGCCAATAACAAAAAAACGTGATTGTCACAGTTATAATATATGAGGCCGTCGGGGCGCAGTGGCACAAGGGTGCCGCCCGTAAACGCGACGGTTGTGGGTTCGGGTGAAAATGGGAGAAAATTCAAAATATTATTTTCTTGATGTTAGCTTGATTAGTTAGATGTTAGCCATTTCTACCTGACCACGCGAGCGGAGCCACAGGTCTTAGCTAGTTATCATATAAAATAAATATTACCAAAGCTCACTAAGAGTCAACATAATCAAGTTATCGGTCGCCCAACCGGTTGATTTATCAATGTGTCGGAAATCTAAGTTGACTAATACTAAATACTATATAGTTAGTACTGAACTTGTGTAACTTAGATCTTTTACATGGATAATTTCGTAATAATCTACATTTCAAACCTTTTAATTAGACATTATTTATGAGTGTGTGCGCATACGCACACTCATTCCCCTAAGCTATGGCTTAGACTATTATTTGCATATTTCTTTTAAAAATGCAAGTCGTTAAATATAATAAGAAAAAAAAATATTTTTTAGGCTTTAGAGAGTTAAGGAATGTGATGATGGCTGTAGATGGCTAGGTTCTTTTTGCTGTTATGTGCGGGCTACACGCACCTAGTGTTAAAACACTCCGTAAATGGAGTTCGAGGGGAAGAAGTCATGGCATATTTTGTATTTAGACAAGAACCCTAGAAGATAATTAGCGCTGTCTTTTCTTTAAAAATTATGAAAATAATATGCAATATGCAAAACACAGTAACGAAGAGAAAGCTAAACATAACATTAAAAAAATAACAATATTTTATATAACTTTTATAATAACAAACGAGAGTTGGAAAACATTATATTTTCATATATATATATATATATTTAAATGACTCTAGCTCATTTAAATATCAACATAACGTAACAACGACGTCGCTTATAAAATTTCCCTTCGAAGCCCATAATTCTCGGGAGCCGTGTCTATTTACATACTGTAGTGCATTTCGAAAGTGAATTATCATACAACATGCATAACGCTATTTAAATATGTATAAGTCTATTGTTCGTCGCTAAGAGAAATTATATCAATTGCGGGTGTTCATGCAAAACTGGCCTAACTTACATTTTTCAATAACTTGAAATTTATATTTCTTAAATAATTTTAATTTTCGAGTCTCTATTTACATTTTAAAATTTTCAGTTTTCTCTATTATACATTTCCAATGAAATTCTTTAACCGGAATCAGTTTTTTTATATCCGGACTCTTCAAACACATTAGTGATAGATAGTTTCATTTAAAATCTATATTACGCACTTTTTCAAAGTGAAATTTAAACCCACAACTATCAGGTTCAATCAATCACTTTCCCATTGCGCCACATTTGTATGGATATTCATTTATTCTTTAAGAACTGATAACGGAGTGCTTTAACACTGGGCTCTCTTTCTCTCTATCTTTTAGGATAAAAAGCGTCCAGCCGCAAAAAAATCTACAAGTTAGGTCACTTTCCTTCAAACTCGTTTGTGGTCGGCGAAATTTAGCCGCTTTCGATTCTAGAAGCGTGGCAATCAAAATTGTTTGGTGCGACGCGACGGCCAAATTACCGAGTTTTCTCTCGTAAATCGCGCCGATTACGTGGAGGTTAAAGATACAATGAGATAATACGCTTCGTGAGCCAAATAAACACCGTGGTAATGTTTCTAATGTACTTTATTAATAGTAGCTAGTTCAATTAAAAAAATCGGAGAAGCGCGGGTCAGTCTCATCCACCGAGGATTCCGTACAATATTTGGAGGTTTTCTCATTTAGTGCTCCTCTACACTCTCTGAGCTGCCTGCACTTTTAACTTTTAAAGTCCAGTAGTCTAATCAGTTGTGGTGCAGTGGTGACTGTAAACGCGACAGGTTGTAGATTCGATTCTCACTCGAAAAAATTAATGAAAAAGTTCATTACACCCATTTATGAGACTTAGCATGCATAAATGATATTTTTTAGCTTCACGCTCATCTCGCATATAGGAATGTAGGCGGAGGGAGCCTAGTGTTAAGACACTCAATTACCCACGCCACGCCAAAGTTTCTAAACATTGCGTGTTGAGTAGCGGAACTCAACGCCGCGCTTTGTCGAAGGAGAATCGAATCCACAATCATCCCATTTACAGTCAGACATATTGATGTTGTCAACATAATATGTATATCTAATATATATATATATATATATATATATATATATATATATATATATATGATATTATCTAAACAAAGTAGTTTTCTACATTGTAACTAAATACGTAAGAATACTTTCAAGTAGCGTGAACAAACTTGTTTGACACCGATAATTCAGCTGAGTCAGATCTCTTAGGTAAATATATGCAGTAGAGGCCATCGTGGCCTAGGGTCACCAGCGGGCAACTGTAAACTCGACAGGTAATGGGTTCGAGCCCCACTCGAGTTAATGAAAAATTTAATAATTTCAATTTTTTGAGTAAGTTTAGCAACTCGAACACTCAATGCCTCCAAAATTTGGCGGCAAATCGGAATAGGAAGTGTTTTATACTAGGTTCTTAGATTCCCATTTTGAGACGTTCCGTGTTAAATGGCGAAACTTAAAGCCGCGCTTTGTAATTAAATACATCAATGTAATTTATTTGGAAGAACCGATTTTCAAGTCTTGAACTCAACATATCATTTTAAAAAATACGATAACACGCAATGCTTCCAGAATTCGGCAAAAAGTGGGGAACAAAGTGTCTTAACACTAGGTTCCCTTTGCCTACCCTGCTGTGTGCGAGATACAGCGTAAAGCTGATTTAATTTTTTTTAAAAAGGGTTACAGATGACTTTTGAATTTTAAAAAAACGATGAAAGTGTATAATTTATTGTGACGAAATTCTAAGCTTGCATTTCAATTAGATGAAGTTATGCAAAAAGTAACCAAGCAAATTAATAGTAGGTACTTTGATAGAAATAATAAAAAAGAATTATAGCAATGGACTATAAAAAATATTTAAATGAGACTCGACTATAAAAGCAACGGCTGTGGGTTCGTTCCATTCGGGGGATTGAATTATGTCACGTTTTCATTTCTCAGTTCTGGTAACACCACTAACAGCAGCGATGACACCCAATGTCTTGAATTCAGCAGAAGATAGAGAAGGAAGTATCTTCACATTAGGCTTCCTCTGCCTATCCTGCTGTACTATATAAGCTGAATGAATTAATCATCTGAATTTTATGAAATTTACCATGAAATTATTTTTATTATATTACAGGACCTATTGAGAAGATTTATTTAAACTGATAAGTAGAATATTATATCTACTGCTTCTTCCGTATTGCATTTGTGACTTCAATTTTACTTAAATAAAAATAAAAAAAAACTAAATCTATGATTGAGCTTGAAGACGACATTAGTTACGGCCACAATTACAGTTCAATATTATAATCGCCGATGTATTCTAAAATATTTCGATGGAGATGTACCGGTACATGACCGATGTTCACTTCGCTCGCTATAATTAATAAAAAAAAATGTATCATAACGATATATTTCTATTTGTATTAAAGCATTAACGGAGAACAGTGTAAGCCCGTACACTTTCTAAATTATGCCCATATACTTTTTTTCTTAACAGGATAGCTGTGTATAACTAGTGTTAAAACTCTTCGTACGAAATATTGCGTGTGGACTGGCGAAGCTGGTTTCGCTTTGCCTCTTTACCAGAGCGTAGATATTAAATAATTCTACTTTCTTCTTCTTCTAATAGGTATGAAACAAAGACGGAATCAAGAACTTCAGAAAGGATTCTCGAAATAAAAAAGAAAACTAAAAGAATCTTTATATAACAAACCTTATATAAATTTCCGTAACAACATGAGGGTATTCAATACACAATTCTAACAATGGTGGCTCCGAACAATACGTCTACGTAATACCAGTTCTTACAAAACATGATGAAAATTTTATTGGGACTCGTTGCCAATGCGATGGTCAGTTAAATAGTGCAAATTAGGTAAACTGTTTACAGTTGGATTTGTCAATGTAAGCAAAAAGATGATTTGTGAAATAATGTATTATTTGAATAAATAAAGGTTTAATTTTCCAATCGATTTGAAAGTTGGCGCTTGTTATTTTTTTTTTAGTATCAATGCAAGTTAGCGCGGGAGTAGTGTGTAATTTTGTAAAATTTTACTTATAAAAAAATCACCTCGAACATTATACAATCCATCAAATTTTAAAGTCCCGACCACCTGGAAAATACTCCAGACACGCCCATGGTTGATCATTTTGTTCTGTAGTACGATTTTTAAAAACTCATAAGTCTTTTATTAATTATTACTGCCCGACCTGGGCGTCTTCGCCCGCTTGAATTTATTAATTATGTTTATGAAATTACTTTCAGTTTAGGGAATGAATTCTTAAAAACCGTAGAACACGTAAACAGTTCTTAGAAACCAATTAAATATTTTTAAGAGTCTAAATTTCAAATTTAATAAAAATCGGTGCCGATTAAAATTTTATTCCATACAAATATGCAACCCTTATTTTACCCCTTAGGGGTTAAATAAGGGTTGCATTTTTCTTCCCGTCCACATTATGAAAATTAACATACGAGTACGTCCAAATTTCATATCTCTACCATTAGCGGTTTACTGCTGTGCGTTTTACCTCAATCAATGGGAACATCTTTTATATGTTTGCTGCCGGTTGCTATTGCTGCCGGTTTGTGTCAGTGATCCCCCACGCTGCGTGAGAACTTAGGGCGAAAAATGTTTTGTTAAATTAAAAAAAAACCAAATTTAAAAATTCGTTTTTTAAGTGTTACGGAACCTAACAATTTGGTTTGTCTTGTCCAAACGAAATGATTGAATGAAAATGATTTAAATAAAAAAAATTAAACTCACAAACATCGCGAGTATAGCCTTCAGAGTATCTGTACCACTACAGCACAATGTATATTACGATTTTTTATTATTAATAACAAAAAACACTTGGGAACTAAGAAAACATGACACTCGACTCCCATCAAAGCTATCCAATACAATCAAGCAATTAAAACGAGATGTTAATTTCTTTACGTGTATCATATAATAGGGAGGTGTTTGCACTGTGTACCAGCAGTTTCACTGTTCACTTTCTAACACTGCACTGGAGTCAGTGACTCGATTATAATATCGATATATTTTTATCTTCACGGTGTAACCCGCAAATACATAGCGTTAAGGCAGTCTGTCTCCGTAGTATGTGGTAAAACGTGGAATTATTAACACATTGCATGTTGAGTGTAGAAACTCAACGCCTCGATTTTGCGAGATTTGATATTAAAATGAAATAATATCCAAAATTATGACAAATTGAACATGGTGAAGTTAGTGTTTTAACACTTCGTTTTTCAGTGGTAATAAAGCCAAACTATTTATCTATCTCAGAAATACGTAAAATAATACATGTACATGTAAATATGCAGTTTTATTTAAATATTTTTTAATGAAATATGTCCAGGTTTAAAGATGACTTTTGAATATTATAATTTATTTGGAGTTTTAATTTTCCAAGAGGCAAGCCAATCTTCATTCTAGTTATAGCAATCTTAATGTATTCTGACCTATAACAAATACTTTTAACACATTATTAATATAATTGAATAATTTCATTTAAAATATGTAAAATAGCTTCATACAACAACTATTTATTTTTTAATTAAGTATTATAAAATACATTTATTAATGAATTAGTAAATAATATCCAAATAGTGATTAGCCAACATGTTAAGTAAAACTAAAATGGATAATTATTTAAAATATAGACACACTTAAATAGTGTTTTTAATTAAAAGTGTTATTTTCTTATTAATTATTTGAAATTGAATATTAACTTAAAACATTAAGTACCTAGCTAATTCAAAATATAATAAAAGCTAGTTTGATTTTTTTATTCTTGTATACTATATATTATAGGCAGAGGGAATGTAGTGTTAAATACTCCAATCCCCTTGCAATTTTCAAAAAAAAAATGTGTTTGAGTTGAGGAACTGTGCTTTACCTACCAAAGAAGGAAACAAATATAGCTGAATGTTCCTAAATCTTCAAATATTCAAATGTAAATATTATTAACAAATTAAGTTTTTACTCAATTAATTTTTTATTGAAAGTATTTTAATCAAATTCTAATCTTATCCCAAACTGTGCAAATATTGCAATTATCTATACTTATTGTAGTCGCGGAATGTTGTGAGAAGCTACAGTGATGGAGTAATGAATCTATTGTTTTTCTTCATGATATTTTACGAAATTTTTCACGTTAATGAACATTGCCTAGACATTATTTATATTATTGTTTGGATAATTAAAATAAGTATATTTTTTAATTTATATATAGCCATTAAAAATATTATTCCACAGTTCGTCTAATAAAAAATATATTATGTTAATTTTTTTTTAATATTCACACAAATCTCACAATACAATTAAAACAATGAATAATTAGCATAATTTAGGCATAATAAAAGTGGTTATCCTCTCTCCTTACCTGTTAATTAAGCTTTGACACGGCCTTGTTTCCTCAAGCAGGATGTAAACTTTTAATATTCACACACGATCACAACACAACAATCTTTTACATCGTATAAAAGACTTGTATATTTATAATTTTCAATATACTTTCATTTAAGACGTACGTTCAACATATTTTCACACAAATATAACTTAAAACGACGTTTTTAATACATTTTATAATCTAATTTCTAAGTTTCGTGGCGTACTACAAAATAAAATTTACAAGTGAAGTGACACACTAACAGCTGCCAACCTGACACTGAACGTCAAACGTCATTAAGTCCCCACCTTTAAGTGCTTAATGACAGGTAGATTAAAATGTAGATTATACAGGTAAATTGACATAAAAAAAAGTGAAAACGGGTAATATTACGTTATCACGATTTACATATACTTTTTGTTTGATTGAATGGTAAGTAAACAAATCTTACACGCAACACCTCGATAATTCGGCGGAAAGTGGAAAACAGAATTACCTGGATGAGGAAGTGTCTTAAAACTAGAGACAAAAAAAACATTTATTATTAAAACAAATATAATTAATTAAATAACTTTATTTTATATACAATTTAACCGTTCATGTCTTATTAATAATTGGTGTACATATTTAACTACTTGCTTTCGGTGGTCTAGCACCAAAAATGTTTGTGCCAACTCGAACAGTTGTGGCTCCCAATTCAATCTGAAATTTTTTCCAATATAAAATTAAATACTCGTAACACAAAAAGCTCAAAAAAGTAAACAAACAACTTGAAAAGAGATGTTAGTCTTTAAGCTACTGCTGAATGTATTGATTTAAATCATGGCTAAAAACATTCAATTAAGTAACCTTTAATTGAATGTTTTTAGCCTGTTTGGGATCTACAACGCCACAACAGATACATCAAACTTATAAACTGTGACTTTTGTCAGAGGTCCATATCTTAAAAGTAATTTTTTATCCCTGATAGGGATAAAAAAATTGATGGTATTTGGAAAACGTAATATAAAAAAATATACATACTGCATGTTCAAAATCCGACGACATTCCCATAGATAATTCTACTTCATTAACATCCAAGTTTAATTTCTCACAAGCTTCCTTTCTACATTTGGCTAGTGTTAGAAAATCTGGGTTTGGACCTTTAGATGTATCATAGTTGTATTGTCCTATTGTCATTAAACCTTTGAAGTTTAAATTTTGGCAGTTTTTTATTACATGCTCAACAAGAATTGTTGCTTCTGCTGGTTCAATTCCATTTTTAGCTAAAAATTGGTTTGTCATATAAAAAAATAAACTGTGGTAATTATAATAAACTGTTTTAATAGGCTTTCAACAGAGATTGTATGATTGTAATGGGGTCACCATTCATTTTGGGACTGGCCAATGGGATAATTGCCTATTTAGGTGACCCTATCAAAGTACCCTTAACACTAAGTTTCATCTATCTACACTGTAAAATGTGGGATACAGTTTGAAGTGAATAAAAAAGTTGTATATCATATTTGTATTCCTAATAAGTTACCATCTTCTCCACTTGTATTAACCTGTACCATAATATTTAATTTCTCTTCCTCCTTCCGAAATTTAATCCATTGCTTATTCAAATTATCCGCCAACTTTTGTGAATCAACTGTTTCCATTATATATAAATTGGGTAAACCTAATAATTTATTTATTTTATTTGTTTGGCAATGACCTATGAAATGCCATTTGATATCTTTACATTTTTCAATTATGTTAGGATCATTTGCTTTATCAGCAAGTTCATTTATGTAATTTTCACCAAAGTGCCTTTGACCAGCTTCATATGCCTCTATTATAAGTGGTATAGGTTTTATTTTTGATACGGCTACTAGTTTCGGAGCAATTTGTGGAAGATCCTGGAAGTTTTTTTTTAAATATGTACTTTTATTACAAGGTAGACTGTAACATATGAATATCATTTCAAAACCAATATCTTAAATTAGTAAAAAATAAAATCAAAGTTGTAATTTATTTTATCAGTCTTACTTTGATAATATTTAATAATAAAATCCTTGAACTTATACATGTAATCAATGTTAAAATGATATACCAATATCGTTTCCGAAGAAGTGTCTCTTGAAATGGAATAGTTTTCATCTTAAATAATTTATGAATGACAAAGCAAAATAATATTATTTACTTTGCATATCTTAAGATTGCTAGAACAATTGTACGATGCCAATAAGAATGTTCAAGGGTATATTATAATTCACTTACTTTACTCCTTCTTGCCACAGCAGCCTCTATTTGAGATAACACTGTTTTTAAACCATACATGACGTCTATTTCATCTGCTTTTTCGCCAGACATTATTTATTATTTTTTTGGAGAACTAACCCAAAAACTGACGTAGTTATCAATTGTTATCAAGATCAATGTCAAATGCTACTGATGTCTGAATGTCAAAGTATATAAGACCACAGTTTCATACAAGAAAAGGATTTTTCTTTATAATTATAAAACTCTTATAATTTGTAGAGTAATAAAATATCCTTCGGTAAATAAATCAAATATTTCTGCGTTTCGATTTTATTATGTGATAAATGCACATACATTCAAAATTCTTCAATTAAACAGAAAACTACATGAAGAAACTATTTGTAACTCTGTCTGGGTGGCGGTTCCTACACCCCAGCGGGGACACATTGGTGCGCGTCGCCTTGGGGAGATGCCTTAGCAGTGCGTTCTCTCGAGGTTTACGTGGCGACTGGCAGGGGTCGCTGCGAGCAAGCTTTCCATCTTGTATCCCCTAGCAAGGATGTCACGGTGAAAATGAAGAAGAACCTGCTCGGCAAGCACCAGGGGCACAACGAATGAGTGGTGAAAGAATGGCAAAAAAATTATGATGGAAAAGTGAATGGAAAGAGAGGTAGGGAAGACCTCGGTTGACCTTTGAAAACACAGCATCAAAGATACTGGAGGAAGGTCATGTAAAAAGCATGGGGACCCCCCCGAAAGGTATGTATGGAAAAATTAATGACCGTAGCGAGTGACGAGTGACGAGGCGAAAGATGTATGTAGAGACTGTAGCGTTTGGCCCTCCGTTCTCTCTGAATATCCCGCTAGGGATGCAGCGTGAAGCTATGTATATACCGTATTCTTATCAAAGGTATGTCTCTTTCTATATAAAAATTGCAAAATTCATTTAATAGTAGCATGTTTTAAAATGAGTGGCAAGACTAGAAATTCCATTAATCAATCAATTAATTCCCCAGAACTAAACATACCACATAAAAAAATAATTTATGCACCTGGCATCACTGCTTTGAAACGTCAACAAATGTGATTGATTTTCCCATTTGTTTTGTTGCGTTTTCCCATTACGGATATTGTAATTACTGTACTAAATATTATAACTATGCGCAAATCAGTTTTACTATATTTTGGCTGACATATAATTAGCCATGACCGTGCTAGAGAAAGCGGAAAAGGCGTTGGAGTTCTTGAAAAATAGTGAAGGGATCGCCAAGTAAGTTATGCGGTATTGTTTATGATGATTGATTTAATTTGTTCCATTTAATTTAAATGTAATTTGTTTTTTTTATTAATTGATAACAACAGTATTAACTTAATGAATTGGGTAGGGTTGTTAGTTAAAAAATAATGATGAATTTATGTAAAAATGATAATAACAGAATTGACCGTATCTGTTGTATTGCTCTTCTACCCTCCTCTACTTTTTGCCTTTTCTAGTCATATTATGTTAAAGACAAGAGCTGAACATGCTCATACGAAATAATTGCAACACAATCTACAAATGTGGATTGCAATCACAACTACCTACATACAATCAGACATGGTCTGACTATTTAACGATTCTTTAAACTTTTTCACACAAATAGCAAAGGCCGTCGTGGTGCAGTGGCATAAAGGTGTAACTGTAACGAGACGGTTGTGAGTTCGATCTCCCTTTGAGGAAGAGAAATATTTATTCACATTTATATTTTCATTTCTTCGCTCTGGTGTCGAGGCACAGCACGAGGCGCACGACAAAGCAATTCTGCCATTCAACACGTTATGCCTCCAGAATTCGGAAGGAAGTGGGGAACGGAGTGTCTTAACACTAGGCTCCCTCTGTCTATCCTGCTGTGTGTGGGATACAGTAAGAAGGGGAAGTTAATGCAAATATATATTCTATTTCCAATACATTGTCTTGTTTATCTTTTTGTGAGAAAAAAACTTGAAAATAATTCATTCTTCTGTGTTAGAAGCAAACTCACAACTGCTGCATTTAAATTTGTCATAAGCTGTACCTCTTATGCTTATACTAACTGAATATCTTTCTAATACTTCAGAGGCCATGAACTACAAGCAGCAGCAGGTACACTTGGTAGGTGTCTTGGAGCTTTAGGCAGTAGACAGAACTGTGCTAGGCATTATGCTAATTTATTGCATACTGCTATACCTACATTGTTAAATTTGGCAAGTCATGAGAGTGTAAGTATTATCTATATATTTTATTGTTTAATTGCATATAGTAAGGTATGCAGAAAGTACTAATGTTAAGTAAAAAATATTTAGTTTCCTTTTATAAATTAAGTTTTTAGTATATTAAACTTATCTGCCATTAGTATTAAATTACTTAAATTCTTCAAGTGGACTTAAAACATTTAAGATTCTATTAAATAATGACAGGTATGTGTTTTTATTGACCTCCAACTCTGATCACACAGTCTCAAATTGGATGGGAAGTGAAATGATCATCATTACAAGAATCATAATGTGAATCTTCTCATATCCTGGGAAACATTCTTTATATATGGATATTTTATATTCGTAAATATTAGCACTCACATAGACTTGTCTATAGTATCCATATTCTTTAACTTTTTAATTTATTTTCTTACATATCTTTTTCATTATAGGCAGAGGTGCGTCTGCTGGGTGATGAAGCACTTAACAGAGCCGTCGCTGGAGGATTTGCCTTCCATTCTTTTAAAACTAATATTATATTGCAAAACCAAATAGATTCTGGTAAAAATGCAAGGTCAGTGTGATAATGTCAAACTATAAAAACTTCTCCCTATTATATAAAAAAATATAATTCTCCATTCTGATAAGGTGTAGAAGTTGTGGTTAATTCTAATATTCAACATGCCTGAAACATCAAAAACTATTTCTTTAATTCTTGTATTTGAAGTTTCTACAACATTTTTTTACAATTCTACTGTGTTTTAACACTAGGTTTCCAAGTTCTTTATGCCTACCCTGTTTTGTGCGTGACAGCGTGACGACAAAACAAAATGTGAAAATTTTACAGTGATATTGATTATACAGCAGAATAACAGAATAATAAATAATATCAAAAAGAATAATTAGATACATTTTTTTTTACATTCTGTATAATTTGACTATAATAGAACTATAAGCTTAAGCGGGTGAAGGCGCAGGCGGGTCTTTAGTATTACAATAAAATATTAATATTTCTAGATGGATACGAGCAGCCTTATCCCGTATTTGCCTCGGTAACTGCTGGCTTAGGCCGGGTGTCGGTAAAATAAGATCTCAAGCGCAAACCCTCTTTCCGAAACTAAGTCAAATTATTCGTCAGTCAAATGAAATAACACTTATAGTTGAGGCGTTAGAAAATAATCTGCCCAGGATATTGAATGCACTTGCTGAATATACTACTGATGAAGAGATTACTGGTTAGTATAGAACATTTTTTTTTATTTCCAGAAAACATCGAATTAAGATTAAGGCACTATGGCCTCAATATAACTATTACACTAATAAATTATATATATTTGAATTATGTTAGATTTTTTTTTAATTCTACAGTACAGGATTCATTTTTACTATTAATAAAACGGAGGTGGGCACAAACAACCCGGCTTCCCGCATTCCGATGCCCATAAGCGTGAATTTTAAAAAGAAATTAATATATATCAATACAAATACATACACGAGTATACATATATACATCAATATAAAATACTTTTCCAGATCTTTCTAAAGCTCTCCTATCACACATAAATTCCTCTGAGCCAGCTGTAAGAAGAGGTATATCAAACTGTATAGCACATTTATGTTCTCATAGAGAAACTTTATTGGGAGATGTGCTGGTTAGAATGTATGGTGAGTTTTCCTTTTCTAATTATGAAGATACTAATACTACTAAATTTATAATTATGAAGATAATTATAAGTACTATTGTTGCTTAGTGGTGTTAGAAGCTCAACGCTAAAAAAATCCCGCTTTATTTCTTGCGCCGGTTCTCAGGTCTTAGGCGGTCATTCTAGTGAACCGCTGGTAAATTATTTGACGTTCAAAAAATTAAGCATGTGTCTTATTATTTTAAATAAAATTATTTGCCTAGAATTTAAATACGAAGCGCGGCAAACATCGCTTCGCATTTAGCAAGAATCGATAACATAACTATTGTTCAGTGCTTGATGCGGTCAAGGTTAGTACTCTGACCACAGTAACGTGAAAATTATGAACATGATGTAATATAACCTATAGCCGTACTTGATAGATGGACTATACAACAATAAAAGAATTTTCCAATTAGATCCAGAAGAATTCAGTCGAAAGTGGCAAATGGAGTGTCTTAACACTAGGTTCACAGGTTCTCTATCCTGCTTTGCGTGGTATAAAGCTGGACAATGAAGCTAGTAAATACAAATAGCTCCTGATATTTGTTTTTTCAAGCATAACAACTCTTCCACTTTATATTAATAGTATATATATTATGTAACTGTCTTTTTATAGAAAATCTTTGGCCCTCCACACTAGAAGATACAGTTATAATCGGTTGGTTTTGCGTTATAAAAGCAATATTTCAAATAAATGATATATCTAAGTTTAAAGAACATGAAGTTTTTACTGTACAAGATTATTTGGAGGTAAGTAATTTTAATTTGTTATTGATATCAGATAGAATGTTGGTTGTGGTTACCAATTCAGTTGTAATATAATTTTTATTTTTGGTCGCCGATTTCTTGAGGAATTTTGGCCTTGTCCGTTCTCTTGTTACAAAAGACAGCCATGACACTGTCATATTTAAAATGAAAATTGAATTAATTAGTCAATTCAATTCTATGGCATTTGATTGTAAAGGTGACTATTGTGAGTTCGATACCCATTCAGTGGAATAAGTTTATTTATGTGTGAAGGTAAAATATCTGAATTTGATGCACACTACAATGTATTAAAAGTAAAACTACATACAAAAAATATAATTTTGTTACAGTTATACCATCTGACTATCCATTATATAGAAATATCAACAGAACACAATACACAGAATACTTTATTGGAGTGTCTTTGTATTTTATTATCAAGAACTAAAGATTTGTATAGAAGTGCTCTATTGGAGAAAAGTCCGAGGTCTGTCTGTTTGGATGAGAGAAAAGGTCATAGACGGAATATAAGTAAGTTTCTTTTTCAGTCTCACATTGTATTCCGCACACAGCCGCGTTTGACCTTGATATCAGCAAAGAAATAAAAATATAATTTTAATTTCTAATTCATTTGCTCAAGTGGAGATCGAACCCACACCAGTCGATTTTGCAGCACACTTTGTGCCCCTGCGTCACGACTGGGGCCTCAAATATATATTATTATTTAATTTCAGGTTATTCTAGTGCAGTATCAACCCGTACAATAGCAAGTATGCCGTTAGATATAAAAGACAGTGATATTAGTTTTAAAGGTGCATTACAACTTGGTAGCTTGTTGCAGTTAAATTCTAATAGCGGTAGCATTGATGAATTGGCTATACAGGTAATAATAAATACAATCTATGTGAAATGTTATATTTCTAACACTTAAGGTGTTATAGTATACTAGATTCTGTCCTGAGAATGTTATAGAAAACATATAAAAACTTACATAGTGGGACTCGAATCTACGTAAAGAAATATTTCTTTCACATATATTATGTCCCTACAATGTAATTATTTATAATGTCCAAAAATCTCACAGTTATTCCTCAAAATTTAAAATAATAACGATTTTTATTTGAAATCTTGAAATATAGAGGCTGCTGTGGTTCAATATCAATAGCATAGCATGTGACTGAAAACGAGATGTTATTAGTTCGATGTAATGTAATGTAATGTTTCAAAAAAAATTGCGGTGCATGGGGAAAGCAGGGTCTTAAGACGAGTTTTCAGAGCTAAATTTAAAGTGCAAAAATAGCAGAAATTAAGCAGCGTTGATTGGCGGAACACAACGCCGCGCCTTGCCTCGACATCAGAGCGAAGAAATGAAATTATATATATATATATATGTTTAATAAATACTGGTATAGTTATATCTCTCTATTAGACACCAGATTCACAAAATAGTGAACCGGACATACATATGTCGGATACGGAACACCTGTCGACAGTCCTAACGGAGAAGTTGCAGGAGTATGAGGAAGATGCAGACGATCTGGCTGTAACAGAAGATGGATTGAAGGTGTGTGGTTTTTTTTATTGGATCCGTCAAAATAAAAAGTTATATGCTTATTTTTTTTAATTATTTACAAATTTGAAAAATGAATCATGTTACTTCTTACTTTAAAGTGTCGCAGTCGGGAAGCCCGCATTATTTCATTTGATGTTAAGTACTACATTTTTTGTGATAATATGATATAGTTATTTTATATCATACTTCTTTCTTAACAAATTCAGTTAAACACTTATTAAAGAATGCTTACAAAGTTTGAACTATTTTCTCATTTTACAATTTTTTTATTTTGCTTATGCATTATGCACGCACTTAGAGCAGTGTATGCAAAGGGAATCTGAAAATATAGTGCTAAAACACTCCGTTCCCCATTCAAGCACTGCCTTTCCCCACTTTCCGTCGAATTCTTGAGGCATTGCATGTTGACTGGCGGAATTCAACGCCGTCGATATAGATGAATAAAGTATTAAATTTATAATTCTTTTCCAGATTAACATTGGTTCAGCACTCGACGATGATATAAGACTGAAATACTGTGGACGTCTTCTCATTTCTAAGTTTCTTTTAACTGGGAACAAAGGAGGTGTTATATCTGATAGGTATTGAAAAAAATATTTTAGTAGTAAATTAATAATAAAAGATAGCATTTGGGTGTAACTGCGATGGTTGTCCAGTAGGTAATTGTTTTTTTTTTTTCTCGCTATAGTAAGAAGATAAAACTCGTAATGTTAAAAAATGGGGTGTGTGGAGAACTAAAAAAATTTTAAAAAAATTGGAAAAAAAAACGCATGGTTCAATAAAACTTCTTAAACATAAAAAGTACGCGCACTCACCATTCGCTAACTGAATTAAGAGTCATTTATCTCGTATGTTTTCTCTTTTCAGATCAGTTCGCGTGTCAGTGAAGTCATCGGCGTTGTCGTGTTTATCAATTATAATGCAGTTATATCCTCAACTAGCTACTTTATATCTGGACAAAGATGCAGATTTGAAATTTATTAACTTCTCTGGTATGTATCCTTTTATGTTAACGTTTTTTTTGTTATGTTTTATTTAATGTTATGTTTAGAATTCTTATATGTATTGATATTAATTAAAACTGAACTTATATGAGTACATAATCATTTAGTTTCTATGTGACGTTTTAAATAAACCATAGTTATTTTTGTTATATTATATTTAATAATATTTATTCACCAACTTGTTTTCTTTTAGTTTGATTAGAATGAGGAAAATGAAAATAAAGTTAAATGTCTCAAATTTTCTTAAATTACTTATTATTTACTTCTTATTTAAACATAAATAACGCTGTTTAGTTATATTTCTAATAATACGCTAACTTCAAATCTCAGGTTCATCAGAAGGCATGGATTCGAACCCAGATCATGTGAACGAGTTCATACTAGAACGAAATGTCTGCTACCAAGATTCCATAACAGAATCACTAAGTCAAGAACTATTAAATCGAAGCACAGACAGTCAATCACAACAATACAGAAAAGATAGTAAAAGTCTAGAAAAGTCCATAGATAGCGAGCTTAAAAGTTCTAAAGACGTCCAAAGCGCCATTTTGGACAGTAAATTAGGAAATTTAGTTGGAAGTGGTTTCAGTAATAACAGTACAAATGCTAATATGACTAACAGTAATTTCACAACGAATTCCAATATGACGAATAGTATCGATATCATATCGACTGGTTATCCGAGTAGCGGTGATATATTGTCATCGAGTATTGATTTAGATATGAAATTTGACCATTTTGGCGAATCACAACCGAATATAGAAATCAATGTTGACAAGAAACGCGAGTTGAAACGTATGGAGGTAATCGATAGTGATGATAGAATCGATACCGAATTCGAGTTTCAGCATGTTAGTGATGTTTTTTTTCTATTTGAGAATCATAGTGATCCTCAAATAAGGGGTTTGGTTAGAGTTTGTATGGCAAGTTATTTGATTTCTTCGTTAGACTTGTCACACGGTGATTATAACAGATGGAGAAATTATACACTGTTACCAAAGGAGATAAGTGAGTGTATTACTGTGGACAAAATTGTGGATATTATTTTGAAGGTTAGTTTTCGGTTTTATTATTGAAGTTTGTTCGATTTCGCATATTTCAGCAGGGTAGGCTGAAGGAACCTAGTTTTATGATACTTTGTTGAAAGTGGGGAACGGAGTGTCTTAAAACTAGGTTCCCTCTGTTTACCCTGCTGTGTGCGGGATACAGAGTGAAGCTGATTATTAATTTATTGTAACAATTATTATTAATTTTCTATAACAGTTACCAATTAATAATTTATATTATTATATATTTAATCTGTGTCTCAGGGTCTATCAGATGATATACACTCAACAGTGAACCACACGCTGTCGTTACTAAGTAATGTCTCGGAGGCACTGAGTGCTAGTGTCCACTACAATCTAGTCACTGACATATTGAATGCATTAATTAGTGTCCAATACAATGGATATTGGTTGTGCAGAGTGAATTTGGCTAAATTGTATGAAACATTGCCTTATGAAAGGTAAGTTTTTTTGTTTGGAATTTTTGAGTGGTAGTTTAATTTGTTTCTTTCGAATCATATGTAGTTAAAACCCTTCAGATATAGTTTTCGTTTCTTCGCTCTAGTAACGAACCACAGTGCGGCGTTGACTTGACTTCCGCCTGAACTGGCGGACGCAAGTCGCAATGTCCCTAGAATCCGGCCACATTCTATCACCACAAACTACCTACCTACCTACCACAACCAGTAGCGTTTATAGTCACACACTTGTGTCCCTGCGCATATATATATATTTTCATTTATAGTCTGGCTTCGTATATATATATTTTCATATATAATACAGTACAACCGATATGTTGAGGCCACTTTTAAGTTATGTTTTGGGAGCTGTTATGTATTGTACATTCAAGAATAAAATAATGAAAATCAAGAAAAAATCGACATAGCCATCTACAGTTAACTTCAGGGCGGTCTCGACTCATTTACCGTAATGTGTATTATATTAATGTTTTCTAGAATATTCACGCTACACTCTGAATATTACTCAAGAAGTAAATTGATAATGGATGCGTTATTACATTTGCTATCGGATCAAGATCAAAAAGTTAGGACTGCGGCTGCACAAACCATCGCAAGGTAAAAAAAAATATTTTTGTATACATTTGAATATTTATATTAGTTTAGATATCATTATTTTTTTCTATCAATGGCTCTAATTTTATTGTATTTTACATGAAATTGTGACAAATAATTTAATAAAAAAAAAATTGAACAACTGATTGGCCGAAAAAGACCAGCAACGAACTTGTAGTTCCTCTAGTTTTGCACGGGGTCAAGGGCAACTGTGATTACTTACTATCACGGAATTCGTATCTTACTTTGCCTTTACTTTTTCATAAAAAAAGTGTTTACGTATGGAGAGTATATATATATTAAAGTATATAAGGAGTGCACTATCGCGCTCCGTCTGCCATACTTGCCAGACGGAGCGCGATACCGCGCTCCTTGATGATTACCGTAATATATATGATTTATTTAATTAGTACACTTTACTAATACAAAACATTTATTGCATTTCAGAATTGTACCAAAAATCTATCTGCCTCGCAAATCGACACCTATATCAATAATGGCTCGTATAGCTAAAGAACAGAGTAAAGTATTCAATTTCGATACTAATTCACTATCTCTAGAGATAGTAAGAGATATATATTTCTATAATGATTTACCAAAACAATTAAAATGTGGGGAAATTTTGGAGAATGTGGACAGTTTGCATGTTACAATTGCCGATTTGATGGGAAGATTGATGGCGTCGAATAGTAAGAGTTATTCGGTTAGTATTAGACTTATTTATATTTCGTGATAATTCATCAGGTAACTTTTTTTGTTATACAAAATATAGTATTTATTTTGTGGTGTGTATGATGCAGTCTTACCGGAACTTAAAGTTTATGAGACTTTGTACATTAAAAAGTAAACTAATTTAGCCTGACTTGGAAATAAAACAGTAATTTCTTTAAGATCACATATTACAATATGATTATTGAATTGTCTTTCAAGACGTAACATCTATATCGAGTGTCTAAAATAGCTTTTTTCTTAATCTACATACTTTTTTAATTTCACAATAATCCTTTTTTATTGTAGCAAGGCCTCTTACAAACCCTACAACAAATATGTCACACGTGGTCTCCGTGGAAACATACCGAGGCGTATACGGAGCAAGGCTTGTTGTCCTACTGTCTGGACGTGCTGGAGTGTTGCAACGAAAGTGTTAGTGTAAGGTGCATGTTGATGGATGTGTGCCGGCTGGTTTATCCAGGTAAGTGGAGGATATGGTGGATGTGATTTTTTTTTCAGTTCAGGACATACATACACAGCTTCACGCTTTATCTCTTATGGGGTAATTAAAAACCAGAGAGGACGGGACGCCAAACGCTACGGTCTCTACATACCTCTTTCGTCTCGTCCACTGTCATCATCCTCTTTATGCATGCCCTACGGATGGTCCTCAAGCTTTTTACTTGATTTTCTTCCAATATCTTTGATCTCCCTTACCTCGCTTTCCACGTAATTTTTCATCGTAAATCTTTTTTGGCATTCTTTCACCACTCATTTGTTCGACGTACCCAAACCTGCTGAGCACGTTCTTCATTCTCACCGTGACATTCTAATACCTAGTACCTGCTATTCTGCGTATCTGTATATTTTTCAGTTCAGTGTCTACTAAAAAGACGAAAGTTTCTAATTGTGGTGCTAAAACACACAGACGAATTTCGACATGTTGTATGTTGAGTGTCGGTACTAAACAACGCAGTGTATCTTGATATCAAAGCGAGAAAATGAAGGTAGCTTATTAGGAGTATCCCCTGAGTAAAAATCACACGACCGTCGTGTTTAACTTTGACTGTAGTTAATTAAGTATATCTATATAAAAAAATATTGATAGTTCTTTCTTACTTACTTATTTACAGTCGAAATCCACAATATAATGCGTCATAAAACATCAAACCGTGATATATTCGAGCGTGACACGCAAGACATAAAAGAAAAATGGGAACACTTAGACAACGAAAAAGTTGCAAATTTAGCACAAAAGTTCTTACAAGTTACTTTAAAAATGCTAAATGTATTAGTGCATTTGATAGAGGAGTTTAATCCTAATTTACATTTAAATAAAAGTGGTATTGCCTTACCTGGAAGTCCTGTAAGGAAGAAAACTCAAGGTTAGTGATTATTATTTGTTTTGTGTATTTTTTTAGTTTTTTTAGTGTAACATATATAAATAGCATCATCTAAAATATTTTAGAAGTAAATCCACGTAAAAACAGTCTACCAACAGAAAATGAAGACAAAACACTCAGAAAACGACCTCCGATACCGCCCACGAGTTTGAAGGCAAACTTTGCTGGACATTTCTTTAATGAACCCTTTTATATGAAATTGTATGAAAATTTGAGAGCTACTTATTCTAATCATAAGGTAAGATTAATAATTATGGAAAGATATACGTAAGAGTGTATAGTATAAGAACATATTTTTTCACACATATGTTTTTCAGCTTCATATATTCTCTTACATAGCAGAGTTGTCAAAGGGAACTTAAGAACCTTTGTTACCCACGCACTGCACAATTTCAGATTTCGATTTCGGAGCTCAACCATACTTTTGTCTACCAGATCTCGAAAATAAAAATAATTTAAATATTCATTTGAGTGCGGGTGAAGCTAACAATTATCGATCATTGTGTACAGTAAGACATTTTTGAATTATACAAATACATTCACGCTGTATCCCGTACACAGCAGAGTAGGCAGAGGGAACCTAGTATTAAGACATTCCCTTCCCCACTTTCCGCCGAATTCTGGAGGCATTGCGTGTTGAGTGGCAGAACTCAACGCTGCGCTTTGCCTTGACACCAGAGCGAAGAAGTGAAAATATAAATTTAAATAAATATTTCCTGTCCTCGAGTAGGGATCGAACCCAGAACTGTCGCGTTATAGTCACACCCTTTTGCCGCTGCACCACAAGGGTCTCTAAGGAATAAGTTAATTTAATAAAATAATTACACCTAAAATATAAATGTGGGAACTTTTCATAATTCCAGATCAACCTAGACCCAAAATCAAGTATATTCTACGAATTCCTACATACAACGCTCAACTGCCTCGCAATACAATTAGAATTATCAACGGAAGGAGAATTTGGTAGTGTTACTGAAGAAATACTATTTTACCTCAAAGTTATAATGCCTTTGTGTCCAGATTTAACAGTTTATAACATAACACAGTTACTCAAATGTCTTTTTGGTACAAACATGATAAATCAATATACAGATTTCTTATCTATAGCTGATAAGAAACAGACGTTAGAGAAAACAATGTTTTTCCAAGATATAATGATGGTCAATTTAGGGAAAGTAACTGATGATGATAAAAGTAGTATTAGTTCAAATTCCAGTCAAAAATTGTGTCTAGACCAAAAGAATCCTAGGATGTTAGAAGAAAAAAATCTTCTTATACAAATGGAGAACTTCGCGAAGAACAGAATGGATAGAAAGTGGAGTACTAATAAGAAGGAGTTAGAAAGATATATATTGCTTTTTGAGCCGGTTGTTATACAGTCGTTGAAGGTTAGTTTTGTTTTCTATTAAATTTTTCCAGCTTCAAGCCGTATCTTCCATGTAGGAGGAGAAAGAAGGGAAAACTTGGGGTCAGGCACTCCGTTTCATACATTCAGCTAAAGTTTTTATAACGTTGTCTGTTGTGGAGGAGTGTTTTGTTGTTGTTGTGTTATGTAAAGTGGAGGAAGTGTTTTGTCTTGTTACCAGATTGCAGCTATCTGCAGCTAACTTCTGCTCGGCCATGACTCGTCGAGTATACTATCCTATTATCTTCTAATCCTTATTTTTTCTCCCAGAGTTACACAATGCAAAACGACATTCCCCTGCAATGCTCTGTTCTCCGTCTCCTCTGTCAGCTACTCTCGCTACGAGTGAACTACTGCATGTTAGACAGCGACCAGGTGTTCATAGGGTTCCTCATGCGACAGCTGGACCTGGTGGAGCAGCATGAGATACCGCCGTGAGTATTAATGTTGTCCTAGTAATTGTACTGAGAGACGTCAATCTGCAGTCCCCCTCCCTCTGCCGTCTCGAACTCGTCATCGTCGAGGACGGGAGAGGGAGGTGTTGACACAATCCGTTCCCCACGAACTCTGGATGCACTGCGTGTTGAGTGGCGGAACTCTACGCCGCGCCTTGTCTCGACACCAGAGCGAAGAAAAGAAAATATTAAATATATAATTTCCAAGTGTTTAGTGATACGCTTATGTCCCTGTGCCACAACTGGTCTAAATTATCTACTTTAATCATCTTTAGCTATATTTGAATCTACATGTGTACTAAGTTAATCGTATGGAGGCAGCATGAGGTACTACTATGAGTGTAATGCTGTTCTGGTAGTTGTAGGTCTTACTTATTTATTACATCCGTTAAATATGTTAGTTAAACACACTCGAGTGTGTCGGACAGGTATGTTTAACTAGCATTAAGTTTGTATATGAATAAAAGTGAAGCAGAATTATATATTATATTATTTTAAATTTTCAATTTGTTTCAGAAACTGTTGTGAACTCGTAAATAGCATATTGCAATTTCTAGTACAACTGTCTTCGTCTAAACATCACACTAAGCAACTTATAGAGATACCAAAGGTAAATTGATTTTTATTAACTTAATAACTAATTTTTATAAAATTGTTTCTTTTTCCTTAAACATCTTTTTAATTTACTTAAATTTAAAATATTTTAGGCAAAGATTGTGGAAGTGAATGTTGTAAGTCAAACGCACAACCATCGCGTGTACATTAAGATAAAGTCATCATATTTTTATATTCACTTTTACCGAAAAAAAGACATATTTTGCTATATCCCGCTATATATATAATAAAATAAATCTAGTGTTAAATCCACTCTGTTTCACAAGCAACATCTAATTTTCAAGACATTACATAATGTAAGTGGCGGAACGAAAACTAGAACGAAAAAATTAAAATGGTTCAACCCCCGTACGGTCGCAAATAGAAATTTTAATTATTTTGGTAAAAATTAAACAGAAATTATATGTAATTTATTTTTAATTTTTTGTTTTTAAACTTTTATTTTTCTAGTTAATTCAACTATGCGACGGTCTAATGGCGTCCGGTGCTCAAGACGAATGTATAGCGGGATTGGAACCTGTAGCCGTCAGAGTTTTCAGTAATATGAACGGTAATCGCTTATAGTAATAGTCATTGAAATATATAAAATTCTTATGTTAGTAACGTACAGAGATAAGTGGTGTTTAACGCAGAAATGCGGTATGTAAGTCCCTAACAAGAGTAATGAAAGAGGATTCTCGGAAATTTCTATGGGTACCGAAAATAACAGGTTTTTTTAATGTACTAGGCACGAAGTCACGAGCTATAAGTTCTTATATTAATCATACTTTATTTTAGATTAAATTTTATAAATCCAAATTGAAGTACATAATATATCAAATGATAAATCATTTAATTATTTATCAAAATGCTTGATACTTGATCATGTGTATTTACTTGTTAAGTGTGTATTGTGTTTGTAAATCAATTAATTTTGTGTTATATTTTACTTAAAATTTCAAAATATATTAATTAAATCTATAATATAATATTAATATAACATTAATATAGTTTTTATTTACATAATTATGTTTACGTTAAATTATTTTAAATATAGTGAATTTCCCAATTATTTTATATTTTCTTTAATTTTGTAGGTAACACAGTGTTAGGAAGAGCTCAGCAACAAGAAGTTCAAGCTACTAGAGAAGTTTTATTTTATATGTTGCAGAAAACTATGCATCAGCCGAAAGTAAGTGATTGTATTTAGCTTATTGTACTTTTAATAGTCTATATATTCATATAAAAATATGTATCATTCATCTCAAGCCCCACCAAATATTCTAGCCATTGCCTGTTAACTGGCAGTGCTCCACTCTGCGGTTCACATAGTCACACACTGTGCCGCTGCACAATGATTGCCTCTAGTCACATAACATGTACATGTATGTGACATATATATTCAGATCTTTTAGTATTTGAAATCATTCGTGGCGCAGCGGTACAAAGTAAGACTGTACATCAGCTGCTTGTGGGTACGATCCCCACTCGAGGAAATGAAATATTCATTTAAAATGTATATTTCCATTTCTTCGCTTTTGTATCGAGGCAAGGGGCGGGGTAGTTCTGCCACTCAATACGCAATGCCTCCAGAATTCGGCGGAAAGTGATTACCGGAGTTTTTTAATACTGGGTTCGTTCTGCCTACCCTGCCGAGTGCAGGATACAGTGAGAAAATGATTTAATTTGATTTAACCTTTAAATATTTCTACAACCAGGTATTAGACCTAGTGTCGTGCGTCCTCTCTCTCTCGCAAGAGCACCCGGAGAGTTATTACCGCTGGTCGGAGCTGGCCAGTGACACTCTGCTGAACCTCCTCAGCGAGAGGAGTGTGGAGTGTGATACCGTGTCCGCGGTCACGTCACTAGAGAAACTCCTCCTTTCGCTATACAGGGATGTGCTGCTGGAACAGAGTAGAGTTGAGATTATATTGAAGATATTGTTCAAAGCGCCGCCAGATCAAGTAAGTTGAAGATGGTTAGAAATTTTGAATGTACTAATTGTTCTTAATGTATCCATAGATTACCGCCAAGTAACATTGTAAATAATTAACTATATTTATATTGTTTTTAGGAAACCACACCAAGAAAACTAAAACTTCGATATCTAACAATAATAATGGTATTACTAAGAAAAGTACTAGTTCTTATACCGGAAACTGAAATACTTTTATCAATAAATGATTTAAAATCCACCTCTATATCCCCTCAATCAATATTTTTCTATGTAAAACCAAATGTCGACCCTCTGAATGTACAAAATATCAACGAAAATTGTGCAAATTTATCACCAGATGTGATTTTGGTTAGGTTTTTGTTCAAAACTTTAACTTATGCTATCACCGAAATGAATGACTTTCAAGCAAAAATGGATGTTAACGATAAGGAGGATAGTGATCAAAATAGATTATTGTATGCTGTGTGTGTTAATATTATTATACAAGCGAAGTTTATGTTGCATTTGGCAAGTAAGTATTGTTCTTATGTTAGTACTAGATTTGGCTAAGGCTTCGCCCACGTGTTTAAAAGGAAATAGATAAAAGAACACATATTTGATAGAATGTACTGCAATGCGTTTGCCCACCAACTGGAAAATTAAATATTTATTATGCATCCTCTATCATCGAAAATAGCAATAACATACATTTCATATTAATTCCTAATTGCAGATGGCTGCCTATTCCCGCTAACAGCTAAAACCGCACAAACGATTCTACACAACGAGCAAAGTGGTCTTAACACAGGCTTATACAGCCCGGAGGAAAACATACCCTTAGATAATCTAAATTTAATATGTTTGAAGTCGGCTAATAAAATACCCTTGTTGACTGTGCATTGGTCACATTTGTTGATACGGTTAGTATAACGGGAGTAGTACGTTTGAGTTTTTTAAAAATATTCCTTATATGGCAGAATTTTCAAAAATGTCATAGTTCTGACGTACTTAATTTCAGTGTAAGCATATGTTAGAGACGATGTTTTTTTGAGAGGCGGAGCTCAGCGCCGAGCTTTTTGTTATTCCTAGAGTAGGGTAAAGGAAATAATTGAGAATTGAACCCACAATCATTGCGCGTAATGTCAAACTATAATATACAAAGGTGTATGATATCAATCGTTTATTTTATAATAACAAGGTAAAATCCTGTATCAGCTTTTCTTATAATGAAATTTTAAGTTATATTTTTTTATTTCAGATTAAACTTCCTATCACACAAATATTGGCAGAAACTAATAGGTTTTGCCCGAAATTTGCCTCTAAGTGCGGACAGTGGGGACACTACGTTACTTAAAGTGGACATATTACAAACATCGTGTGTAATGGCCTATTGTGAATATTTTGTGAGTTGTGTTTATGTTTTACGTTTTTTGGTAAAATGACTGTCGACGCGACGTTTGTGGGTTTTTTTTCCCACGCAGAGGTAACCAGTACTGGTACTAGTTGAATTCTCTAGGTACATACATATGCGCTTAACAAGTTGTTAAGCGCAAATAGTTGCTTATTTCTGGGATTTATTTATTTTGGCATTGTCATTTTCATTGTTACATTGATAGGGGATTTTTTAAATTCAAAACATGAAAATTTGGGTTATATAGTTCAATTTACTAAATAAATATAACTAATCATACATATATAAATGTCTACTAACTCTTGTACTACCAGGTAGACAACGGTCTATCAGAAGCGGTCCACCTGACCTGGCTGTTAGTGAACAGAGTGCACGTACTAGTATCGCAGTGTAGAGAGGAGGTGGTCCGCGCTCTCATAGAGAGGGTGCAGCGCGCGAGCGGCGCGTCGGGGCTGCTGCTGCAGGCGGTGGCGGCGAGATGCCAGTCGTGTATGAAGGTGGGTGAGGGTTCCTGTTCTTGTTTTATTGTACTGTTTTGTACAAACACTACAAGACAGTAAAATACAGTAAGCTACAATTCAATAGGCTACATTACAATACGCTTTAATACGATACGACAATGCTGTTTGGGAAGCTTAAAATTATAGTACAATAGATTGCTGTGCAGATGAAGATTTTTACTTTTTTATTATTTGCCTCCCGAAAACCTCAAAAATTTTATACACATATACATTGTTTTTCCTAAGCCAGGGTCCTTGGATATCTGAGAATGGATTGTGTGCTTGATTATATAGATTCCAATCTGAGGTTTATAATAAAAAATATTTGTTTATTATTTTTTATTATTTGTTTATTATATACATGATATATTTTGTGATTCGCTATTCTTATCCATGCAAAATATAATATTTTTAGTACTTGACTTAATAATTAGTAAAAGCTTATTTTTCTAATTCTGTTTCAGGACGAATTCGCTCTAAACGTACATAAAATTCTATCCCTATGTCACGAGAGTCAATCGGGATCGTTAGTATTCTTCATATGTCGCATCATTGGAAAATTAGAACCATCTATTGCAACGAGGTAATATATAATTATTGTGGCCATATTTGAGGCCATTCCTGGCGCAGAAAAACAAACGTGCGACTGTAAACGCAACTGGTTGTGGGTTCTACTCCAGGAAATTAAGTATTTAATATTTTCATTTTTTCGCTTTGATACTTCAAGACAAAGTGCGGCGTTGAGTTCCGTTACTAAACACTTAGTGCTTCCATAATTTGGCGGAAATTGGGAAACGTTAGGGGAACGAGTGGCCTTAACATTAGGTTTCCAGCATTTCTCTGCTTATCCGGCTATGTGCGGGATACAGCTTTAAGCTATAAATAAATATGTTTTTAATATTCTTCGCATGTACTAATGAATACGAATATGAGATAAAGTCTTAATGTTCTTCTTACTGGACAATAACATGTTACTTTTTTGGTTTCCAGTTTGCCAAACTGCAAAATTGATTTAAAACATTCAAATGATCAATATTTTTTATGTCACACATCATATTACTATTAATTTTTCAGTGCCTAATGTTAAATGTTAGAGTCATATCCTCTTAAATATTTTAGTGTACGTTAAACACGCTATATATACAATTGAATTTGTGTCTATAATCCACACCATGTGAGATTCATTGTCAGAGAACAACTAACAGATAATCGAGAATAGTGTACCTTAACACCACGTTCTAATGGCGATAGATCAAACACTGCACTGCAAATAGCGGAGGCTATGTGCAAGAGATAAAATAAACATTTTATACACATTTGTATAAATTTACTCAACACGCAATGCCTTCAGAATTCGGCGGAAAGTGGGAAACGGAGTGTCTTATCACTTGGTTCCCTTTGCCTATCCTACTGTGTGCGCGATACAGCGTGACGCCGCTTTTTTTCTTACAGATTTGCAAAACTAGCAATAGATAGATGTAAACTACTGAAAGATATGTCACCTGAAGCAATCAATTCACAACTGTCGAAGGAAGACGTGCAAGTCGCATTGGAATTATTACAGAGGGACAAGATTCATATACGGTAAGATTATATTATTAATAAGTTTTGAGTGTTTTATAAACTTATACTTTTGTTTTAAAACTGAAGAGTTTATTTGATTTAACTCGCTAATCTCAGGAATTATCAGTTAGAATTGAAATAATATTTTTATATTGTATAGTTGATTTATTGAGCAAAATGTACGGTATATCATGTTGTTAGTTTGTGTAACCCAGTGTAGTGTTCTAAGTTACCTCGTGCACTTAGTATTTGTTGTGTGTCACACTTAAAACAAATTGATACTAATGTCGCTAATTATTCCTTATATTTAATTACATTAAATTAAATTTAGTTATTGTTATAATCAATACTTTTGTAATAAAACTGTAATTGTAAATTGTAAATTATATTTTTACTGAAAATGTTGATGGGAAAAATTTATTGCTTAAAATAATCACAAGAAAGCTTAGAAAAAAAACTAACTTGTTACGACGATGTTTCTTAATTCACTTTCGATTAATTAATTTCAATAGCAAGATTAAAAAATAATTGTAAAAAATACTTCTGTACCGCGTTTGTCTCCTCATTTAAGACTTAGACAGCCTAAATTAGTCGGTTTAAATTTTGAGTCCAATAGTGGAGTAAGGGCACAAGTGTGCGACTGTAAGCGCGACAGGTTATGGGTTCGATTCCCACTCAAGGAAATTAAACATATTTATTCGTTCTAGTGTCGAGGCAATGCGATCCGTTGAGTTCCTTCAAGAAGCAATTCCTCCAAAATAGCTCGTAAAGAGTCTTAACACTAGATTCGCTCTTTGTACCCTGTAGTATGCGGGATACAACGTGAAAGTAAAAAAAAAATCTAAGTCTTCCTGCTTCTAACAAATATTTCATTCATGATTTAAAACGATGGTATTATCATCGTATTCTTACGACTAGAAGCGGATTCCAATAGCGTTGCAAAAATATTTTACATTATATATAAATCGTAGATCATAGATTTAAATTAATTTAACAAATGTTTTTCGTTATAATTATAGGTATTCAACGCTCGTTAAAGAACTGAACGCGTTGGCATCTACAGTGTTTGATCTATCGCCATTAGATCTATCTCAGGACAGAGCGATTAATTCACATTACATAGTTACCACTAATGTTGATGGGAATTGGTTACTTAATCAGGTTAAAAGCAGGTGAGTTTTTACTACTACTAAAATTATTAAAATTAAAAAATTAAAATAAAATAAAAAAATAATTTTAATAAAAATAATATTATTATTGCTTAAACAGTAAATATTTTTTTAAAATTTCATTTATAATTTAAAATTATATATAAATAATATTTCTAAAAAAAATTAAGGTGAATCAGCTTCACGCTGTTCCCACACGCACAGAGCTGGCTAAGCAGAGGCAGAGGGCTGTTTCTATCATAAATTAATCTGCTTATAATTTTGAATAAATAACACTCTTTAAATAATGTTAACTCTACAATAACAAAAATTTTGAGAAATAAAAAGCAAAACTTAATTGAATTGGCTACTTCAACATGTATATTATTTTTGCATATAATTAATTATCAAGCCATTTACAGATGCTGTCTAACCGACTGCAATATTCCAAAAATACCAAAACAAAATGACTTAGCTCTTTCTCTATCTAAATTATCTCAAGAACATTTAACTACAATAATGTCATGTCCAGAATTTGACAGGAAAATAATAAATGCATGTTTTAAAGTGGCATGTGACATATTTATTAGAAATTTCTTAAATAATATATCAGAAATAGAATTAAGGGAGAGTGAACTGGAGTCTATTAAAGAACAAAAGGAGTTTGAAAGAGTTAGAGAAGAATCGATTGATAGTAATAAATTAAATGTAACAAATTTACATGTATTCAAAAAGAACGATAATAAGGAATCAAAATCTCAATTTTTCATACCAATAATTGAAAACGACGTTCAAGAAAAATTCGGAAATTTGCAAATTTCTGAAGAAGACATTGAAATCGTTGTGCCAGAACTGCCTAAATTATATCAAATATCGATATCAACGTTGGATAAATCAATAACTGATGTTTTAAGGCTGTTTCCTAAACAAAATAGACCGTTAAGTCAATCAGAAAACTTTAATCTAAGTGTGGAACAAACTATAGATAAATATACAAGGAGATGTCACCAAGTGTTTCAAGATAAGCTTTTCTATCAAGAATTTATGACAATACAAACAATTTTGACCGGTTTTCTTGAAAATGTTAATCGAATGATCGAACTTATCGATGAAACAGACTGCGATTTAATTGATAAATGTATCGAGAACATAATACCGAGTTCGTTAGCGAGAAATATTGCCGTGTTTTCGGTCGTTTCATTACAATACTTGTCATTTATAATAAAAAATAAGAAAATAGTCGAAACACCGATTCCGGCGGATGTCTCATTTCGAGTGACAAATGTGTCAACAGATAATATATGCATAGATCATGTTATTTTAGTGACTATTACTAATGTGGCAAAGGCGTTATGTGTCAGGGAAATTTGGTTAGAATTGAACGTGGAGAATAATTATAATAGAACTCAGTCAGCTATTAGTTGTTTATACGCGATTGTCAAATATTTAGTTAAGGTAAATTATTATATAATTATGTTTTCTTTTAAACATTATTACAATCAGGTATAATTCACGAAAATGGAAAATCGACACCTGTTTTCCGTTTTCGTGAATTTGAGACATTGCGTGTAAGCGGCGGTGGACGCCTTGAAAATAGTTAAGTCGGACTATCACTTTAAACAAATATTCACCTATAGACGCTTTTCCACTGTCCCACCATGATCTTTAGCTTTACTAAAAAAAAATAATATGGATTAAAAATAGAATAACTTATTCGTTCTGTTTAGTTAAATCCTTATATATATTTTTTTAAATTTAAATCTTTGTAATTCCTAATTTTATTGTCCTTAGTGTGGTCATTAGTTTAAATACTCTTTCATTATAACTTTTCGATTTCAGAATACAAAACCTCTAGTTCTTAAATCCTTTATGAAACTCTCAGAACCCGGTCCTACACCGGATATAATAGTAACGGGAAACAAACTGGCTACCCTCGTCGAGTATTGGGAAGACAACTTCTATATGAAAGGAAATAAACATATACTGGGTAAACGATATATGCGAGCTGTAGAGAGTTTGATCGTTAGTTTGTCTAAGTGAGTATTCGTTTGTTTTTTGTTATAAAGATGTGGTTATTTTTTGTTTTATTAAATTTTCTTTACATAACGTTGAAATTAAAATATTTTAAAGACAATCATACGAGTACATGACGTAAATCGTGTCGATATAATCCACTGAGAGGTTCTGGGACACTTAGAACGCGTCATATTATATCTTACACAACGAGTAGTTATTTATACGGTGAAGTCGCTGCTTAAACATAGGACAATATAATGATAGGTGTTTTTACCTCAACAGATTGGAACTAATGACCAACATTGCATTGATACCATCAATCGCGTGGTCGTACATAGAAGTGAAAACTAAGAAGGAGAAACTTGAGAAAATCGATTTGCCACTACAAGCTTTGCAGGATATGGATATTTTGGAGGCTTTCTTGTTTAGGTGAGCTAATGTCTATATATTTTTGATTTAAAAGTATATTTTTATCAAAAATAATCCGATTGAGGTTGTCGTAGTGTAGTGACACAAGTGTGTGACCGTTACAGGCAGCTACTTGTATGTAATTTTGATTATCTTTTTAAAAAAATAACATTTATATATCTTATTTATTTATTTAAATTGTTATGTAATTTTATGTATTGGTATTGGTGTATATGGTGTGGTATAGTAGCCTATATATGGCTTATATTTTTATGTATTTTATGTAGAATATAGGTAATATTTTATTATAATTATATCACATGTGTTATATATTATATCATATATTTATAGGATATAAATGTATGTATATATATATATGTATATTCTAATTCTGGACACCTGCACGCTTATCACACATGACAAGGGTAGAGAATACTCTTTAGCGTTAAGCCATCCTTTTGTACATTTTTTTTGTGTTTATGTGCAATAAAGTATATATACAAATAAATAAATAAATTCCCACTCAGGAGAGTGAAATAAGATTTGGGCGGGTAATGAGGAAAGGAGTGTCTTACCTTCTGCCCACTTTACAATATAATTATAATAATTAATTACATGCAACAAAATTTAAAACCAGACAAGGAATGAATTTACCCATACATAATTACATGATTATTGAGAAAATGTTAAAAATAAATTTATTTAATATGCTTTGTCAATATTTTAGAACCTCTTTTGCTCCTCTTTCTTAGAACTTCCTCGATGTACTAAGGAATTACTTATTGTAGACGGAGAGAATTGCGCCACATGACTATATGAGATGTTTAATTACTATATACTAATAATAATTTAATAGACTATGTTTAAATTATTTATTGATGCTTATAGAATTAAAGAAACACTCCTTTTTTGTATAATACTAACATAGATTTTTTAAATGTGACATTTTGGCAAAAAAAAAAAACAAATTAAATACATTGCACAACATTTATTACATAAATTTTCTTCTTATTATCATATTATATTTCCTAACAATTTTCAGAGTAAACACAATAGGTTGGTCCAATAAAAAACAATTCGAGGAGATCTGGGTGGGCTTACTAGCTGCATTACAAGGCAACGGCACTCATTGGGCAGTAGCTGGGATAACGCAATTACTAGTGAGCGTAGCACTGAGGCACGTGCCGCGGCGTTATGTTACGCAGAGTGATGGGTAAGTTTTGGTGAAACTAATCGCTTTCGATGTATTGTAGTTCTATATTCTATCTAAACCGGAAGAGTTTGTTTGGTATATATATATAGGTAAGTGTCCAATAGTAAGAGTATTAATGTATAATTTTAAATGAATTAAATAACATCTATCCAATCCATTATAAATACGAGACTATTTGCCGTAATTGGTTTAGGAAAAGTTTTAGTGGATTACATATTGATTATATTAGTTGTCAACTTAGTATCGGTGAAACAACGAATCTGGCATTGATTTTTTTTTTAATTTAAGGTTAGACTTTGTGGATACTGGTGCTAAGCTACAATATTATAATATAATTGTAATCCACAGTCGTAGTATAATTTTAATTGGAAATGGTAAATTATGTAAATATCAGTGATAAACGTACAATAAAAAACGTACGTTTAAAAAACGCAATTAAAACCATGATGTAGAAGGCTTTGCACTTGTACTTTCTTTATTCATAGATATTTTGTATATATATTGTTTATTCCCTTTTATAGAATGCAGCGGCTAAGGAATATTCTAGTAGGAACATCAGCCTATGGTTTATTTGAAGATATCAATCTAGAACGAATACCGTTAATTAAAGATGGCTATCGTGGCTTTCACTTTGGGCAGTTTAGTACAGAATATTTGAAGTATGCTGCGGGTAAGTTTTATCTTTATTTTTAAGAAAGTTTTTCTTTGTTTTTGTAATGATTATAGATTAAAATCCCGTTATATAGTTATATAGTGATAATTTTGTTTTGATTAATATTATATTTAAAATTTTAGAATATCTGGAGTCCCTCGAGGCCAGTCGCAACAGTGTCTGACTGTATACGCGACGGTTGTGTGCCCGATTACCACTTGAGGGAATTAATTATTTTCATTTTTTCGCTCTGGTAAGAAACACTTCACCATGCACTGCATTGTCAAGATGCGGAGCGTAGTGCAACTTAACTCTGCATCTTGTCAGAATGGGGAAGTCATTTGAGTATTAACCCCACACAGGGATAGAACCCAATGCCACTGCGGCCTCATTAATTGAATAGTGATGAAACTTAATAAGTATATTTTGTAGATATGATAGACGAAGCGTCATACAAAGTGCGCAAAGAAGTGAAGCGTAAGAGGAAGAATAAAGAAATTGATGTGAACAGTTGCTTGCAATTGCTCATGGATGTTACTACTGATATGTTAGATCCTAAGGTAGTTGTTTTTTTTGTGTTTTAAAAAAGTTTTTTTTAAAAGGGAGAGTTAAAGAGAGAATTAGTTAAATCTTTAAATTCAAAGAGACTCTTCTCCTAAACCCTGTCATCCACGGGCATAGTGACGTCAGTGTATAGTGTATAAAGCTATTAAGCAATACCTCCTGTATTATGAGAAAGGGCCAGTAGTGGCGCAGGGGCACAAAGTGGTACTGTAAACGCCCACTCGAGGATATTAAATATTTATTTAAGTTTATATTTCCATTTTCTACGCTCTTATGTCGAGGCAAAGGGTAGCCTTGAGTCCTGCCACTCAATACGCAATACCTCCAGAGTGCGGCAGAAAGTGGGAAATGGAACGTCTAGTATTAACTAGGCCTACCCTGCTGTGTGCGGGATAAAGCGTGAAGCTGTTTTTTTCTGTATTATGAACTTATTACGCGCAATGAATTTAAAATTGACCAACTAAGTCAAAGTTTTTTGAAATATATAGTTACTATAGTAATATATGTATCAATAACTTAATCTTACTATTAATATTGGTACAAAGAAGAACAGTTTTTTTTATTGTTCATAACATTTATTATTATTTCAGTGTGTTAGTTTAATATATTAAGGTTCTTCTGCGCACCTCGTCGCTGTAACTGGTGGGCATTGCGCTTAACAGAGATCCCCGAGGCCTTTATTGAGTAGTTAAAATTGTGGTTTCATTTCAAAATGGTAATGACAAAAACACTGTATTTGTTGCTAATGGCTAGTTGCAGTATCCGTTTTCTAAATAAATATTTTTCTCTTCTCAATATAAAATAACATTTATAATATATTTTCAATAAAATCTAATCAAAAAATGTTGTCTAAACCCAGTCGAGCACCGGTATAGCGGCGCGCGTGTCCCTCATCAAGCTACTGAGCACCAGCTCGTGCGTGATGGAGTCGCGCGCGCAGTGGAGTGCGCTGGCGGCTGCGCTGGCCGCCCCGCAAAGTCCCCTAGCCGCCGCCGCCGCGCTGCACGCGCTCGTGGCCAGCCTGCCCGTGCTGAGTGGCGCCAGGGTGAGTGGCGCCAGGCTGAGTGCTGTGCTGTCCCCAGAGCGAGCCTGCCTTGCCTTGCCTTGCCTCAACACCAAGCGAAGGAATGCAAATATCAAATACTTCAGTTCCTGGAATCTGGACCGAACCCACGTCCTGTTGCCTTTACAGTCATACGCATGAGTACCTGCCTCACGACTAGCCTCTAAATAATGTAAAATACTTTTTATAAAATATATATAAAAGTATTTACCTAAGTGTGGAATAAGACACGTCATTTTATTACATACGTCAAAATATCTACAGTTGCTAAGTTACAAGTGCCGAAAAAAAAGTTACCTAATGATTTTACCTTCAACATTTTGATATTGTTTTTTAAATGTTAAACTCACCAAAAAAGGGAAAACTTTGCGTTCTTATTTTTATGTATAATAATTTTAACCCATTCATTTAGGAGCTATTGTCAATCCAAGAGCGTCTGGAACGTTCCACGTCAGCAACATCAGCACCTGTCCGACAAGCAGCGTTACGTGGTTGGCTGTTACTCTTGGCTGCCCCCACTCATGGCATCGAACCGGCTACCCTTGTTAATATGATGAGAAATTTGGGTAAAGATGGAGGGGTTAGGTGAGTGAATGTTTGTTTGTTGTCTTTAGTATTCTTTTTTGTCTTTTATTAGATTCTATAACTTACAATTTTAAGAAACATTTCAAGCTGTGTAGTGGATAGCAGTAGCTAGTCAGGATAATATATTAAATAAACTTGTACTGCTGTTTAATGTATGTTGGGCCTTAAGGTATATTGTAATTGTTTTAGTACCCGCACATAGATGGGTAGATAGAGGAAGCCTAGTGTTCAGACACTCCATTCCCCTCTTTACGCCGAATTCTGGAAGCATAGTGTGTGGCGGAACGCCACGCTTCGCTTTGCTTCGACACCACAGCAAAGAAATGGAAATATAAATTTAATAAGATCACTAGTTCAGACGGTTCTCAACACTAGGTTTATTCTGCTATTAACGTTTAATCAGGACTGTATTACGCGATAACTAAATAAACAAATTGATACTTTATCGATTGGTGTATATATGTTTAAGAAAACAATATTTTTAACAACAATTTCCATAACTTACAGGATATCCCTTCATGAAATGAGTTTACATTGGGCCATATTGTTTTCTCTAATTGAGCTCGGCCACGCCGATCTTATATCAATTCCGGTGGACTTCCTCATAGCTGATTCTAACCATTATTGTGCCGATTTAGTTGTTAAGGTTCGATTCTATTTTTTTTATCAGCTCTTTTTTGCTATAGTTTAAAAATTATGTACGTTATAAAGTATAGAAGAGTAGTAGTTGAAGTATAGAGTAAAGTAGTTTGAAATGAAATATTTAAATGGGTATATAAATTGATTTGTTTAAGACTAGTAAAATTAAGATAAGATTACATTTTCAAATATTTCCAAAAAAGTCTACATATTTTTTTTTTATTACAAAAATTTTTCACGTGAAATCGCTATTTGCTACATATATTCTTTAATCCTCCTAAGTGAGTTCTAAGGTACATTGAGTGTCTGTATAAACACGAGTGTCTTTAATTGCAAAATTTAGTGTGATGTTTTGAGTTTTTCAATACATCGCACAATAAACGCATTACATTACATCAGAGTGCGTGTGAACAGTTCGGACGCAATTTCCGTACATTTAGAAATTGCCAGTAGTACCATTGAACCTACAACCATCACGTAAAAATAAAGAAAAAGACTTCGACTTTTGATAGAACAGATAGATAAATTATACATAATATACTTTAATAATATAATAATATACTTATACTTTACTATATTTATTTTACAGGGTATAACTTCAATATTACGTCAGCAAGTGCTTCCAAAGGAACTAAAGAATAATATGATAAAAAAATTATTAGACAACATGAAAAAATATTCAGAAGACCACGCTGTGCAAATATTGATGGTTCATATGTTTTCAGGTAAATATGTATATATTTTTCATCTTCAAATCATTCCCCTGAGTGAAAATCGATCGATTCGGAACTCTCCCCTTTATCGCACACTTGTGCCCCTGCCCTGGCCTCTCCTAATTTAATCTTATAATTATATATTTGCATTTATTTACAGCTGACAGTAAACTAATAAGCCCAAAACTCCAAACCGACGTATCAAACATGGACCCCGATATATTAATGAATTCAATGGAAAGAATAACACTACTATATAAAGTGCTAAAAGTATGTAAAAATAAGCAGAATAAACATATAATAGCTAGCGCTTTAAAGTATTTCCTAAGAGAGACTTTGCCACCGGCGGCCATTTTGAGTAGAGTTGTTCTAGAGTTCGTAGATATATGTAAGGAGAGCGAGAAGAGAGATTGGTCACTACTATGTGATAGAGAAACGTGGGTGGATAATACAGTGTTCAATGCTGATATTGTTTTTGAGGTTGGTAATGTCTTTTGTAATGAAATTTGTATGTGGATTTGAATTTGGAATTTTTATTTGTATGTTGTAGTGCTGTTAAATAATGAGAAAGTTCGTAGATCAAATTTTTTTAGGTATGAAAATCTTGAATATTGGAATTATAAAATTAATAATAATGTTGTTATATTTGGTTTCACATACTAAACTATGTTTATATATGAAATGTATTTGCTTATTCTAAATAAGTGGTTTAAAAAATATATGTATGGACTTAACGTAACATGTTTCATTCAAATATAGGTCAGGAATGTCATAATACACTTAGATATTACTATTAAAAACTATTATAATTTTTTTTCTTTATTTTAGTAAAAAATTCTATTAATACTACAATTATTTTATTAACAATTCAATTAAATTTTATAAATAATAAAATTTTCATTTTCCAGGTATTCCAAACATCAGTAAATCAAGATCAACTGCCAGTAGTAAGTGGATGGATTTTCGAAGCTCTATGTCACTTATTAATCGAAAAAGTTTCATCAAAATTATTACCATATTGCCTCCTCACTTTACTTGTGTCAGCAAGTTCAAATACACATTTACGCTCATTAAATGATCTATCAAATAACATATTGAGACAAGGATTCTATAAAACCCCTGACAATCTTCAAAAATGGGGGATTTTTGAAGATTTTGGCTGCAATTGGGGATGTAAAATGTCATTTTCTGATCGTCGTTTGTTATGCATTGTTGCTCTACATTCAAGTTTTAGTTCAAATCAATTAGAGCGATTGAAGGAGTTGTGTGAAATGAATGAATGTTTGAAGGATTTGAAGCAGTGTTTATTAGAGCAGTGAAAGTTAAGCGGTGCGGGGGAAACGGAATGTCCTAACATTAGGTTCCCCTTGTCAATCTAGCTTTATGTGTTGGTTTTTGTAAATGAATGAAAATAATATTCTTTTTAAATATATCATTAAAAGGAGAAGTCATTTCAATATTATATATCCATTTTAAATAGGTTTATAATTTTGTTTAGAAGATAGTTTTTTACTTTTAAGTTTTCCATGTGTATATTTTAAAAATAAATACAAAAAAAAAGAATGTTAAGAAAACCAATGAAGACGATTTGCTTATGCCAATTAATTGTGCTTAAAAAGAATAAAACTGTTGCCACGTTTTAAGTTTTAAATATATAGAAAAATCATATAAAAATAAAATATAAAAACTAAATATATGTCGTCGTATCAAACTAAATATATATGATTGTATCATATATGAAACGAAATACTAATACACATGATACATTTTTTAAGTAAAATTGTATGTGTAATTTAAATGTGTAATTTTTTGTGATAAACTTAAATCATTTGTTTAAAGAGTATAAAAGTTATAATACTTTTGATAGATGAATAATAATGATATTGAAAATTAAGAAAAAAATATAAAATTAATTCCGTCAACAATTGAGATTTTCTTTGTAAATATTAAGAATTTAAGCTTCTAGTTTGATGCTCTTCTTTGTACCAAAATTCAAATTTAATAAAGAATCAAAGTATTTTAATTACCTTTTCAATATGGAAATTAGTGTGTTGAAAAATTTTGTATGTTACGTTAAGAAATGTTCAACTTTAAGTTCTATATTGTTGATAAATTATTTTAAGACAAAACATAATGGTTGTGGATTCAAACCCCATTAAGGGTAATATAACAAAAAAACATTAATTGAACAAATATTAGAAAAAAAAAGCAAAATTCTTAAATTAAACATATTGTCATATTGAATTCCGTTTTAAATTGTAATATTAAAAGTCATGAAAAAGATAATAGTGAAATGTAATATATTTATATCTATTTTGTGATTACACAATTTATGGATATTATTGGAATGTCGCTGCGTTAAGTTCTGCCACTCAACACGTAATGCCTCTAGAGTTCGGCAGAAAGTAGGGAACAGAGGATTCTTTCTGTCTACCCTGCTGTGTGATACAGCGTGAAGCTGATATCCATAATTATATATTTTTTAATTAATTTTCTTAATATTTATATTGTACTCGGTTAATCATTTTACAATCATTGATCACAAAAAAGGAAAGCTTAACCAAAATTAAAGACATATTTGTTTTAAATATATTTTGTGTAATATAAAAAAAACATTAATATAGCAAACAGAAAATGTAGAATAGAATTGAAATAAATATATTTTCAATACTTAATAATTGTAGTACAAAATAATTGTAATTAAGAGGCCTTCGGCGTTCAGAAGCTGGTAAATTTTAAAAATGCTTAGAAATTTAGAGCTTAGTACTAGTATAGATACTGTTTTTTTTTCATTATTTAATAATTTTTTGGTAATATTGTATTTTTTGTATTTTTTTTAATAGGTACTAAAGCAAAATAAGTTATATATAATTATTTTATTTGATTATGTTAATTTTCTCTGAGATAACGATTTCTCTCTAACAGTCATATGTCAAAATCAATTAATTCTATATTAATTTATAAATATTTAAAGGTTAATTATTTTGTTATTATTTAATATTTGTAATTAATATTTATTTGATAGTAAATTGTCGATTTCTTATCACTCTAATATATATTTTTCTATTTTCCGTTAAACGTAAATATAATATATAGATTAAAATAATTATTGCTATTATTTATGAGCTTAATCTAACTTAGTGATCTCTTTACGATAGTTCTAAATATGTAAGCGTTATGTATTTTTTATTTAACAATACTTTTATCCAACTTTGTCTATTTTCAATAAATACTGTACTGATAATGTGAAGTTTTTAATTTTATTAAAAGAATACTGTGAAAGGTGTCACATTCTATTTCCACCAGGAAATAAATAATAAATTGAAGTTTGCACCTCTAACGATTTACATTAAGTGACATAGTTTGTCACTTAGACAAAGATTATACTTATGTTGGTTTTTACGAAAGCTCTGGTAAATAAAGAAAGTAGAGAAAAACAATAATTCCTAAAAACCAAACTTTTTTTAGGACAAAGAAATTATGTACAACCTTCATCAACACCTTGCCAGCTTTACCTTCAGCCTGCCTTTAAAGATTTCAGTACATTGATTTTTATATTTAAAATGGATGCAATAACTATCCGAGCTCCTGTATCTTCTGATAAGTCACCAAAGATGTGTGTGGCCCGGCATTGTCCTCGTGGAACAACACCCCTTCCTGTTGGCCAATTCTGGACGCTTCTGTTGCCTCAAGCAGTCCAATAAATGGTAGAATTAAGCGTCCGGCCATATGGGAGCAGCTCATAGTGGATGATTCCGTTCCAATCCCACTAAACACACAGCAAAACCTTCCTGGCCGTCAATCCGGGCTTGGCCACCGCCCTTGGACCACGACCGTTTTCGTTTGATATTGTCGTTTAGTTCCTTAGTTAGTTTCTTAGTTCTTTTAGGTTTTTGACTGCTTATGCTTTTGGACTTTATCTATAACAGGGATGCACCCGCCCGTGGCCGAGGAAGAATTTAATTGTTTTCGTATTGAAAATTATATATTTTTTTATTAATCAATTTTTGTATAGTAATCATTTTCTAAAAATCGATTATATAAATATCCAATTTTTCACACAAAGTGTGCTGCAAAATAAATTGGTTGTGGGTTCGATCTCCACTCGAGGAGAGCAAATATTTATTTAAATTTATATTTTCATTTGTTATTTCATTTCGTTTCATTTTATTTCATTTGTCAAGCTTTAGCTTTAGCGCGGCATTGAGTTCTGCCACTCAACACACAATGCCTCCAGAATTCGGCGGAAAGTGGGGAGAGGGGTAACAAGAGGTTCCCTCTGCCTACCCTGCTGTGTGTGGGCTAAATAAATAATTAGTTTTATAAAAATAATTAAAGTTTTCTGGGTATTTAATTGATTTTATTTGCAAAAACTGTCGTTTTGTCGACCATTCGCATACTCTGAAAAGAACGCAGCGTTAAGTTCCGCCAACCAATATCATAATTATTATGGTTATCATCAATCCAGACAGCAGATGATAATAGAATAACTTATAATTGCAATTTTAATACTGATAAATTGTTGGAAAGAGACAATAGTACAAATGATTCATTGATAGTAATACGTTAATCTACTGATTACAGCCACGTTATATTACGGGAATGAAAATGTACATAATATATTTATCTATGCTTAATATTGGAAAGCAAAGGAGTTTGTTTAGTTGAATGTATTAATCTCAGGAACTGTTAGTTTAATATGAAAGAGCCTTTTTGCATTCTTACAGTGTACTATAAATATGGGCGTAGGGATAGGAGTGGCCTGGTGGTACTTGCCCACCCCAGAATAGTCTTGTAAATATGTTTTATAAACATGCTCGAAAAAATGTAATTTGTTCTGTTGTTATGTATTTATCCTTTTATGTATTTATAATTAATACACGACATATAAAGATATGTCGATATTTAACAAAATAGTAAAAGTCTTTCAAATATATTGGATATTATTGGATTTTATAATAAAATTTAAACCTCAAATAATGAAAAATCGAACCTGCGACAACCACTACTATTTATATTTACAATGACCCCTGTGGAATGTGTGAATTTTTGTGGGTACCTATTTCTGGTCGCGTACTGCTGATACAGTGGGTTACACCGAAACGAGTAAAGTATAATCTTGCTAGCCAGTAGTTCTTTAGATCAGCGCGCCTAATCCAAATAAACTCTTCAGCTTTATATTATTTGTTTAAATTGAAAATTGTCCTTCACATCGAGAAACCCAACAACACCTATTAGTTAATTATTATTAAACGAGTCATAGATAACGTTATCAATAATTATTGATGAAATTGTTCTGTTATCAGTTAGTGTCGCGCGATGGCGGCCACACGTCGCGCTTACATTTTCGGTGCTTTCGTATCCAGTGTACTCTCTGTTATCTTTATAATAGTTGCTATTTCTAGTGATAGTTGGGTTAGTATTACATTTTAATTTTCAGTGTTCAAGACATATATTTTCTTCTATTGCCTACTGAATAAGTCGCTCCGCTTTCCGTCTATTTTGAGACATATTGTTTGCTGCCTGTCTTGCGAAACACAACGACGTATTTTCTCGTTCTTTCTCAGTAGAACGGTAGAGGTTCTATACATGACAATTCTGAAATTTTTAAGTAACTTAGCGATTTAAACGTGAAAGTTTAAAAGTAAATAGCCTCTAGAGACAACTCAAAACTTACATACACAATTTTCATGTATGAAAAATAACCGTAACAATGAATAATAATAAATAATTTATTTCATTAACTGTAGGTAACGATTTTATGAAAATTGTGGAATTAGATTTTTTTTTAAAAACATTATCATGTTAATTGTTATAAAATAGCCAAAGTCATTAAAACATGGTAACATAACAGTAAAAAATATTCAAAGGTATAATGTTATTATAATAGCGATGGATACATTCCTATAACTGAAGGCCCTCGTGGCGCAGACGAAGTGGTTGTGGGTTCGATTCATAGATAACAATTCAAGCAACATGCAATGCTTCGAGCGGAGAAAAGCGGGGAACTTAGTGTTGAGACACTTGATTCTAAGCACTCTGGCAGCAGAGGGCAGAGGTAGCCTATCCTCTGCCTACCCTACTATATGCAGGATTAACATGAAGTTGCAAGAAAAATATTGCCATAACTTACAGATGTGGATTATTTGAAAATGCTTGCCAAAGTCTAGTTGAATATAGAATATGTGGAAATTGAATTTAGTCCTGTTTACTTATTAGTTTATTAATCATTGGTAGCTGCTGCCTATACATTTGTAACCCTTGGCGAGGATAGGTGGGTACATCCATTGATCACTGGAACTCTATTCATCATTTTCCACCATATTTGTGACATTGCGGGTTGAGTGAACAGTGCGGGAACATACCACTGCACTTTGTGTTAATCAGATCAGGATTATGAAAATAATTAATTTCCCCACACAGGTATTGAAGGTAAAGCCGCCTTAATAACATCAATCTTACAATGTCTGTTTCTTTCATACATTATAGTCTATTTGTGAAAATGGCATCTCAATATCGCTTTCGAGATCGATCTCAGAGTTGAGAGCGGTTTTCCTTCCGAATAAGGCTTCTAAATAGGTTAGGTAGTGTACGAGTGCACTGAAAGGTATTTTTTCGAAATTCCTACGGTAACATCCACGCCAACAAAACTGCGGGCTACACTACGCGGTCTGTTTACACGCAATATTTGATAGAGTAGGTTAGTTTTATTTTGTGGTTTGGACTATTTCGTTTCTTCGTTATTTCGTTATTCATCTATTTCCGGAAATGGAAAATCATATGATAAAGAAATTGAGTGGCAGCTAATTCATCTTCATCTAAGATGTGTAAGTGGAACAAGCTTGGCATTTATACATCTTAGACATATAGATAATAACTTTATAATGTAAAGCAATAAAACTAACACCTACATCAATGCAATTATATGCGATAAATTATATTTATTGGATTTAGGACTTAAATTAAAGCCGTCATCGTGTGATAAGGATTACGGGAATTTTAATATTGTGCAAATATAATAAGTTGATTGAAACATTGATTCTCTTACTATTGCGACGAGGGTAGTAGATTCGAATATTTAGTATACAAATAGCAAGTGCACACGATCCAAATTAAAGGTAATAACCGTGACATCCTCGCTAATATCTGTGTCTTAACACAAGTAGGAAGTTCCCACTGCGTACCCTACCATACGAGTATATAGTGATACAGTGTAAAATTAAGAAAAAAAATACATTCCAGGTAGTGTCTACAGTGGACACTAACGGACCTCAGAAAAGCAGCGTGCAATACGGCTTATTTGGAGGAGAGTATGCTCAATATATCTTTACTACACCGTCCTACAGTACTTTATATGGTAAGTACGTTTTATAACATGGTACTACTGTGGCACTGTGCTCAACACTCAATGGTTCCGGAATTAGCCAGGAAGTGGGGATCGTGACTTAATGGGACCGGAGGTCTTAACTAGGTTCCCAGATTCCGGACATAGCATGAAACAAAAAATACAAGTGTCGAATTATAAACTTAAATTATAAAATATGTGGCTTCCGGTTTAGATAACGAGGTACATTTGGATGTTTACACCACTTGCCATGTTTGTGTACATATTATCTGATCTGGCTGATCGTATTAACGACGATTGTTGAGTACTAGAACAATCATTGCACGTCCAATTAATATATTATCCTTCAATATATTAACCTTTAATATAATATTATAAATTACTATATATACAACTGCACTTTGAATATCTCTCCCGTTCGGGCATCGAACCCACAATCCCTTTTACAGCCAGTTGTTATTATATACTCATCCCACTGCGCCACGGTGGCCTCAATATATGTAAGTTTATAATATAATATAGCATAGGCGTTTATTAAATTATAACTAAATATTTCGGGTCTCTTCTGACCTGTCTGTCGGTGACTTATTACCCTCACCGAGTTAGAACTTTGAACAAGATTTTGATGTCACATATTTGGTTTTGACAAGGGATTGAGAGGTTCCTTGATAATTATATTATGATTTATTATATGTACGTACGTAAGTAGATTATAGATTTAAATTACATTGGGGAATCAGATGTTAAGTGAATAAGAAAATTAATATTAAGTTCAAATTTTCCCATTAAATTTTCCCCTTATAAGACGATAGGTAGTGAATCTAGTGTCAAGACACTCTGTTCTTCCCTAACTGTCTCGGTTTGACACACTTATTTTAATAGGAAGAACTCACCGTAGCCCTTCTTTTGCCTAAGTGGGTAAATAAAAATAATTTTAATGTGCCTTTTTTCCCGCACGGTAGAAGGGGGCTAGTGTTGAGACGATAGAAGATATTGCGGTTCGGTAGCGAAACCAGAGCAATGGAATGCAAATATTTAATTTCATCGGTCGGGAATTGAGCTCACAACTGGCTACAGCTGGACTCTGCCCCGCTGCGCCACGACGGTCTCTTATTTTTTATTTCTTTTTTATGGTAAAAGACAAGGTAAACGAGCGTTTCGGGTCACCTGATAGCAAGTGATCACCGCCGCCCACGACCCCATGCGACACCAGAGGAGCCACAGGTGCGTTGCCGGCCTTTAAGGTGGAGGATGTTGGGCGCCGGGGCCCGGCATTATCTGATGCGAAACGCAGTGGCAAGAGCCACTACTTCACGCCGGTTTTATATGCCGGGGGTAGTATTAATCCGGTCGAGTCTGCCCATGCGTGTTGCCATTACTGGCGACGTGACTCTACCACACGTACTTTAGTCGCCTCTTACGACATCGACAGTACCAGGGTGATCCTATTCTAGGCCGGGATCACACGGCAACTTATTTAAATTCATATTTTTTATTATTTTAGTGACATGTATTGCGGAACTAAACGCGTGCGCTGTCAGTTGCAAAACAGAGGCTCAAGCTAGAGAGCAAGAGGTTAGTAGACTATTTAAATTATATCATCAGAATGTGTCCAACTAAAAACTTTTAACTCTAAAACTATACTTATTAAAATACTAAGAAAACCTAACATGAATGCTTCGATTCAAAAACAATCAACACTTTTAAACTCAGGAGAGTTCAAACTCAAAAGAAATAACAATAGGAATTGTTATTTCTTTTGTTAGCATTTGACGAGAAAATATCTATTTACTAACTTTAATAAGCTTCAATATGTTTCAATAAATTATTTTTACTATACTCGTACTTAACCTATAATTTCTTTCTCACTCGTCATAGTTTATTTCAGGTGCGAGCCTTAGCAGTGGGTCACCGCCCTAATACCGGCTGCGTGTCAGTTACCACCGTGACGACGTTGAATCCTTGTAAGTTTATATTATTTCTTATATAAGCAGTCAGTCATAACGTTATTTTTCTCTGTGGGCATCGAACAGATAGCCATCTCTTTTAAGATCAGACTGACAGAACCGTATTTTTTAAAATTTAATTTAATATTATATTATACTATTATTTTTATAAATTTTCCTTTTTTCAGTACCAGAGCCACCAGTTATCTCTTTTGGCATCTATGTGGCGACTCTGGCTGTCATCTTCATATATTTAGTGGCGGCTATCGCTACTGCTATATTAGCTATAGTAAATGCTACGACAAATCCTACTGAACCCATTTTTGGATTACCAGGTGTGTTAAAATTACTTTTTTTTTCTAATATTAAATTATGAGTCTTAAAAATAGCTTCACGCTCTTTCCCGCATAGCTGGAAATCAAAGGGCAGGGTGTTGAGTATGTAACACCACTCAGGCGAAATTTATTTGTCTCTTTTTCATATTACCAGAAAGAGACAATGAAAATAACTCATTCCTCATTGGAAATCGAACCTACATCCGCCGAGTTTACAGGCATACGTTGTGTGTGCAGCGCCTCGATTGCTTCCTATAATATTGCAACATAAAATATTATACAATGTATTTCATGTTCAAAATAGTTTTCTTGTATTCTAACCTAAATATTTCGGTGTAAAATATGAATTACCGTATAATAACACTTTATTTATAGCCAGGTTAATTTATTTATAGCCTTGTCACCCCATATTTTATCTACTAGAGCGTTGTAAGTCATTTTTTGTTTACGTAGCTTTATATTTTTTTCAGCATAGCAGAATAATATATATAATGTTAAGACATTACGTTCCTCACTTTTTACCAATTTTATCGAGAAGTTGCGTGTTGAGTCGGGGAACTCAACGTCGCGCTTTGTCTTGTTACCCGAAGACAATGAAAATATTTAATAAGTCCTGCCCCTAATGGAAATCGAACTTACAATCGTAGCGTAAAAAATAATAGTCAACTAGTAAATGTCTTAACACTAAATTTCATATGTATATTGTCTGTCTGTATAATAATAAATTAATTCGACGCAAAATGGGGAACAAAAGTGTCTCAATGGGAACGGAATGTTTTAACACTAGATTCTAAGGTTCCCGTTGCTTAGCCTGCTATGTGCAGAACTCGCCGTGGAAATGAAAATAATTACAAATTTAATTAATTGTTCCCGTTAGAGAATCGAACCTACAACTATCGCGGATATAGAAAGCTATTTGTTTTTCAAAGTTTTAATAGTATTTTAATATTGCAGGTTGCTTCTGGTCAAATGTAATAGCGACTGTTATAGGCCTCGTAGTTATGCTACTATTCGGCATATACTGGGCTACGTCAGGATTAAAGGAGCATTTGGCGTTCTCTCTTACAGCTTTGGATAACTATGTCACAGAATCTGCACTGGGATTTTCTTATTGGTAATTTTAATATTATTTTATAGTATGTAAATTATTGTTAATTTGCATTTAGGAATTACAATTAGGGTTTAACTAACGATCAGTCTGTATATTATATATTATGTAACTATATAACAATGGCAGCCGCGGTTTTTTCGGCCATATTGTAAGAAAATAAAGATATTACAAAATATTTTCTTTTCAGGTTGCTAATAGTATCGATATTTTGTTCACTAACTAATATCGGACTTATTGAGCTGAGGCGTTACTTACTAGAGAGGGACCCCCCACCGCCCACCATTAAAGTGGAGAACCATTCAGATGGCACTATATTCCTTTATTAGTAATTAAATAATATGTTACAATCGAAATAGTTTTAAGTATTGTTATTTTATTAAAATAAAATAATTATTGATTTATATTTTTTTATTTTATTTTATAAAATAAAATTAATACGGTGTATCTTTTTGGCGGTTTATCAAAGTGTAGCCCACACAGGCTGTGTGTTCGATTCCCCTTCGACGAAATGAAATATTTAATATTTTAGTGAGGCAAAGCGCCTCGTTAAGTCTCTCTATTCAGCACATAATGCCTCCAGAATGCGGCTGTAACAGGGGAACAGAAGAGTCTTAATTACAACGGAGTGTCTTAACAATAGGTTTCACAGGATTACACTGCCGACCCCGCCACTAGCAGGACACAGTGTAAAGCTAATTTTTTTTTATTGAAACTTATATACCTATTCAGTAATAAATAAAATAAAATCAGATTTCATACATCACAGTAGATTTTAGTAAATGATGAAATATTTTAAGGAATCAGAATTTATCTTCCATTTAATCACATCGTAATTAATATATTGACACTTAGCGAAAATATTGGGAATTTTTATAATTAACAGTTATTAGGTTTAGTACTATTAGTTTCGTGGAGGAAGGAAATATAGGAAACATATCAGTAAATTAGTAAATAATTTTATTATTGTCCTTTGTCCTTTTAAAGGTCGGTTTTGTTTGATCTGAACTAAAACGAAAATAAAATAAGGCACTCCAATTAGAAGGTTCGTGAAAAACCTCTTAAATTATTGAAATCGTCGCTACCAAAGGAACTGAGCTCCGTTTTGTTCCTGAAAACGTGGAAGTAAAAAATTCTAGTAGGGTCAGTATAAAAAATATAATTATAAAACAAATATAGTTTCCTTATTCAATCGTATATATATTTTTTCTATATTATTTGTAATCTTTGGCGGATTATTAAAAGGATTGGAATGAAAAAAAATTACGCTTATAATTTTAGAATGAATAGACCAGAGATTACAGTTTTGATAGTAAATATTTTTTTTTACTTTTATTAATTTTATAGCGGCACAAGGGTGTGAATGTAACGCGACGGCTGTGGGTTCGATTCTCACTAGAGGAAGTGGAAAATTTATTTTTCCATTTCTTCCCTGTGGAGTCGAGGCAAAGCACGGTTCTGCTACTAAGCACGCAAAGTATTGTTCAAAAGTTGTTTTTTTACCAGACTGAGGAAATTAAATAATATACATTATATACTCGTATATCTGTAAACGTTTGGTGAGAATAGCGAATGTTTTACTGAACCCTTTTTCTAGGAGAGCTCACGTTTTTATTATTTTTAACTGAAAGGGAAATATCCGCTTAGAAATCATAAATATTTTATCGAAAAACTCCTGCGATTCAAATTTAAGATCTACGTTAAATTTTTTTTCTAAAAAACTATACCGAATGTTCTACAAATCAAATGCGTACTTTTAACACATAACATTATAATCGTCTGGTAAAGTTATTTTATTCTTCTCGTTCTTTCTTTATTTTTTTTTAAGACGAATGCAAATAAGACTTTTAATGTGTTTTTTACTACCACTACAATGCTTGTCCAGTACAGAGTCATTTCATTACGTTAATGCTATTAGTTCGTTCTTATCCGGATCAGAGCGAGCCCTTCTAATTTGCCATTGCAATCGAAACCTACTGTTGAGATTTTTAAGATCTTTACAATGTTAATCTAGCTGACTTCAAGGATTAGTTATGGCAAGCGAATAATTATGTTTTTTTACATTAATTTATCGAAATATACACTTTCAGTCTATGAGCAAAAAGTATGAGACCGTCGTGGCCAATGGGTAACGCTATAGTTGTGGGTTCGAGTCACACTTGTGGGAATTTACTCCTGTTATTTTTGCGCTCTGTGTGATAATCTTTGCAAGTTTACACATATATAAAGAGGTTCTTAATACTATGTGCCCTCTGTATATCTTGCGTAAAACGTTAATTATACAGGGTAGAAGCGTTAGCGCTACTTTTACAGAACCATCATATCTCTATGTGATAAAATATTTCAAACCCATACCTAAAGAATACATAGTAGAAAGTTATAATGTATATTTTTTTACTCATAGAATGCGCTAAACTATCGGCAAAAAGGCCTCTCAAGCATAAGTTATAACTTATATAACGTAAGTATTAAGTAGCAATCCTCAGTTCCCCGTCCAACCCGTGTAATTTGGTGCCGTCATCAATCATCGCTGATGCAAATATAGGGAGGGTTGTCTGGTCGAGAGTCGAGAGTAATTTGATGCGAAGAGATTGCTTATTGGAAAAGATTTTCAGTATTTTTTAAAAATAATATTTCAAAATAAAATAATATATTTTTTTTAAAGCTCGCGAGCCTAATTGTTTTCATTTCCTTATTTTGGTAATAGTTCAAAGCGCACATAACACACAATGTCTCGAAAAATTTTATGTTAAGTGATATGAAAATCTTAACACTAGTTGAGCTCTGCCTACTCTGCTTTACAATTTTTTTTGAATTAATATCATTTGTTGACTGAGTTAAGATAAGCACGGCGTTAGATTTGCTCTACGCAATTGTAACATATCTTGAATGATCAAAAACAGAAGAACGGAGTATCTTATCGCTAGGTTTTTGCCATCTAACTTACTAAACGCTGATGATGCGACGGAGGCATGGAAAAATACTTTATGAGTTGTCAACATGGTGTGGCGGTGTGATGATTTTCATTCGGGGAAGTGTCTGTTATACTTCCAAAGGTGAAACTCCCATGTTTCATACAAAAGGCGGATCTATCGTAATAAAGAGGAAGGCAATTACGGCGGCGTTCCCGTTCCCTACATTTGCATGGACAAGATTGATGGATCAATTTACATTGGGTCCAAAACGGCGAACAGCGAACAACGTGCTTTTGTTACTTACCAGTTTATATGTGACGTTTACTCGGTGAATGGTTTGGAAATGGAAAAGGGCAAGAAATTGTGATATTTCTACGCAATGTTCTTTCCATTTACTTTTTTTTTTTGCTTCACTCTTTCACACGTTTGTCTCCTTTTGCAAAGCAGGTTAAGCACTTATATATTGCTGATCACTAATGAATCGTGCCAAGTTAGTACTAACTTGAGTCTCAGGTGAAAACAAAGTTCTTCTAGGAAGTACCCGTATATTGAATATTATAATAGGTTATGCACTTGAAGAGAATTTTAAATGTACTTAGAAACAATCGTTTATTTGATTTTGGGTAGAAATCTTAAATTAAAAGTAAATAGAACTTTCTTTAAAATATGAGGAAGATGTGAGAAAAATATAAAAAAATAGATAAATTAAACATTAATTCTATGAAACTTCACTGTAATGAAACTGTAACCTGAACTGAAACTTTCACTGTAAGGCTCTCGTGACGCAGTGCGTTGTCTCAATTCATTCCGCAATTTCCGCAATGGGGAACGGAATTGTCTTAATAGGTCTTGTCTTTGGGTTCCCAGGTTCCCTTTTACTATAAAAAAATGATTAAACAGGGGGATAAATCAAAGACTGTATGGCACAGAGTTGCAAAGTGGTCGCACATAAAACACATAACACGTAGTCGGTTAGACTAGACGGAAGGGTAAGTTACGTCGTACGCAGCACAAAGGATACTCCACATATTTACTTGCTAGTTGCTAAAGTATTTTAGTTTCATTGAAATTTTCGTACTAAGAACTTTATGTCGTATATAGTTGTTTGTAGTTTAAGTAAAACTTAATAGAAACTTTTTTCAATATATATATATATGTATATTGAAAAAACTTGTAATCCGTAAATTGTGGTAACTACACTAATGAGTATTTGAGTTTCGCCGCTCGCGCTGGCTCTACACTGTCGCGGATAAAGGCACTTCGGGAGATAAATTTGTAGGATTAGAATGATTGGTCGAGAATTTGTACATATAAATCTTTTAAATGGCTTTTTGGGAGATTTAAAAACGTTGCAGGTATTACTATACATTTGTACACGGTGAGATCACACAGTGGCTGGTGAGACACTAATGTCACAATAAATATTTTTCGAGTGTGTCACCCAGCATTTTTCTATAAAAAAAATTAAATAGATGATCCTCAGATAAACGCGTTTAACCAAACAAATTACTGCTTTAAAATATTTGTATAGAGTAAGTATGTATACATAAATATTGTGATAATTGCTTCTTATATACCTCATAGCATAGTGGTGCTTATCAAATAACACACGGCGTTAAGTTACGCTACAAATTTTGTCTATACTTGCCGGAAAGTGGAGTACGGAATGTCTTAACACTAGGTTTCTTTGTCACATTATAGTAGCAAAAACCTACTTTGTTCTTACACGTAAGCAATCCAAAATTATTCAAAATGTTGTGAATGTAAGCGGTCTCTAGAGAAATTAGGCATCAGCGTTACTTACTTTGTTAAAGTTCGACTCAAATAAACGCTTCGTTCTGTTCTATCAGTTTGGGTACTAAATAAGTTATAATAATATAATTGCTTCGTCTTTGTTTTAATTTTAAGTAGAAATTTTAGGAAAATATGGTTTATTTCTGTATGTATATTTTAGTGTTCATTTAAAACTATATGCGACGAGTTAGATGTATATGTATTAAATCCCATCACTTCATTAATAATTTGTTTTTCTTCAGCTTCACGTTGTTTTCCACACATATCAGGATAAGCAGTGGGAACCTGGGAACCAAGTTTTAATCGGTTAAGACACTTTTGTACCTTCTGCTGAATTTTCGAGACATTGCTTGTGCGTACCAGAGTGAGAAAATTTGTCAAATTATAATAATAGAGTACATAAGTATAGATTTATTATTAATGTACTTTAAAAGAACGAACGCCATTAAATCAGTGGTAGGAAAACAACAATGGAACAAAACCCAAACGGAAGTTAGACCGCGGCTATTCGTAAACTTTCTAATACAACTGACTGTTTCCGGCAATTCACTTTCTATATTTTATGTTAAAATGAGCTTTCTGTATACAGTTTGGCTTTAAATATATATTTTGTACTCTTGGCCTCCTTTTTCATAAATATATATTATGAAAAGGGAGACCGTCATATCTCACTCGGCGGTATGAAATATTTAATATTTTCACTACGTCACTCTGGTGACGAAGCAAGCGCGGGGTTTTATTCCTGTACTCAACTTGCATTGCCTCTAGAATTTAGCGAAAAGTGTCTTAACACTAGTTTCCCAAATCTTCTCAGCCTACTTTGCTGTCTTTAGGATACAGCGTGAACAAAACTTACATACGTAACGCGTTCATTGGGGGCAGTCTTGGGGTCTGTGATGTAGCGGATAAGCTTCAAGAGCGTCGCCTGAGATAGTATGGCCATGATGCGCGCCGGCCCGGGAATGTCAGATAAAAGTGTCTGGCTATATCTGTCCCTGGAGTTAGATCTCCCGGATGCCCTAGGAAATGGTGGTTGAATGTCATGATGGAGGACATGAGAGCCATTAGTCTAACCACCGAGGACGTTACACACAGGAAGGCAGACCCTGGTAATGCCAGAAGGAAAATAAAAAAGCATATAAAAAATTAACTTGACTGTAAGCGCCACGATCGTGACTTCGATTCGTGAGGGAGAGAATTATTTTCATTTCTTCATACCCTCACCTACCCTCAGAAAAAGCGAGAGTCAGAGAAACGGAGTGTCTTAATATGAATGCCACTGCTTACATGTGTGATACAGCGTGAACCTACAGAAAATCGTCACCTATATAAATCGAATCTATCATCTTAACAATCATCTAGCCTACTCCAGCGAATAAAAACCTTTTACGCGCCAATAAAAAAAAAAGAAACAGTCGGTTCTAAATCATGAAAGAAAGCAAAACTTTTTTTTCAAGTAAGTACTTTGTACTTTGTATCTGCAGACAGGACGGTACGCTCGGGAGCGTTTCATTATATAAGTATTTCCAATATTATTGCCAGCTTTTGTTGGCAGATGATGTATTTTATTCTTCATTTCATAATGGCCGGTGCTTTATTACTTTAGGTTTGAACGTACTATGAAGCAGGTACAGAGAGATAAGAATAAATAACTATTAGTTTTGTATGACAGGAAAAAGTAATCCAAATTTCAGTTCACACTATATATATATATACATATAGTTTCACACTAACACGTAAAGCTTGTAATAACATAATGACACAGCGTAAAGTCTACGTTAACGGCTTAAAACACAATGACACAACATAAAGTCTGATTACCAGTCAGTCAGTCATATCAGCAAAGTACTACTTTACTTTACTAACACTAATGTTGAAGTCATAAAATGTCCACTTTACTCGGTCTCTGAATAATTTAACATTTTGCATTGATTTACATTTGTTAGAATATATTTGAGCGACGATGATGATGATTGCAGCTTATGTAACAAAAAAACTGGCAAAAAGAGACGCGAAGTTAGTGAAATACGCTTCACGTTTTTTCCCGCATTGCAGGCTAGGCTCAGAGAATCTAGGGTTAACACACGCTTTCAATATATTTTTCGAAACATTGCCGATTGAATAGTGACTCAAGCTCAACGCATTTTGTCTGCCACAGCGGGCACACAGCCACAGCTTTCTGCTAAGTGGGGATCGAATCCACAACCGCGTTTACAGTCATATGCTTTCCCGTCGTGGCGCAGGTGCGACAGTAAACCCCACCTCATGTGGCTTAGCCTCGTATACAGTACGCTTGTGATTTCCTAAATATCTCTATTTCAATTTCTAATATGCTAATTTGAAGTGAAGCCCTGAAACTGTAACGTCCCTATTCCCTGCGAGTCCCTCCATTACACCGCCGCGTAAAACCGCCATTGTTGTTGTGAAAAGGTCCTTTTTGCATAGGTTTGTTCAACTCAGCTCTTTTTGACATATTTATTGAATTATATTTGCTTTACTGATGAATCGTTTGACTTTAGAAAAAACAAAACAATTCTTATATATTATTTTTAAAAAGAAACTTTTGTCTCCCATAAAAAATGCAAAATATAACATTAAGCATAACAAATAATCGTCTACATATATAAATGCGTACTCTCTTTACACACAAAACATTGGAATCCGATATTTAAAGCACAATGTTTGCTCATTTTAAGTCTGTGTTTGTGTAATTATATTAAATACATGACTTTCATACATATGTTTATTATGCATATAACATGAGGATCAACGCCGTATTTTTGCCAAAATACGGCAAAATGAATTTAAATTATTTCCGGAGTAGGAATCGAACCCATTCTCCTATTCTCTAAGAAAAAAAAGCCTTATATAACTAAGTGCTAAGTGGAATATAGCTTGCGCTAATGTCGTCCGACGTTTGTGTTAGGACAGAGGAAACTCGACGGATTCTATTATCATATTTATAACATGTATATACATTACACTTATATACACATATATTATATACATTGAGTGTGATATATTTAAGCAATGACACTTGTTTTCTGTTTATTACTATACTATATTATAATTTACAACAATAGTTTATGGTTATACCTAAATATTTTATATTAGTTATTCGTTCAAGAGAAGAGCACAAGTGTGAGCATTAATACTAGATACAGTATTACTAAAATATATATATTTAGTTTTATCTACAGTTAGTATAACACTAGTACTTCTTAACCACTTAGTGATGTTAAAAAATATGCGAGTTTAAGAGTACCCACCATATGTGTCGTCTGCACACGAGTATATTTGACTATTAAGAACTTTCAGTGACCAAGAATAGTCCCTTGTGGAACACCAAAAGAGGCTTTGAGATCACCACTAGTGTAACTGTCAACCTTGACATGTTGAAATCCATCAGAGAGCTCGCTTGGCTCGCGAGATGTAAAAATATCGCATTCTCTGGAGCAGGAATAGAATCAACAACCGACATCTTTGTTACTTTAGATGGATATCTATAGTATCCCTATATATTAACTAATATATATGAAGCTAGTTTTAATTTATTTTACTATAAAATGCAAAACCAACATAGCAATTTAATTAGTGCCAATGAATGGAATTCAGTACAAAAATCCTGAAAAGAGATAAAAAATGCAACTATTCATCCATGTTCAACAAATTTAGATAAAATGCTGAAATCCTTCGCTCTTATATAGCTAGAACAGAAGCGGGTTCTTGCATCGCTGGGTGATTGCAGACTTTGTATGGAATAGAAGTGGCTTTAAATAAATAAAAAAAAGATTCACGCTGTATCCCGCATATAGGCAGAGTAGGCAGAGGAATCTAGTGTTAAGACATTCTTTTCCTATGTATTGCCCAATTTTATATATACATTGTGTTTTAGTTAGGACTTAGTGTTATCAATACAATGCGTGATCGCAGATTTTAATGTCGCACTTTGTCTTGCTACCAGAATGAAGAAATTAAATTACTTTACTCCTTCGCGAGGGAATCGAACCCACAACAACGGCTCGAAAGTTTTATATTATGTAAAAAAAAATGTATTTTATGAATCCCTACTTAGAAATAACAATTTAATGTTATATAAACAAGTTACATATGAATATAGAATATTACACCGTCTTTAAGATAATTCTGTTGGTAAAATACAAGGTGTAAAGGGGTGAAAAAATGTGGTCGGTGACGCGTATGAATCCGTGTCTCTTTGAAATTTCAAATAGCGGGCTCTCGCACGGATGAGCACCGCGGCCTGAGTCGGGAGATAAAATAGAAATTTTATACAGAATAGCATATGGAATGCTACCACGTTACATGCTTATACTGTATATATATTTATTTGCACGATTTTATAAGGTTGAACTACCACACCAATTAATAAACCATGTAATTAAATATAAGAATCCGAATTACACGCATTTCCAAATGTTGTTATATCATCAGGAAACTTGGCAATTATATGTAGATTACATTTTTTTTTTGAGTTTTCAGGTTCCCGCTGTATCCTTCAGGTAGAGGGAACCTAGTGTTAAGACACTCCGTTCCTCATTTATCACCGAATTCCGGAGGCCCCGTGTGTGATTTTAAACTTTTTATTTTGTGTATTTAATTCTCACTGGCGGAAATATGATATTTGATATTTTCTTTTACAATTCGACGAAAAATGGGATACAGAAGTGTTTTTATGGGAGCAGAGAGTCTTAACTTTAGGTTAAGCTAAATACAATCTAAGTATAAAACATATTCTAAGTGCCATTCTAAGCGTAAATAAAGTTGTACAGCCTATATTAGCCTTCTTTAGCTGCGGGCTCAAATACGGTCCCTACTGAATTACAAATTCTATAAATCTTTAAATAACTCAACTATTTTCACATGGAATTTAATTTCCACCAGTTAAAATGAAGCGTAACAATTAAATTTTATACTGTGATCGCTTTAAATAAACGTTACGAAGCGAAAGCTTATTTCATAGAAAGAACAAGTATTTCTATACAATTGAGTTCAATTACAACAAGAAGTTGAATTACAACAATAAGTTGAATTACAACAATAAGTTGGCTAATTACTTTAAATTAATAATATTTGTTCAGCGAATTATATACGTGTTTATTATATTTGTATTATTCATTCGGTCTTTGATCTATTTTATATATTATTTTTCAGTATGTTCAGTTTTATTTTGAAACTAGCAGTTAAGAAACCCAGTGTCAAGCCACTTATCCCTTTAATTTCGTCTGGATTTTAAACATCAGTGGCGGAACTTAACGCTGCATTTTTTTCAGCATGAGAAAATAAAAATATTTTTTTTTCTTCCAGTGAGATTCGAACCCAGAACCATACCGTTTACAATCATAGTCATCATTGCGTCACCATGGTATGTATTATTTATTTTTTATATGTATTATAACCTTTTTGTTAAGTAGTTTTAGCGAGCTTACTAAATAAGTTACATATCAATTTCAGTGGTGGAAGTTAATTCCACGTTTTGTCTAGTTACAATAGCGAGGAAAAGCACGTAAGTCAAACCCATAACCACCGCGAGTATAATCAGTGAGTATAATTATTAAAAAAGTCGACTTCAACCAGATCCCATAATAAAACCTAACCAAAATCTCATCAATCTCTCCTTGAAGTTTATCCTTTCTAATAAAAAAAAAATATCATCAAAATGGGCTGTGGATATTGACTTATTCGTCCATTTGTCGCGCACATATATCATATATAAATGTGCGCGACAAATGGACGAATAACTCAATGTCCCTTAAATAATTATGTTTACATAATGGGTATAAAAGTGAGTTCTGGGTACCCTACATTTTGACAAAAGAATAAATATAAAAGTGTGTTAAACAAAATGCGTAGGTTGTTTGGGAACGTTGAGATAAGAGGGGCAGGGGGAGACTTCGGTTACTTCACAGTATTTATGGTACTGGAGGAAGGTCACGTAGAAAACGTAAGGAATCCTCGAAGGTCATCTATGAATGTTGAATAGGGCTCCGATCTTTCTGGATAAGCTAAAAAACAACTTAAGATGAATAAAAAAACAAAAAAGAAATATTATTAATAAGGTATTTTGATTATTTTATCAGAAATACTTTTATATTGTAATAAAAAAAATAAAAAGTAAACGTAGATTTAAAATTATTTTACTAGACAGTTTTGTGTATTATATAATTTCATTATCCAGAAGGTTACATCAAACACATATTTGTATGTTAATAATAAAACCATCATAGATCTGAACCTGCTACTATCTTATCTGTAATCTCGCACTGTAGGACATACATGTTTTTCAAAATGCATTATGACAACACAAGCCAGAATGAATGGCCGCAATTATTCCAACGGAACGGGACAAAACCTTCGATTTGTCGTTATTATATCGTTAATTAACACTTGTAAATTATAATTGGCTTGGAATTGTTCGCATCGTACAACCTTATTAAATCTATATTTTAAAGTAATTATATTATAAGCATTTCGTGTTATTGAAAGATGAACTTGGTGGAACAGCGACTGTGAACGCAATGGTTGTGGATTCGATTCACATTCGGGGTTACACTGAGTATAGTGTATTTCCAAGAGTAAGTATAATTTATTTTTCTTCGTTCTGGTAGATAATGCGCGGCGATGAGTTTCGCCAAGTAACATGCGATGTCTGGAAAGTTGGGTAAAAAGTGTTAAACGGAGAGTTTTTAGCTCCGCGGCGTTGCGTTCTGCCACTCAATGGGGCGAAAAGTGGGGAACGGCGTGTTTTAACACTAGGTCTCCTGAAGTTGCTTACCCTGAAGTTATAGAAGTTAAGTCTCAAATCCACTACACCAGAGGGCAAGATATCGTTATTTAATTTTTAAAGTATCCAGGGCACGTACGTACGTGAGGCCACTGAGAAATCGTTGGCGGTAGTTTGATATATAATTGTGTCAACTCATAGACTCCGGCTCAAGAGTTTCATTTATAATTTAAAACTGAGGTATTTTGGAGTTTTATACTTTTCCTTCTGGTTTTATGTAGGAAGATTTGTCTGTAGTGCTGTAAATTAAAAAAAATATGAAGAAGGCTCCTTCAGCCTACCAGCAAAGTGAAGCAAATTTATTAATGTTACATTTTTGTTCCTTTTTCCGAGTAAATTTGTTTAGGAATTGAAAATATAATCTTCTCCAATCAAATTATTACCCGACGTCGCGGAAAATGTGTCATATTTTATCATATCTTCGCTAAATTTAACACCAAAGGATTTGGACAGAATTTACGACGCGTATAACACCTTGATTCCGTATTTGATTATTGTTTACTTTAATATTATATTTACTTTTATAAATTTTTAAAGGCTTTTAATTATTTTGTTCCTTTCTAATTTCCGTGTGAGGCCGTTGAGGCGCAGCGACACTGCGTCTGTTGTAGGTTCGATTCCCGCTCGACCAATTTATTTTGATTTATTCAATGTGGTAGCAATTTGAAACGTGGCAAGGCATATGGATGAATATTAACATTACACCTATTTTTACGTACTCTGCTATATGTGGAATACAGCGTGAACCTATAATAGTTATTTCTTTATCATTATTTTTATAGACAAGCTATTGCCTGTCCCTCTCTGTAGGTTCCCTCTGTCTACATTTTTAAATGTTATCATGAGTTGGAATCCAAAAAAACGTATTGAAAAAAATTACTCTTTAAATGGAAATCGAAACCAATCGAAGCAATAACATGCCAGTCAGCGTTCTACTGAAAAACCTATAGCAATATTTTTATTACATTCCTTTCAGGCACCTTGTATGCGAGCGACGTGGAGCCGGATATCCTTAAAAAGCGTTAACACGTGAGTGGAAGCGTAAGGAGGTCGTGTGTGGGATTTATATGAAAATATTTGATTGGCCTTATTTTTTTGTGAGCAGTACGTATGCTTGTGTACCGGAACTAGATATATGCTGAATATTTTTTCTTAATGGAGTATAGAAGAATTGCTTGTAGTTTTAATGTTTTTTTTTGACTTAGGAAGGCGAATGCGAGAAATAAAGTGCAAAATACATTTAAATTCAATTAACAATTTCTTAGGTATTCAAAATATAGAATTAAAAATGTAAGACAATGAGTTCCGCTACGCAGATGAGACGCTTTCTCTGCCAGGTAAGTGGGAATAAATTAACTCTAATAAGAAATATAACACTTAATAAATAATAATAGCATGTTACGTTTTGATAGCAAGAGAAAACAAAGGTACTGAATGTCATTAATTATACCATCAAAATGCAAAATGCTTTTATTTTTTATTAAGTGTTATATTTCTTGTTAGAGTTTATTTATTTTTAACTTTTTATTTCATTTTAATAATGAATAATAAAAGCTTGTTCTTAAAAATGGATTCTTTTTTTTTATTTTATTTTTAACATTTTAATTCAAAATAGTTTTTCGGATCGAATCAAACAAGCCCAGATTCCAGAGTTCTGGAGTTCCTATTATCACCTTCCAGCTCCATCATTAAACTCTGGTTACCACCACATAGCTTCAAAGTAACTTGATGGGGCTGTGTCGTTTAATTACGTAATTCCTATGGCCACTTTCCAGCTTAATTACACACCCTGGTTACCAGATAGTATCAAAGTACTTGTCAAGATAAATAAAATGAGCTGAAGATCATCATATGGCGTTGCGTCGCTTAATTATGGAGTTTCTATGGCCACCTTCCAGCTCCATCCTCAGGTTAGATCTATGTCATAATAATAACGCATCCGATTTATACATCAAGAAAATGCATGAAAAATTTCAGCTCAATCGGAAACTGGAACCGGAAATCGGAAAGTTTGAATTACATACAACGGGACAGGTGTAAGTAAATAAAGGTTTGTAAAAAGCTTTTACAAACCTTTATTTACTTTAGGTTTAGTTCAACACAAGCTTGTTATCATGATTTACAATAAGGGCTAGTCGGTGTTTCCCATAAAGAACGTATTACGATTAGTACGATTAGTAGGTGTGTTCCGTAGACACCATATCCATACGTGTGTATGTATGTATATATATATATATATATATGTGTGTGTAGTATCTAACAACTTTATAGGATACAATAACCACAATAAGGCACAATAACCACAAAACCACAAGTGGTACACTTCAAACAACCATAACATAGGCTCCGCGTTAAAAATGAATAAAAAAATGAATTTTTGAACAACACGCGCAACGAGTATCTTAGTGAAGTTCCATACGTCTGATTCACCGGGATTATTGTTTGCAGATCACCGGCACCCCCGGGGTCCGCAGAGAAGCAGGGAAAACTTTGACTAGTGTTAACAGTGAGTGTGTTTTTGTGATCAAACAACACTTTGCGTGCAAAGCAGCTCGCCGGAGAAACAAATCAATCGACGCCCCACGCGGTCTGAGAGCACGCGACACTAAAAATATCCTTGAAATAAAGTCTAAAGATATACTTCATGTAAAATTTGCATTATTAAGCAGTAAAAAAGTAGACATATAATTATATTTTATATATTATATATTTTTTATATCTTTTAAAGTTTTAAACTCATCAAGGAGCGCGGTATCGCGCTCCGTCTGGCAAGTATGGCAGACGGAGCGCGATAGCGTACTCCTTATATACTTTAAAGTCGGGTTTTTGGAGTGGCGCGAAAACTATTTTCTGCCCCCATTTAAAAACTATTAATGATAGAATAAATCGGACAAGCGCATTCGATTCCTGGGAAAAAATGCGCCACAAAAGTATATTCACATGTTTGAAAATATGCTGTAATTGTTTAATAATAGCCAAATGAAAAAAAAAGTTAACTATTCGATTTCGTTTAGTGTTCTACAAGAAAATTATCACGGCCAACTTCAGGTTGTAAATACGCAATAGAAAAACGCCCTTAATCCTCAGTAATAAAGTGCTATTTTGATAGTGAAAGTTGTCACGTGATAAAGTTATCACGGATAAGATAGCCGTTTGTCATTACGCATCTCTTTTACACCTCGTAAAGACGATAGCGCGTGCTCTTTCTTTCAATCAGTTGTGTTTGAGCACGGCATCGATTGACTGCGAGTGTCGATATATTTAAAATATACTCGATAAGCTCATAATTAATACATATATAAAAAAAACAACTTCAAACGAATATTGTAATAACTAATATATTTCGGATTTAAAAATAACTATTGTTTTTAAAATAATAATAAGAAAAATACATATATATTTATTATATTATATATTTATTATATATATTAATACATATATGTTTATAAAAAAAGAAGATTCAAAAATAAATATATTGTTAAATTAATAAATCATTATGGATCCCAGTAATTACGATTTATTTGAAAATCACAGAAATATGATTATGACAAATTCTTCCAGACTCCTTGATACTCATGTAGACCTCATACTTTTTTGGATGAAAAAATTGTTGAATAATGAACATTATTCGCCATTGTTAAATCAAAGACTAAAAGACATTACTTTTCAAGTGAAAGCAGTACCTCGTAATAAAGTTATTATAATACAAATATATTTAATAAATAGTATTCTCTCTTGCGAGACGATCTTGCGAGACGATAATTCTTGGCTATTATTTTTGAGCAGGCGCAATTTTTTTACAAATCTCCCTACAGTGATGCTAACATTATAAATAAGTTGTAATAGTTAGGAGTCCCGACTTCAGTAGTAAAAATAAAAGAAATATCTTTTAAAGTTGTAGGAGGGATATTTCATCACGGTCAGAATTTTCCCGAAGGTTACTATACCAATGTGTTAAGAATCGCGAAAAAAAATTGGATTTTCGTAAAAAATGAAATTGTAGAATCAAAATCTTGGCCTAGATCATCGAACAACGTATACATTTTGTTCCTAGAACGTATACAATAAACACAGTTTTAATATTATACTTTTTTTCAAAAGTACATTAAAGGCAAGTATGACAGCCGAGTTTTCCCTCACACATAATTATAGCTATCACAATATCAATTATACCTTATTTATTCTAAAACTGAAATTCAATCGCCGTTTATTCTGTGCCTCAAATTTAGTTTAAAATTTAATTTTTAAATTTTATAATTTTAATTCTATGATATAAATGAAATCAAGGTAACTCTGTCAAGTAATGTCATTGGAAGTATTTTAACTTTATGTTCAAAAACTCTAACACTACTTTTTCACGTGGTACAGTTTTAATACTTTTTTCAAAAGTACATTAAGGGCAAGTATGACAGACGAGTTTTCCCTCACGTATATTTTTATAGCTATCACTAACTCCATCATACCTTATTTATTTATTCTATAACTGAATTTAAATCATCAATTTTAAGTCTGAATATTTCAATTTTAATTCTATGATATAAAAGAAATCAAGGTTATTCCGTCAAGTAATGTCATTGGAAGTTTTTTAATGTAATATTCAATTATCAATACTAAAAAAATTCTTCAACTATTATGTTCATCAAACATTTTTTGATGAACATAATAATTTATCATGCACTCTTCAAAAAAATTATTGAATGAACCACACAATTTTTTGTAGCATCAAATACAGGATAGGTCCACTGTACTTGCCCGGGCCGTCTCCGTCATGTTCAAAGTGGTTTGATAAGCTGAATAATCATTAAGGTTCTTCAACATGAAAAATTAAAAAGTACATCCAAATACAGCTGACCTTGTAGTCTGATAAACATTTATGAACTGAAATATGTAATGTTATTTAAGTACTAGGCATACTCATTTTTCCTCCATTTCAGCTATTTAAATATTCCTTACTTGTATAAGATAGCTTTAACAGGTAGTGTTTATATAAAAATTTCGTTCTGGATTTCGAAAACCATATTTGGTCATTTTTCAACAAGCCCTGGCTTCCGTTTTATTATTTATTATCATCATACTACCGATCTGTTTAGTGAGTACAAACATTTAACATAAGATAGTTTTACGCATAACGATTTAATAAGCTAATTTTCATTCAAAATCATATAGGGCTCTCTGCATTATACTTTGATCACATTAGTCAGTTACAATAATCAATCAATATGACCAAGACGGCCCGGGCAAGTACAGTGGACCTATCCTGTATTTGATGCTACAAAAAATTGTGTGGTTCATTCAATAATTTTTTTGAAGAGTGCATGATAAATTATTATGTTCATCAAAAAATGTTTGATGAACATAATAGTTGAAGAATTTTTTTAGTATTGATAATTGAATATTACATTAAAAAACTTCCAATGACATTACTTGACGGAATAACCTTGATTTCTTTTATATCATAGAATTAAAATTGAAATATTCAGACTTAAAATTGATGATTTAAATTCAGTTATAGAATAAATAAATAAGGTATGATGGAGTTAGTGATAGCTATAAAAATATACGTGAGGGAAAACTCGTCTGTCATACTTGCCCTTAATGTACTTTTGAAAAAAGTATTAAAACTGTACCACGTGAAAAAGTAGTGTTAGAGTTTTTGAACATAAAGTTAAAATACTTCCAATGACATTACTTGACAGAGTTACCTTGATCACAATAAACATTCTAAACAACACTCGTAAAATGAATGAAATTAAACTTTTCTGTGAAAACGTGATTTTCCATTAAGGCTTATATAATAATAATAATAAAAATAATATATATAGCGGGCATATATAAACTTATATACTTTGCCACGCTTTGTTTTCTTATATATATATTCTTTATTGCATACCAGGGCAAAGAAATTAAAATAGATCATTCTCTAAGTGGAGTCAATCAATCGTAACAGGTTCATAGCAGGGTAAGCAGTGGGAACCTGAGAAAGTAGTGTACACTCCGTTCCCATTAAGATACTTTCAGTCCTCACTTTCCAACTAATTCTGGAGGCATTGCGGGCTGAGTGGTGGAACTCAACGCCGTAAACTTACTAAATTTAGTTGCGAAAAATGTGCGAAGATATTCTTTATATATATATACATATAACATTGGATATCATTTAAGAACATCAAAGAGATTTATATGTCGCGTGATTGCAAAGCCATTGTTGCACAATTTTCAGTTTTATTATTATTGAAATAAAAGCTTTCTTTGTTTGGCAAAATATTATTTTAGTTTAGTCAGTGTTGCGGAGAATATCACTTGCTGTCTATGTCAATGCTTACAAATATATGGAGAAGGTATATTACGTATTTTTTTTAGCTTCACGCTGTATCCCGCACACAGCAGGGTAGGCAGAGGGAACCTCGGGGTTAAGACACTCCGTTCCCCACTTTCTGCCGAATGCTGAAGGCATTGCCTCGACACCAGAGCGAAGCGATTAATTAATTTAATTCAGTTGAAATATTTAATTTTTCATTATATGCCAATGAAAGACTTTCATTCTATATTATTTAGATTATCTTGTATATAGTTACAATTACATTATTTTCACTCATTGATTAGATTGGATTGCTGTTCATTTGATTATTTATATTATTTCTAGAAATGTTGCCATTTTTCCAATAATGTCAGACTCACAGAAATCAGCGCTGTGCCCCTTCTTACGCAGTTCTGTTTGAAAAATTCGATGGTAAAAAGATAACGGTAAAAAAAAATTAAATAACTAATTAAGCGTAGGCGTAACTCAATGTATCAGAACGATATCGACAAAATTGCTTCTACTAAATTACACACTAAATAATTCGAAGCATCACACTTCACTACAGCTAGGATTTGTCAGCGTCTTGGAAGAGGCCCAACTATTTATATACTAACATTTACTATGGATTCCGCCCTGGGTGGACCTGGTTTTTTTAAGTAATATTTTAAGAATACTGAATAAATTTATGTTTCTTTAACTACAACTATGTTACGGGTTCAATTTCACTTGGTATGGAATAAATTATAATAATATAATGTCTCGATAATTGGCGGGAAGCGGGATAAGGTATCAAGGATGAGGAATGAAGTGTTAAGCGGGTTTCGGATCAGTAGTTACAGATCATATAATATATTAAATCGTTTTCTAATCTACGCCAAAATTTACAGATATTTTGTATAAGATGGCATAGCCAAACGCCGAATTTTGTCTAACGTCAACAGTAGGTAAAACTCCAATAAAAAAAATAAATAAAAACTTTTATTAAAATACAATGTAATAAATGAGATTTTCGTTTATAATTTTTGCTCTCATTATATAATTAATTATGTATATGGTTTAAAAGCTTATCTCGGGATTTAAGTACTCTTGTTTATTTAATTTCAGGTCAAGTTATTATTTTATGTAAAAAAACTAACTACAATCCAATTAAACCGGACATTGTTTTTAGATATCCATTTATTTTAACTACGGTTCGGGTATAGTTGATATATTCAGTTTAATTTCTAAACGTTAATCCTGTTTCAAACTATGTAAATATTGGTATACGGTAGTCGGATTAGAAACAAATGTAAGGGTGCGTTTGTATAGAGTTAGCCATTTATAGTTTCGTTAGAAGGTTTTGGATTTTGGATTAGATTTCCACCGGCTATTTTCAATTCTCTGCTCGGGTAGAAAAATGCGGCGTTGAGTTGCGCTACTGAACATGAAGTGTGTCGAATTCGTACCTTAAGTCAAGAAAACGATGTATCATTTTTTTTTGTTTCTCTCCTGTTAGAACTGTAAAGGCGACTGTCGTGGGTTCGTATTCCATATATTACGTATTTTAGTGATATAGCGGGAATATAAAAAAATACTTGAAAGTATAAAAAAAAACTTCTAAATTTCCTATATAATGTTGAAAAGAAGCCTGAAGCTCTAGCTAGCTTTCTAGCGAGTTATGTTAGGCTATTATCATTATACTGTAGTATCAGATGAACCTATTAAACCTTCCCCAAGTCATTAAATTTTAAAACGTCGTTTACATTCGTTTACAGTAAAATTCTTTGGAAATTCAAGCCACATTTACAACTAATATAACTAGGGTAAGGGCATGTTGTAATAATCGTAATAATATTATAAATGTGAAAGTTAAAAGTGAGGATGGATATTTTTGTTCCACATTCAAGCAAAAACTACTGAATGGACTTGGATCAAATTTCACAGTAATATAGCACAAGCCTACATCAGATTAACACATTTTGTAAAGTTTTTGTTAAATAAATTGGAAGTTTGATGGGTTAAGTCGCGTTAGAGTCGCTAGTAAGATATGAAAAAGATACGCGCGAAAAACATAACAATTTCCTTTGCAACAGCTTTTATATTTGTCTTTTGATTTGCAATCCTTCCAAGACTCGCAGATTTAAAAACAAAAAAATAAAGAAAAAGAGTTATAGAAATCGCTCATACAATATTTTTGTGTAGTACAAAAATATTTTATTTATCAATGAGGCCGGTGTTGGCGCAGCGGTAAAAGCTAGCGGTACAATGCGACAGGTTTTGGGTTCGATTTCCACGCGAGGAAATGAAATATTTACATTTCCTCATTCAATTTCATTAATTAATTTTTCATTTCCTCACGGTATCGTAACGAGGAAGTGCCTGACGCTGAGTTTTGCCAAGCGCGATGCCTCCAGAATTCGACGGGAAGTAAGGCAAGGAAGTGCCTTGATGAGAATAAAGCGTCTCAATACTATTTACCAGGTAAATAAAAGTTATAGAAACATTAGTTTACATATAAAAAATTGCTATGTATGGTATTCTAATTAACTAAAATTTATTTTCAATTAAAATATAAGGCCTAGAGCAAAAGTAATTTAGTTTTACGTTTCATCTAATAGGAAGCAAACGACCGAGCCCAAAAGTTTGTAACTTTAGGGTTCAATGTGGACTTTATACCAATTAATTGTTAAATTATACGTTTTTACGTTAGGTTCGTATATAAATCTCTCTTATCTTTCATTTTTTTTTAACAAAAATTATCATAATAAATGAACCTAAACATATTTCTATAAGATACATTTAGCTTGAATAATAAATTAAACTAAAATATAGAGTATTCTCAATAAAGTTTAAAGTTGAAATGCCAAGGAAGATCTTCGTATTTTCTGTGAAGCATCTAAAGCTCAGAGGAATTTAAAATGACTTTAAAATATTAGAAACTGTTAAGAATTCAGTCTTGTAACAAGAAGTGTTCTATATATTTTATTAAATTGAAAACTTATAGAAATAAGATTAATCCCATAGATTTTCTTCATCTTCACACTACATTTCGCACTTAGCAGGGCAGGCAGAGAGGACCTGGGCACCTAGTGTTAAGACACTCCGTCCCCATTAAGGTCCTGTGTTGAGTATAGTAGAGTAAAAAAACGATATATATTTAGTGCTCATGTTATAAAAATTAATTTGAAATCCGCTCATTTATATATATTTACATATATGCAATAGTATATTTATATAACTCTTGATAACTAGCCGTCCTCCGACAGCAAATATTATCTAAAGTCAAATATTGTCGCGGTCGATATGCAAAATAATAGAACAATACTGGATATCGGTTTTGAGTAAATATAAATATAATGTTTGGAAGAAATGAAATGGAAAATCAACTTTAATGGTGGCAATTGTTTAGCTTTAGATTGTTTGTATGATAAATTGGGTAGAGTTTCGACACTCAACACATTATATCTCGATGTTGAAATGGAGTGTCGTGACACTATGTTTAACTGCCTACTCTGGTGTTAAAAAAAGTAATAGAAAGTACCGGTATTGAGTAACATATATAACGTGCTGTATTTAGCGGAGAAAGCAGAGGGAACCTATTCTATTCAGTCAGTAGGATCAGATAGTCCATACCGTTTGTTACCTAAGCTAATGCATTATATAAATTCAAATTATATAAACACACACACATTTTACACATATTAATATATATGTACATATAAGAATTGAACCCCGATCTAAATTATATATTAAGCTACATACATTACAATTCTCTAAGAAAACCATCTCAAATTCTGAGTTGGACTTAATTGAATTTGAAATCTCGATGTCGCAGTGCAGCGGGCTCATGCTCACATTTCACCTTGACCCATCAAAATTCGGATATCTATTTCGCACATACCTATCGTTGTCTTGTTATTAAAAATGTAGTGCATAATGGCGATTTTTTTTATATTTTAAGAAATATTCCGATATAAAACTATTATAACATAAACTTAAAAAGACTGTTCAAGCGTAGGGACACAACGAAAATTGTAAACGCGACAGTTGTGGTTTCGATACCAATTTTGGTGATTAAGCGGCGCTGAGCTCCGTCAATCAACATGCATATGATTAAATATTAAAATCATATATGACGTTCATTGCTCACGTAAACGACTGGTGACAGGCCGATATTTTGTACATAATATTATTTTGGCATTATTTATTATTTTATGAAATGGAGGAAAATTTTCATATGAAATTTTATTTTTTGGGGAAGTAATGATACTTATTTATTCAATAAATTATAAATATTGATTTTTTTCTTCTTCTCCTTGGTAATCTAGTTTAAATCTTTACACTTGACTAAGTGTAAAGATTTAAACTAATAGACTTATTCAGTTCTCTCAATTCGTATGAGTCGGACTTCAATGCAGTCATACTTTACATACCTTTCTTACATTATAAAATACATTTAACGAAAAAGTAATGGGCAGATGTCCATGTAAGGAGAGGCTGACGTGGCGTATCACTCGTTGACAGTAAACGCGACAGCTGTGAGTTCAATTCTTACTCCGGGGAATGTTGTTGTCGACATAGTACGGCGGTGAGTTTCGTCACTTAATACTCAATATCTCAAAATTGGACGATGCATGGAAATCTGAGTCTTTTTTTCCCATTGCTTACTCTGCTATGGGGGAAAAAGTGTACCTAAAGCTCCTTTTATAATATCGAATATTATTATAATAGATAAAGTCAGCCAAGGTCACAAGACTGTCACGTTGGCTTATACGTTTCATAATTAAGATATTTTATGTCATATTCTGAATGTAAAATGAAGACGTTATCTCGTTATCTTCTTAAGGGTAGGTTCACTAAAATATAGTATAAATAATATAAAATATTATATGTTTATACTATAAATAAACATATTTAATATTTTCTTTTCTATTCAGCGGGAACTGAGGGCCAGATCATCGTGAAGCTCCATCCTTTACATTTTGAATTACGATACATTATATATAATCATGGTAAATGGTGAGGTAAGTCGTTGAAAATCCACACTTAAAATATGTAACCTATTCCAATTATAACTTTCTTTTCCGACCGTTTAGGTTAGCGGTAAGGTTTGCCACTAAATTGAAATTAAATTATTTCGATAAAATGACGGCCGTAAAATAGATTTACGTTTTAAATATACATTAATAGAAATAATTAAAAGTTATGTGGTGACACATTTAAAGACCACAGTTAAGCCAGCTCAGGTACAAACTCGATGTTAAAATTTCATTTGCAAAATTTAAACCGCAGACATTTAAGGGTTAAATGGGAATTTAATCTGCTAAGATAAAAAGGTTTTAAAGGATTTGGTAACGTTTTCATTTAATTGTGAGTTACTTTGTGGGTGTGTGGACTGTGGAGATATATTTTTTTGGCTTATTACTTTCCTATGTTATATATTGATATTGATACACTCGATTACGATCAGGCGTAGTGCCGTTGCGCCACTAAGGCCTCAATCTAAATATCAAACAACTTAAATACTATTAGTAATATTCTCACGTACAAAATACATATTTGTATGGATAAGTCGGTTAGAGATAAGCTCTATAATGGGCAAAATTTGGAATCTCACCCAGAATATTAATCGACATACATCTTACGGAGTCATTAATTTATTTTCTCAGTACATTTTGCATCTTTTTGAATTCTTTTCTAAATTAAATTCTATGTTTTTCTTTTGGTTCCTTTTAGGAAATCAGTTTTTGTGATAGAATCAAACTGCAAAATATCAGGGAAAAGTGTGGAGTTGAGTTCCGCCACTCAACACGTAATGGTTCCGAGAATTCGGCGGGTAGCGGGGAGCGGAGTGTCTTAACACTAGGTTTCCAGGTTACCTCTGCCTATGTATTTGTGAAGGATACGGCGTGAAGCTAAAAACAAAAAAAAAAAACAACTGGAAATCGAATTCACAACCACAGCTCAAGTCAGATGCTTATTAAGCCACGACAGCACTCCCATTGTTTCTTAGATGAATTGTTCTGTTCAAGCTTCAAAATTGCTCCATAACTTTCAAGTAATAAATGACCTGCTTATCGGATGACACGGCCGGTATCTCGCGTTCTTGAAGTTTAGAGTCGCAGGACTGACTTTAATTAACTGCTTTTGTTATTCAATAAAATATGTTTTAAACTATTTATAATATTTATAATGAAATTTGCCTTTCAAATGTTTTAGTTTAAATGAGTTAATTGTGATTGATTGCATTATATACAAATATGTCTAAGCATTGTGTGTTGAGTAACGGAACTCAATGCCTCCTTATCAGAGCGAATAAATGAAAATATTTATTTAATTTCATTGAAAATACAATCTGTCGCATTTACCATCGCTCGCTTGTGCCCCTGTAACACGATTGGACTCAATATGTTATATATTATTCATCTTATTATTTTTAATATATTTTTGTTCAGACCACACTGTATTCGGCACGTACCTAAAGTAGCTAAAGGGGAGCTAGTGTTAAGTCACTACGTTTCACATGCATGCACGGTCAAATTTTCAAGACAGTTGAAAACTGGTAGAACCCTACGCTTTATTTTATTATTTTTATTGTCAATTAGCGTCACCCAACGTCGCACTTTTAAGTAATAATAACTAATATTCTTTTGAGATATAAGAATTAAACACAAATAATGAACTAAAGTTCTTATACGAGTTGGAAACGCGAATGTGATATTTACAATGAAAATAGTTGGAAACGCGTGGAGTTACTTACAAAAGTAAACAGAAGTTATATAAGCTCAAGCTATTTAAGTTAAGTTAAAATAACAGAGATTCCATCTTAAAGTGCGATTAATAAATTTTTAGTTTTCAGTTTGTTTAGTTGTTACCAGTTTATATGGTGTGATAGTTTTAAAATTTATAGATCTTGTGAATTAACTCGTGATTTACTTACGAGTAGATACAGTTTTTATAGGATTTCACTTCTCCCGCATTTGGCAGAGCAATTAGAGGTAACAAAATGTACACTAGTACACACATTTCGTTTTTACTTTTGTTATACCTCGTGCTGTATAAAAAAAATCAAATATCAGCTCATCTACAAGACCTTCTCAAATGGGCTATGATAAGATATGAATGCTACATTGCGATATAAATGAAATATAATTTGAACCTAAAACATTTTGTTTTGGTAGGCACTTAGTGTCCAGATATATTGAATTGTCCAGCCTCACACAAGTAACCCAAGTGTTTAATTAGATTCTGCCAAACGGCGGAAGTCTTGTAGAGGCTTGAGTGACGGAACTAAAAGCCGTCGTTGACTCCAGAGTGAAAAAATGAAAATATACCATATATATAGAAATATCTAAAATCAACAGATCTGCTTACAATTAGTGATCACAGATGAACTCAGAGGATAAAAAATAATATACCATTTTCTCGAGTGAGAATCGAATCCAAAACTGTTACTTTTACAATCACACCCTTAAGCGCTACGACAGATTTAACCTTCTTACCGTCGTTAGTTACTTTGAAATTTTAGTAAAGTAGCGTAGTTCCAGCTCCACTAGAGTAAGCTTGAAACTTGAAAATGTCAGAGATCAGAGCTTTTAAAAGCTATTTCAGGTAAGCTTATAGTAATGATATGTTTTTTTATTTCTTCGTAAAAAATCTTATAATCCATCGATTTTGAAGGTTCCGTACCCAATGGGTGAAACGGGAACGGGCCGTTTGTCTGTATGTCCGTCGGTCACCAAGCTGTATCACATGAACCCTGATAATAATTTAAATATTCGCAGATTTAAAAAAAAACAAAACTTAAAAATAATAAAATAAATATTATTACCTATACAACAGATATGTTTTTTTTTGTTTCTATAGATAATTCTACGGAATCTTTTGTACGCGAGCCCGATTCGCATTTGGGCGATTTTTTTGGCTTCACGTTCTTATTCCGTATACAGCAGTGTCTAACGTGCCTTACAATTTATTTATCATTATTCATCAGAATAGCTAGTTGAGTAGCTTAAGAATATTGTTATAGCTTGATAAGAAATAAGGGTTTATCAGTCAGCGGCCTTGGATTTGGAGTCCAAGAGACGTGGGCACATAAGTTTAATTTTTTACACGTTTTCCAAAAAAGTATAAAAAGTAATAAAACAGTCTGTTCTTTACTTACAGACAATTTCAATAATATTGTATACTAAGTGGTAGTTCAATATTTTATTTAATAATTAAAGTATGGATTTGTATTCACTACCCTTTCATCCTTTCACTGTATAGAGTGCCGACAGTATCGCATAACATACAGTATATAATACTGACGACAGCCTATTTAAGAAATGATGTAAAATTTAAAGCTTCAGGCGCATCCGAGAGAGCATTGTCGCAGTGTTTTCTAGAACACAGTAATAGTTTTAGCTCCTACTATAGTTTTGGATGATTAATGAATTTTTTTTTCAGTCAGTTTTTACGTCCTCAGCTTGCAACAGGGTAGGCAGAGAGAGAAAGAGAGAACCTAGTGCTAAGACACTCTATTTCTCATTTTTCGCTTAAATTTGATATGTTGCGTTGTGTTACGCCACTTTTCACGCAACGTCTCGTGATTGGTCACACACACAGGTTCTGTCTGCTATATCTCTCAAAAAATAGTTTCGTGAAAATCAAATCAACAAGAAAACGCCATAAAGAGGGTCACTCGGTGGCACTCGATGCCCTCCCCAGAATTAGAATTTTTACTAACAAAAAATTAAATCTAATGAAGTTGATAGAAAAACAATAGCACGAACATCTCTGTTCAAAGCTTAAGTCGCATTCAAAAATATTATAAGCTATGCAAATCGTGGCGTTAAATTCCACTACTCAATGGAAGGAATAGTACAAAACTTAACGAATACTGGGCGGTGTATGGGACACAGAGGTAGTAGGGGCAAGAAACATATGAAATTTGTTCAATGTCAGTGAGCAAGATGCATTGTGTTCTGCACTCAATTGCACTTTCTTGCTGAAATATTATATGAGTGTGAAAAGATGGCCGCTTTTAAAAAGCTCCCACTGCGCTGTTGTAGGAAAGGAAGTATTAAACTTGCAGAGTAAAGTATTTGACAAGTTTTAAACTTTCTTTGTTTTAGCTTATACTTTTTTAAACTTCAGACTGTATCCCCTACATTACAGATTAGGTAGAGGGAACCTAGTTCTAAGACAATGGGTTCCCAGGTTTATAATTTGGTTACTTTTCTTTCTATTTTTTAAGTACTTTTCTATCTTCGGCTTCGTCCTTGTCGATAGATGGTAATAAGTAACTAATATTGGATTTTATTAATTGAATGATATCGGTTATAATTAAATAAGTTTTAGGAGTATTGAATTGTCTAAGTGCATACACAGTGGTTTTGTCAAAGTTATAGAGTAGAGACTGCCGTGGTCAACGTGTCCTGATAGGACAATATACTATATATAGGCTAGGTCTCTAAAATTCGCCAGAAAGTTGTGAATAGAGTGTCTTAATACAAAATTTAACCAAACTGGTTTTGTTAAATGTTAGAGTAATTAAACACTTTGTTTTTATTCTTTTCTATTGTTTCGTCTGTATAAAATTCTAATTATATTATATTTTGTACAGCTTTTACAATCGACTATTTTCGATGCTATTTTCAATCACGTCGGCCGGTCACCGGCTACTCCAGCATCAGCCTATTTCAGATCAACGCTCCATTTGGTTTTACTGCGAAAACAATAGACGTTTTTTAAGTTTTTTGCTATGGTACTGTGATACTGTGTCGATTTACTGCACTTTTTTTTAACACTATTTATAGAAACTCCGCCACTCACCGCGCAATGCTATGTGCTGAATATGCGTGAAGCTTAAAAAAACAATTTTATAAGCTTTTTAATGTTTGACGTAACTCTATAAGAACTAACACTACGTTCCTTGGCCTACATTGGTATTCGTGAAAAAGCGTAAAGATGCATAATCTAAGTTATATACAAATATACAAGTGAACAACTACACAAATATATAAACTGTTTTACTTAATTTTTCAAAAAAAAATTAAAAAAAACTTGTTTATGAAAAAAAAATATGAATTCCACCAGCGTTTCCAATAACACGATCGCCCATTAGCACTAAAGAGGGAAGTTCCGTCGTTTCGTACCGCGAGCGCAATATTTTATTGACTTTGATTGAAACGAAAACGCTATAAAGTGCGACAGGTTTTAATGATGTCTAGCTTTTTCAATGGAAACAGGAAATATTTATGCAAAGTAAATGCAATTGCAGTGGTCCGATCACTGCACTTTAAACGTTGTGAGTTCGATTCTCACTTAGAGAAATTAATTATTTTCATTTCTCTGTTCCGGTCGAGGTACATGTCATGTACGTTATTCCTATATTTATAATTTAAAACACGATACATACTCAATACAAGTAAATAATAACATAAATTTTGTATATTTTGTCACAATATTTTTAAATCGAACCAACGACCTTTTGCTAGATCGACAATATCACCATCATAAATTAACATAAATATTCAATAGCATTAAATTGCAAGCTTTTGATTAAAAAAAATCATAAGGTTATGTAAAAAATTCTATTTCTGCAATACTCGCCTTTAAAACTTGAAAACTAAAGTACATTTTTCTTTTGAAATCCATTGATAAGCATCACTTAACCCTACGATGCTAGATTCAGGGCTAGATTAACCAGAATTGCCTCACGGTCGGTCGGATTACAGATAGATAAGTAAACAAGAACCCACAGTTTACCCAAAGTAATATAGAGGGTCGTAATAAAAGTTATGAATTCCTGGTTTAAATGAAAGCATAGCATTGAGACAGAAGCTACATAATATTAGTACCATTTGAAATATCGATTTTTTAAGACATTGTGTGTTGGGTGGCAGGACTCAAACCCCCAAATTTTGCCTGGTAGAGCGGGAAAATGAAAATATGATTCCAATAGTATACCACGTAAAGCAGGATAGGCAGAGGGAACCTGAAAACTTAGCGTTAAGACATTTTGTTTTCTTTAAGATACGCCGCTCTTTGCCCCTTTACCAGTTCGATGAAACGAAAAGAAATTAAATATAATCATTCCACCGTGTCAAATCCACAGCTGTCACGTGTACAGTTTACCATTTCATACGCTTCAGCTAATAATTATACATACATAGTATAATATATGCGAGTTTAAATTCCCTGAAATCGAGCTTCCGGTGCACTCAGCGCTTGGAAATCGTAAGTGGCATCAGAAACCGATTATCCCTCTAACTACCTTGACTTTGGCACGAGCGCGACGTTTTAGTGACATGAGACCCGTTTCACTTCATTATTTTTTTGAAATAAAAATACAAAATATTCATTTACTTACACCAAAAGCAAGTAAGTATGCGTTTTTATTTTTTTTCTCATACCATTGCACGGTTTTCTCTGATACTGAACCGGATGTAAGTAACAATATGGTAGACTAATGAGATCTTTTGCAAGTTTGTTGCAGCGGCTGAATCTACTCGGCTTCCAACAGATGTCTTTAAAGCTGGAAATTACCAGTTCGTTAGATAACTGTGTTAGATTTTATGTTTCTAGGTGTTTCAATTTACGCGATGGTTGTGTATTCAAGAACTCACAGGAGGAATTTTTATTTTAAATTCATATATGTAGGTTAGTAGTAGGTAGGATGTAGGTTCGATTCTTAATCTGGGGAATTAAGTCGATCAAAACAAGACAAAGTGTGACGTTGAGGTCGGCCAACTCACAGTCATTGAACACGGAGTGTCTCGAATTCGGTCAGTAAGAGGAGAACGTGGTGTCATGGTACATTTTTTTCTCTAATTGATCTAATTGATTTTTTTATAATGGCACGAAAACAAATTTGATGTGTAGTGTTAAAACACTCTTTTCCACACGTATTGTTTATTTTTTAAGAGATTGTCTGTTGAGTGACGGAGTTCAACGCCGCGCTTGTTCTTGTTACGAAATGAAATAAGTTCAATCTTCCAAATAATAGTCGAACCCACCACTGTCGCATTTGCAGTCACACAACAAACAAAAATATATTATTAAAGTATCCACCGAGAGGTGAATGAGCAGGTACTTTATAGGAAAATGTACAAAATATAAAAAAAAAACAATGCAAAAGCTCATAATAACTATCCATAATTCTCTAGAGTGTGTTGCGAAATTCATTTCATATATCGCTTATATCTATGAGCTGGATATTACTCTCACTTAGAATTGCACTTTAACGCTTAGTAATAAAGCTAGTTTTACTTTGACATTTAATATTTTGGCTAGAATTAATATTAAACTGAACTTGTAGAGTAAATGTCCAAATAGATCACAGTGTTGTAAATGGAATTTATTAATGAAGTTTAAAATAAACAATTTTTACAAATCATTCTTGAACTGTATTTGTTTTTTTATCAGGGTTCCGTACTTCAAAAGGACAAAAATAGAACCCTTATAGGTACATTTTTGTGACCGTTTGGCTGTCCTCCAACAACATTTGCCCAGAGATTTCATTGAGGCATCACGTTGAATTTAAAAAAATCAAATATTCAGGCCTAAATAAAAGCAATTAAAAAAATATCATGAAATTGTTTGTTGTTCATTTAAAATGAGTACAAACTTAGATCTGTCAACTTTTAACGAATCTTTAGTGAGCGAGGTCAACATGTATTTGACCTTAGGAGCACCTTTAGGAGGAGAATACTCCGCGTTGTAGTGTAAGCGCCGCAATGGTTGACCCGGTATTTGACCCGGGGAAAAGATTATAGTTTCATTTCCCCAATTAGTTAGAAAAATTCCACCTTTATATATACAATGTCATGAATTTAAATAAAAAATAGTGTAGAACGCAATGTTTTGACACTAGTTATTCTTATAATATAGGTTTAATATTATTAAATGAAAATCATATTTAATTGAAAAAGGAAAATCCTCTATACAACGTACAACTAGATATCTATAAAAATAACTAATCGTAAGGTGGAAAAATGCTAAAATATATGACATCGACAGTAAACATTTGTGTTTACGCCTTTGTCTTGGTATAGGTAGCTACAGAAGTCAGAACAACGCAGGTGAGTAAATTTCACGCTTCTTTTGCTAATATTTAGGAAAAGTATAGGAGTTTTATTTGAATTATTTATACTAGTCGCTTCCCGCAGCTTTATTTGCGTGGACTTTCGTTTTCGTAGGAATCCGCCACTAAATCTCGAATTCGAGCAAAGTATAATCGAACGTAGTGAGTGTCACAACACAAAGTTCACTTTACCTTCACTGCAATTGCAGGATAAAATGTAAACGTTTGCGTGGCTGATTTAATGTCACATGTGGTGATAAAGGTGGTTCAGGAACAGAACAGGAAAAGAAAACTGTATTAACAGTATTCGTTTTTACAGGATAATCTGAAAGTTAACTTAACTAACGCTATTAAGTAAAATAGGATTTCCAACACGGGTCTTACATTAAACCGTCAAATTTGCCGTTTTATTATCCGAAACGTGGCAATAGTTGTTTTACGATCCATAAAAAGCGTAGGCTCAATCTTTTGTGAGCGCGTGTATAATAATTAACTTTTGTAAGAAAATTTGATCGCATACAGTCTAAATTGTAGTATATGATACAATTACGTGTATATAAAAGAGTAATTGATATTATGAGGCTGAAGAGTTTGTTTGGTAGAGCGCGTTAATCTCAGGAACTACTGGTCTGAATAGAATTTTTTTTTTGTGTAGGATAGTCCCTATAGCAATTAATACAATATAATTATCAAGCTTAAAAGAGACATAATCCAAATGTAATACTTTTGTAACTTTATCATATAAAATATATTTTTATGAATATATTACGTATACCTCTAGAGAACTTTAACGGATGTTCTTGAAGTCATTGCAGCACAGCGTCTGATTGTATAAACGATGATTGTGGGTTCGAATGAACTGTTTTCATTTCCTCGCTCTAACAAAAAGAAAAGACGCGGCGTTGAGTTCCACCACTCAACTAGCGATGGTTCGAATTTGTATTGAAAGTATAGAACAGTGTCTTGACACTATGCTCGTTCAGCCTATTGTGTCATCCGGGATAAAATGTGTCATTGAAAAAAAATAACGTGCTTTTCTTTCAAATAACAATTTTTATAAGATTGGAAGGTAAAAGACTAAGGCAATTTAAAACAAAAGTAATATTTTATATTCTCTATTATCGAAAAACGATAGACAATAATATATTGAGATAGCAGTCTTAGAAAAGTTGGAAATTGCGTATGAAATATTGGAATACATAAAATACAAGATATATACATATATACATCTAGTATTTTATATTTTTTTTGTTATGTATTATATAATAACAATTTAAAATATTGTTTACGTCAAAATCGCTACAAAATATCATTAAATTGGCTGAAACTTATGCATAGTTAATCTAGTTTCTTATGTATAGATAATCTTTAAAGTCATAATATTGATGTGAATGTGAAAGATGAGCTTGAGAAGTAAATAATTGTGTAGTTAAAGCTTCTCAATTAAATGTCATATATATACCATTATGCATAATTTTATATAGGAGCTTTACATAATGTATAAGCTTTATGCTGTATCCTGTACACAGCAGGTATGTATGTATAAATATGTCATAGGACGTTCAAGCCAATACTCATCAGACGCGGTATGGTAAATGAATGAAACGCTACGGATATTCTTCTTTATTGCAAATAAAATACATTTATACATTAGTGCCAGTTCGTTCGTTCCTCACTTTCTGCCCGATTTTCAAGACATTGCGAGTTGAGTGTTGCAACTAAACGCCGCCGGCGCTCTTAGCTTA
>JBAIZZ010000325.1:75743-101766 GCA_037355905.1 Heliconius aoede | reverse complement strand
CCTGTCTTTGTAGTACTTTCTAGGAACTAATTGATGATAGGACGTGATCGTTTAGCAAACTAAAAAGAGATTTCGCTGTTATACTTTTCTCTTTCACTTCTACCACGTACTTACAATAAACTCTAAACTTTCTCCTGGAAAACATAATTACATTTAAAATAAACTGGCCAAGTGTGAGTTGTACTCGTACACCGAGGCTTTCATACCAATTGCAGGATTCAGGTCTACTTATTTACAAGCTTTTATAGTTCATTTCGTACAATATGCGAGCATATGCAGTCATTTTGTAAGAAATGAACTACAAATATAAGTTTGTAATGATATTTTTCTGTGAAAAATTTAGATTTTTTTTAAAATTTTTGTAAGTTTGTAAGTTTTCCTAACGGGAAGTTCCCTATACGTTCTAATTTCGCAGCAAACTTCACACAATATTAAGCAAAATTGAAGATTGCGTTCACTTGGAAAATCAATTTCTCTTGCTTTTTTGCGGTACTGGACCCTAAAAATGTGTAAAGTTTAAATAAGTCGGTTTTACCTTAAGCCTCTACTTAAATATAATATACATTCTGTATGAAAAGTGTTGTTTAAAACAGAGCTTATAGGGGTCTTAACTAAGTATTGTATACTTTTAATACTTTTTTCAGTTCTCGCCTCGCGCATTACTTGTTTTTCGTTATTCTTTTTCCTCTTCAAGTATTTTACTTATTAAAAACATAAGTCGCGTGAGTTTTTTGCTTTTTTCTGCGGTTTATTTAAAGCTGATAGTTTTAATGAAATGAATTCGTTATCGGTGATATAATAATATATATTTACTTCTTCCTGTGGTTAAAATATAAAACAGAAATTATTTAAGTGTTTCTCACACTAAACATAATCAAATCTGACTTAATAAATAGTTCAAATGTGGAGAGTGAAGTGTCGTGACATCAAGTTCCTTCTGCCTATTTTTCAGCAGGGCAAAACGCTCGAAGCTGATAAACAAAATACAATATATTTTTTGAGAGATATGTCCATTCAATCACATTATTAGCATATATTATACATTGATACCCTAAAGCTTCAGCATAAAGCTTCTCGTATAATAACAAATTAAGCGTTCTCTTGATCTTAAGCGAGTTGAACACTGCCCTTTCCGTTAATTCGGTTAGCCTAATGTTCCCTCTTCTACGCTAAATTCATTTGTTTTAACGATCTAAATATATTTTCTTTTACAGTTTCAATTGATGCGGATTCGGCAGTGAAATAGTATCGTTTTTTATTCAAAATAATAAAGACTTATTCTTTTTTGATATTTAAATAAATGGGCTGTTATACAAGTTTTTTTCTGCTTCAATTATATTAGTAACTGTGCTAGGCCATCGTGGTGCAGGGGTACAGCGTGCGACTGTGAATGCGATAGATTGTGGGTTCGATTTCAACTCGAGGAGTGCTCTGGTAACGAAATGATGTTCGGCGTTGAGTTCTATCACTCAACAAGTCTTCATGAAAATACTGTCACTGTGTAATGAAAATGTAGTGTCAAAATGCTAAATTGTCGGGTTGCCTCTGCATATACTGCTGTGTCCTGTTCATAGAGCGTGAAGGTAAAAACAATATTAGTATAATATAGAAATATAGATTCATTAAGTATTTATTTTTATATATCCGACGTGGAATAAGTGACATACTGATAAGTAACTTTTTGGGGACTTTCTCGCATGTTAATCTAATTTATAGCTCTTGGTACACACGATTCTGAGATAATGGTCGTAACTTCTTTATATCAATATTTTTTTCTATATTCATAGTTTTATTTTTTTTTAACTTCAAGCTTTATTTCGTATATGGGTAGGAAAATATAAAGGGGCAAATGTAATGTTACGAAATTTCGTTTTCCATACTCCTTCAGAGCTTAAAATATTGTGAATGGAGTGGCGGATCTCAATAATGCACTTAGTCTCATTAGAATGGAAAAATTAAAAATAATTCATTTCCTTGAGTAGAAATCGAACCCAATGCTTTAATATTTAAAACATTTCTTATCGGCCTAGAATGGCAAGCGTTATCTCAAAATTAATCTTGTAATTAGGAAAAATGTGTTTTTAAGTAAAACTTTGAATAACAACGTACGGTGTAAGGTCGAACGTCAAGAGCATAGCGTGCGAGGTCAAAGCTAGTTCCTGTTGACTATTTCAGTTCTACTATAAATAGTGTTTACTGATAAAAATATCTTATTATTTTTATAGGGAACGAGAGAGAGAGTAAGAGAGTGGTGTCAATTTATTACTCTCTATACAATTTTACATGATTTTAAAAAAAATAATCTTCACAGACGGTGAGATGTACGGACAGAAGGTCAACAAAATAATTCTTATACGGTTCTTTGTTTGTTTGAAGTACAAAATAGAAAAAAATTAAGAATAGAAATAATAGAAAAATAAGAATAAAACATTAACTAATCATACAATTTAGGTAAAGTTTTAAAAATAATAAAAACATATTTCATTTATATAATATACTTATTGCATTCTGGGAACGTTAGTTGAGTATTTCCTTTTTTTTTTTGGAGTCATTATAATGCAATTTGCTTGAAAAGTTACGTGTTCCTCGCTGAATGATAACGCGAGCATGAGGTTCTTCCAAGGTCTACTTTATTCAATACCAAATGGTGGGTTAAAATATAATTTTCATTTAAATTTGCTTTCTTGAGGTCGTCGTGGTGCAGAGGCACAAGCGTGTGACGCGACGTTTGCCATTCTGGGTTATGAATTATTATTAATTAATATTTTCATTACTTCGCTCTGGGACCACGACAAACGCGCGGCGTTGAGTTCCGCCACTCAACACGCAAAGGCTCTAAAATAGAGCCGAAAGTGATGCACCGTGAAGCTATAATAAAATAGAATAAAATGTAAATAGCATGATGGCAATAACTATATTTTATATAAGTTTTTTAGGTGAAATAAACAAAATTTAAAGGAGCGGTGGAGAAGTCGGCGAACGTGAGGAATGATGACAAGAAAATACGATTTCACGGTCACGTATAAAGCTCACTCACTACCTAAAACACGAACATTACTCAAAATTTATTTTGTTCAAGTTCAGTTTTCTGCCTTATGGTGTTCGATTATTGCTGTTTATTATAGTAGTAATAAAGATCAAGTGAGAGATAAGTTATTTGAAACATTTTAGTAAATTTGTAGTCCTAACGGTTGTTATAGGTAAATATATTATATTGAATGTTAAGGAAGGTCTGGGGTTCGATTTTATTGTGAAGAATCGAGAGATAAAACAGCGAAATCTCTCTTATAGGTCTCTTAAAAATTGGAGCCTGTGTTAAGTTTTTTTTCTAGAATGTACTTCGAAAGCACTGGTATAACTGGCACTGACCAAATATATATATATATATATATATATTCATAATATCTAATTTATACGTTTTCACTTTCTAAATTTTAGTAAAGACAGCCTAGTTACCAGTACACTTTTTGACCATTTATATGGAGCGATTTTGAAGATGCTTGTTTGGTTGAACGGGCTAAACTAAAAAACATCTTGGATAGTCGATTTATTGAGGTAAGCTGTTATTACGTAAAAGGTTTCGATGGTGCGGTCAGAGCACTTACAATGTGTCATACACAACTTTTATGTTTCCATTTGACCACGGGTGCGAAACCGCCATAAAAGCTAAATATTTTTTTTTTAGTTTCACGCTGTATCCCGTAGCGGGATAGGCCAAGGAAATCTGGAAATCTAATGTTAAGGCAATTCGTTCTCATTCAGATACTTCCCTAGTATTCACCTAATTACGGTGATATTGTCTGTTGAGTGGTGTAAGTCAACGCCACGACTTGCCCTATTACCAGAGCGAGGAAAAGGATATATAGAAAAAAAAATCCTTGAAATGGGAACCGAACTCAGTACCGTCGCGTTTACAGCCCCGCGCTTATTCCCCGGATAACGACTGGCCTCGATAGTATAAATATAGTCAGAATCTACCAACGTGTTATTAAATCGACTTTTTGAGCTATCATTATTTTAATCTAAATATAAATTAGATTTTGTATGTAATGTGCGTATATACTAGTAATTTACATTTTTTTTACATAAATAAATAAGTTCAACAGCAATACAATTGTATAAACATTTTCTCGAGAGACGACGTATAGGTCTGATACAATTGAGCAGCAGAGAGAATGGGGAGAATGTTCTAAGAAATACCGAATTTTATATGTATTTTCCCTTCAGAAACATTTGTTCATTTTGTTTACAAATCTAAGTATTATCTTTATCTTGTAGCTCCTAAAAGTAAGAGTATACGACTGATAGTAGTAGGTTTGATTTTTGTATTGTTTTGTCTAAGAATATTATTAAATTTTTTAAACAATATTCAAAGTATGTCACATTTTACACATTTAATATTTAAAAAAAAATTAAAATATTGAACAATTCCTATGTTTTTTCATTTCTAATACTAGCGTATTATCTATGTTACATATAAATTATAATAAAGCCATTGTTCACTCGTTTCCTGCTCGAGGAAATGAATATTTTTTATTTCCTCATTCTGGGAACAAGACATTACGCGTAGTTGAAATCCGCTACTCAACACGTAATGTTTCGAAAATTAAGCGAAGAATAGAGAACAGAGTGTTAATTTTTTTTGTTACCGGTACATAAAGAGGTTACCTCTGCCTATCGGATAGGAAAAAAATAATATATATATGTGTATACTAATAATACTTTAAAAAAATATAATAAAATTGAACTTTGTCACATAATTAAGTACTGTAGAGCCTTATGTCCCTCTTTTCAGTCCCATCCATTTCTCTACAACGTAGATAATACGTTCTCAGATTATAAGCGTTGAGTCATAAAGTGACTATAAAGAAATAATATTGCTTCATCACACCATAAAACAAAGTATATATGAGATCACATCGTAAACTTATACACATTTAATGTGGGCCTTTGCGAATTATTTTATGTACTTACGCTGTATTTTTTTTGTAAGCTAATAGTGTCAAGATACTCACATTCAGTCTTGTTACTTGTAAAATGAAATAAATTAATTTATTCATCCCAAATGGAAATCGAACCTAAAACCGTAGTTTAAAGTCAACCATTGTTTCGCTGCGTCACGATCGCCTTAATTAATATTTTAATTTTTTTAATTTTCTTTCTCGCCGCGTCGAGTTCCGCCACTCACGCAACGCCTTATAAAATCGGCAAATAAAAAACGAGAATATCTTAACATTAGATTCTGACGTTCTGTACACTTACCCTGTTTTATGCGTGATACAGCATCAGATAAAAATATATATATATTTTGCTCAAAATATTATATTGAATGTACATATAATATGTAACAGGAATTCTATTTAAGTTCTCATAGCAGCGTCGAGGGAAAAGTTTTAGCTATATCTCATCCACAACTTGGTCGTATAAACTTGGGTGTTTATTCTGTTTCATTTGCTATGCACACAATTTATTATAATATAAGGTTTGGGCAAAAAGTGGAGAATGGAGTGACTTAACACTAAGGTCCCTCTGCCTATCCTGCTATATGCGGGATACAACATTTTTTTCGGTAACAGATTTGATTCGATTCTTATTCAGGATATTTATTATTACAGCGTTTTAGTTATAGTAATAATAAGAGACACTTGTGGCGCAAAGACATAAGCATACGAGTGTAAATATGACGGTTGTGGCTTCGATTTCTATTTAGAGGAATAAAATATTTCATATTTTGCCTACTAAATATGGGATACAGAATGAAGCTAAAAAAAATCCAAAGAATTTTAATTTAATATGAGAAAATGCTTTTATCCAACCATTGTACGAAAAGAAAGGGGTTTAAGTCATAATAATCATAAAATTTATAAGAAAAGTCCTTGAAAAAGTAGAGTTCATGTAAAATTTACGTATTTCATATAATCAAGTATAAGCTATAAATTTTGTATTGAAAGTTCTTGAAAAGCATTCGTTATAAGCAGATGTGACACATTCGTGACTTTTGTAGAGAATTGCAGAAAAATATTTAGAAAATAAATAAATCAGCTTCACGCTGCATGCCGCATGCAGTAGGGTAAGCAGAGGGAACCTAGTGTTAAGACACTCCGTTCCTCATTTTCCGCTGAATTTTTTGAAGGATTGCATGTTCAATGGCGGAACTAAACGCCGGGCTTTTTGCCTTGGTGCCAGAGCAATAAAAAATTAAAAAAAAATTAATTCCTTCGAGTGGGGATCGAACTCACAACCGTCACGTTATAGTAACTTGTGGCTATGCAGCCCCAAAAATTTAACCCACAATGTCTCGAAAATTGGGCCGAGAAATATGAAAGGTATTACGTATGTATAACTGGTTGGAATCCACTGTATTTAAATCTTAGCTACTTTTTTATATTCTTAAAAACTTCAATTAGAATTAGAACCCCCTATCCAAATAGCTTTGACTATTTGATTAATACAAAAATAATTGCTATATCCGAATAATACAATACAAGAAAGAAATAATAGAAAACAAAATAAAGCGGCCTTATTCTAGGTAACCATTGAAAGAATGTCTCCTACATACGTTCATATAATACACATGTATATAGCGCGACTAAATAGCAACTGTCTATTGAATTGGCTCACATGTGATTTCAATGGAAATACTGTTATTGAATCAAATAATTATTTATTTGATTTATTATTTAATTCTCACTCACTCATCACGCAATGCCTGTAGGATGCGGCAGAAAGTGGGGAACGGAGTGTCGTAACACCGAGGTTCTCTTTGCCTACCCTGCTGTGTGCGGGATACAGCGTGAAGCTCGTTTATTTTTTTATTTAAGTAATATTTTTTTTTTTACTAAAACTAGTTCTTAACTATGAGAATGCTAGTATTGTATCAACCGTTTTGTTTATATTTATTATCTTTAAAAGCAACTCTCCGATTGTGTTAGAGTGGGTTGACTAGCGTATGACTGTAAATGCGATGGTTCTGAGTTCGATTTCCACTCAATTATTTTCATTTGTTTGGAAAATAATAACCTGTTTTTGAACGAAATATGTTGACTATTTAATATAGATATGAATTGTTGTGGTACAATGGGACAATGCCTGAATGCAAAGGCTTTGGGTCGAGGGAATGGGTAGTTTTTATTTCTTTATTTTGAAATAAGACGCGCGGTTTTAAGTTCCAAAAAACCAATCAGCACGAAAGCCTTATTATCAGCTAATTATATATTTAGATTTATCATAAAATTTAATATTTATGAGGTGTCTCGAAGAACAGATATTCAAACGCAAAAATAATATAAATATTGATAAAATAGAAGACAGGAGAAAGAAATGAGGAAAGGAGTCGAGAAACACGTAGATTCGGGGTCAATCAGTGAAATCCTGTTACGATACGACGAACAATTTCGAGATGGTGGTTGACAAGCCTTTGTGTTTGACTTTGCCTGTATATCTTTTGAATAGCTACGTAATCTATACTAACGTTACATAATTGGAGAGTCTGTTTGCTTAAACACGCTAATCTCGGAAACTACTAGCTATATATATATTATTACTGAGTCGAATCGGAATTGAATCAGCAATCGTCGTGTGCAGTGTGTACAGCTAGGCACTTATCAATTTTTGTCTGGTCTTTGAGAACTGAAACAGAATTTTATTTTTTTAGTAGATATCTGAGAACCATTACTTATAAATTGAGCAAACTTTATTAATACCCAGCTAAAGGAAAATACTTTGAACATCTGGTACAACATATTGAAGTTTACAGTTTACTAAGTGAAACATTCATTTTTCTTACGTTTTAGTGCCATTTTTTTGTAGTTTCACGTATGTTACAGAGTACGTGTTTAGAGCACAGTGTCAAGTCACTCCGGTCTCTGCTTTTCTCCCTAATTCGAGACTTTGAGCGTGTGTGTATAAATTTTATGACTTATATTTTTGATTTATGTTTTTATTTAATATCTTTCGTAATTAAAACTAACATACATTAAGATAAGTGTGTGTTGTTTACGCCAACGAATTTGTGGTCTACAACTAGTATTTAATAAAAAGCATTATTTCTCGCTCAATGCTCACAATTATAAATAATATTTGATTAGCGGAATTTTAAAAGAAAAACTTTGTTCAAAGAAGCAAAGATTCTCACGTTCTCCTCTAAATGTATACGAAGTAAAAAGTAATTTATAAGCGATTTTCGTCCTCAAAATTTTCTGCACAAAAAAATTTTTGCTAAAATTGGTTTATGCCACGTAAATATAACTCGTCACTCTTATATCGTATCAAATTTCAATAAAATAATCGTTTTTATGTGATCTATGAAGACTATGAATGGAAATAGGGATTGGTGATACAAGTAAACTGGCAGCTTCACGCTGTATCCCGCATGTAGCGGGGTAGGTAGGGGGAATCTAGCGTTAGGACTCCGTTTCCCCGATTTCTGTCTAACTGAGTGGAAATTGACCGCATAACCGTCGTAATTATAGTTAGAAGACTTGCCACTGAGCCACGATGTACTTGAAATCTCCGGAATCTAGTAATCTCCGGAAATTGGAGAACGGAGTGTGTTAACACCAAGTTTCTCCTGCCTACCCTTCTATATACGGGATACTTTGTGAACCTAAAAAAATAAAGTTCCCTCTGCCTATCGTGCTATGTACGCGGGATACAGCTTAAAGATTAAAAAAATATTACTTACTTAAAGTAATTGATTTTTGTCGCTACATCGATCTTCTGTAACGTCTTATTACCACGGTGAGCACAAAGCGATCTTTACTTATAAGGAACTAATACAAAATCAATCGAGTGGAAGACAAGCATTAGATTGAATACATGTAAAAAATAATAGACTTATACAGATATCTTATTGGTGTTTTACTGTTCAGCTTCACCTGTATTCCGTACATACCAAGATAGACAGAGGTAACCTGGGAACCTTGAGTTACGACACTTCCGTTCTCCACTTTCCGATTTCCACTGAGTTCCGCCATTCAGTACGAAAATAGTTTAAGAATAATTCACTCAAGTGCAACAGCCACGTTCAGACATTCCACTGCGCCACGACGTGTGCCAAAACTAAAGCGAATGTCCATTTACATCCTCCAATGAGCACCCAATCTAATGCTTGCCTTACGCTTGAATAGTTCTAGTATTAGTTCCCCATATGTAAAGGTCACATTGTACTATGTTAACACGATATTAGAGACCTTAGTGATCATATTTGTATCAAAATATGTATATCAGCTTCACGCTGTATCCCGCACACACCGGGGTAGGCATACGGGGTAGGTATGGAACCTAGTGTTAAGACACGCCGTTCACTATTATACGCCATTTTTTGAAGGCGTTGCATGTTGAGCTGCGGTACTCAACGCCGCAATATTATATTTATACCTTTATGTGGCATATATATTATATTTAATAATTAATATTAGTATTAAGTATAAGATTCTTCTGCTTTATTTTGTATTTAATTAACGTTTAAAAGTTTATACACAAGGAAAAATAAGAAGTACGGGAAAAATATTTATTAACCCCAGTGGGAATCGAACCCATAGTCATAGTGTTTACAATCAGTATGCTGTAACGATACACCATGACGAGAAGACCTCTAAACAGAAATTATTTAGAATTACTAACTAAATGAGTAATTAAATTATGATAATACAACTTTGGCATTCACCAAATTTATCATAATTATTGATAAATTATTCAGATATTATAATAAAGCCGCCATAACGCATGTGACTGTAATTGATGGTTGTAGGTTCAATTCCTATTGGTAGGTAATGCAACATTTCCATTATTTTACTCTGTCACATGAAATGTGGTCCTTAATATTGGGCGGAAAGTAAGGCACGGAGTGTGTTAACACTCTGCCTGCCTATATGCACGGTAAAGCATAAAGCAAAGAAAATGCTATTATCCTAAATATTATAAAACACGAAATTTTTGTCTGGAAAAAGAAATAAGGAAGAGAAAAAATATGGTAAACAAAATAAATGTGCTTAGAAAATGACATAGTCAGCAAAACTTTGGAGTTGGTTTTGTTGGCGACCACAACAGTGATTAATAGCCCCCCTCGTGTACCGACTGTCCTTTCCAATTTTATACGCCGAAAAGTTCACCCGGGACGCTCGTTGCTTACAATTTGGAAGAAATTCGGTATGACATTTTACTATATAAGTTATAGTTAGATTTAAAGTTTGTTAGTTATTCGCTTGATGTAACTTCTGGCTGCAAACGTGGTGGTTGTGGGTTTGATTTCTACGCGGGCAATTATCGATGTTCCACATATGATGTCTAGAAAATTGAGTGGCATAATGAACTTCGAGTTTTAACATTAGTCCTCTCTAGGTATTTAATATTGCTTTATATTTTTAACTATTTAGAGAACAATCGAAATAATAAAATGCACGTTAAAATTCACAAATTTCCATAGAATTAAAAAACATTCAGGTCATACAGTTCTTCGAAAAATGCGGATGTAAAAATACCATTCATTTTTACGCTTCAATTGCTACATTCTTGCTTATATGTATGGGTTATGAGAATAGTTTAACTTCCGCTTATTCAGTTCAGTTTTGTTTTTAAAAATAATAAATAAATCAGCATCACGCTATATCCCGCACATAGCAGGGTAGGCAGAGGGAACTTCGTGTTAAGACACTCCATTCCCCACTTTCTGCCGAATTTTGGAGGCATTGCGTGTAGAGTGGCAGAACTCAAACTAACTCACTTAAAATAGTGACAGTACATAATAACTTTAAGCTCAATCGTGATCGTGATTACAGTTTTAATGGGAATGAAATATCTTAACAGTAGGTTCCCGGGTTCCCTTTGCCAAGTCTGCTATTTGCAATACAAGCAAAATTTTAATGAATAAAATTTTCAAAAAAATTATTTTACCTAGATATACTGAGATTCCTATGTAAGTCTAGCCACTATAAAGAGAAATAGTATTTCCAATACGTGAAAAGTATACATAACATCGAATATAATATACAATACAATATTCAACTAGATGCGACTTGGAGTGGAACACCTGTACAGGTGTTAGAGTGGCTTAGTTTACAAATGAAAGTACGAGTAGCTGTTCAAGCTTTACATTACATTGTATTATTACTTTATTTTCTGAGGACTTCTGGATGCTTTTAGTATAGATGTTAAGGTTAAAAAAAAGTGCCAATTTTAATAAATTTATGTATAGTGGCGCAAGGGTACAGTTATGACGGTAAACCGACGGTTGTGGATACGATCCTCATTCGAGAGAATGAATGATTATTTCTAAATATTTTCTTTTTTTTGCTCTGATACCAAGGTAAATGCCTGGCCTTGAATTTCGTCACTCAACACGCAGTACCTCGAATAATTTGGCGGAAAATGGGGAATGGAGTGTCTTAACACTAGATTTCTTCTGCCTATGACGATGTATGCAGCGTGAAGCTGATTGATTTATTCACTTATTTTTATAATTTCTGAATCTCAACTGACAGGTTATTTTTTTGTTTCTCTTCTTTCTTATCTTTAATCACCCTATATCCCGCGTATAGGGACTTAATATCATAACACATTGTTCGCCTCGCAATCCCCAATTTTCGAGACACTGTGTTTAAAGTGGATCTCAACGCCGTATTTTATATCGTTACCAAAGCGAGTAAATTTAAATCGAAATAAATGTTTATATACCGCCCACCCTATGTAATTATACACTTTCGACACTTATCAATTTACTGCTCTGTATTTTTACAAGATAACAGATATGCTTGATTACAAAGTTTCATCTCACATTCGGTTAGTTAGCGAGCATCGAGTTCATTTTGTGTATATAACAATATTCGTTATATATCCCGTAGGTAGAAATGGCAAAAAGATATATAGCGTTAAAATATCGCATATCCTAACATCACCCCTATTTTATATTCAATTATTCGTTTCTTTGAATAGGAGTCGAACCCATAACTTTCGTGTTTACTGTAAATAGAATTTTAAAATATAATATTTGTAACATACTATTTCGCTATCACTATGGTGCTATTAAACATTAAGCCAAATTTAGGCTAACGTCAATTTCTGCGGATAATCCAGCTATACGCTCATTACGGTCGACGTCGGGTTCACTTAATTGGTAAATTAAATTACACAAGCAAATACGTGTGGATATTTCTTGATAATTATCCTTTATAATAGACGTTGTTATTGTTATGTGAATGTGGATTCGAATCCCCCTCGGGGCAATTTTCACTTCAGCGATCTGGTGACAGACAAAACACGGAGCTTCAGTCCGTTTCTCAAATTCACATAACTTCTTTGTCTTCTACAGACAGTCTATTTCACAACATAACTATTATAATTAATTAATCACTCTTATATATTATCTAATAATTTACCTATTTTAATTTTTACTAGCTGTCGCTGACAACTTAGTTTATCTGGATTTTAAGGAAAATATAAAATTTTATTTCTTTCTTGCGGAATATCGAGGAATCTTCTTTAAGAGCTCCCTTTTCTACCTCTACATAGGTTATAGAGCCAAATTTAAATTTTCTAAGTCCAATAGTATCGTCTATGCTTTAGCTGTCAGTCTATTAGTAACGAAAGAGTTTTTTATCTATAAACTAGCTTCACAAACGCGTCTTCACCCGCTTATTATTATAAATTGTCATCTATGTATTATTCTGATATATTAACTGTATTTCTGTAAGTTTCATCTAAATCAGTTCAGTCGTTATTTCGTGAAACTGGAACAAACATCCATATGATCAAACTTACAAACTTTCACATGTATCATATCAGTAGGATATACCACCAATATAGACAAGATTTATTTAAATATTATAAAGTCAAATAATATATGTATATATTTTTGTTCGTGCATGAAAAACTACGCTCATTAGTCTCCCAGTTCTATTAATTCGAATTTTTCCGAAACGAAATAAAACCTGTGCAAATAAATATAAAACTCATTCCAAATTGCAACCACATTTTTTACAAATTTATTCTTTTGCCTTAAATATACCGAGTGATGCAAATTTGTTTTTTTGTCATTCTTATAATACTCAATCGAATGCACGTTTTTACTATATTTATTATTTCATATTCACATCTAGTAATTATTTCATAGAAGTATTTTTATTATTGATTTCTAAAAAAAAATCTTTTGTTGTGATGAAATGAAATAAAGAATAATTCATTTTAATTTAATTAATTTGATATATTTTGTGAAAAAATTACGAAAGTTAAAATTATTGTTTAATTCTTTTGTTATGAATAGTTTTAAATGTCTGCATTTTATTTTATAAATTTATTTTCTATATATAAAATATATAGCTAGCATAGGCTACAAAACAAAAGCTAGAATATACGTTGTTCTTTTCAATATTATCCAGATCTATTTTATCGTAGAAAGGTTGTAATATTAAATCAGAGAATATATAAAAACCTGTAATCCTAAATTAGTTATTAGAATGATTGCGATTGGTAAGGTATATCAATATAATGCTGAATATTTTTATTTCTTTTGGGAATATAGCATGAGTTGTTTTTTATTTTTTTTATTCATACTGTATTTTATTATTATTTTTTTTTCAATCTCCTCGGAACCTCGGTGTTAAGACAGTCCGTTCCCCACTTTCTGCCGAACTCTGGAACAATTGAGCGTTGAGTGGTAGAATTCAACGCCGCACTTTGCCTGAGTGAAGTAAAATGAAAATATAAACGTAAAGAAATATTTCACTTCCTTGAGTGGGAATCGAACCCACAACCGCCGCGTTTGCGGGCGGCACCCTTGTGCCACTGCGCCACGGCGGCCTCTGTATTTTAATAGATAGTAATTAACAAATAGAATAAATGTTTTAGTTCTTAAACATGTAATATGTACAAATTGTCGTTACCTCCCTATATGGCATCCCCTCTGTGTTCAATTATTTGTATTTAACATTGTGGATTAGGATGCGAGTCTCACAGCTGAGCCTCACTCCGTTTTCCGGTTTGTTTTTTTTTGTATTTATGTTATTTTACTCTTATTCTTTTTTTTACCTTGTTATTTTAATTGTTTTAGTAAAACGGTAATAAACTTCTGTTGAACTTGAATTTGTATATAACAGTATTGTTAGTCTTTCAGGAAGTAAGATTTTTTTTTAATTCCACTCTGTAGCCCCCGTATAACAAGGGTAGGCAGATGGAATCTGGTATTAAGTAAGTCTTTCCACCCAGGTTTTGAGACACTCTATGATGAAGTGCAAGTCAACTCGGCGTTTTGCATGTAAGACAGGAAAATTTAAATAAATTAAATATAATCGTTTACAGTCAGATTATATCCCACTGTGATAACAAAGCTTCGATTAATAAATAAAACTTAACTTTTCTTAATTATAAGATATGATAAGCAGATTTAAGCAACTACGCTTTATAATGTAAATGTAAATATGCTAATTATAAAACAAATTTTCTAAATTAAATATAAGCCCAATTCTATAGAAATATATAAATATACCAAACATTATGTTATGACAACGACATAAAGTATAACATATATAGCGTTCTATTTATATTATAAATTGTGAACAATGTGGGTTATGTCTTCAGTGACACAGATTTGCATGTAGGCAGCTCAGCTCAGCTCGGATATTCTAGTCCACTCTCGCGTTCCACTCGATTGAACTGTCCGAATTCTTTTATAAAATGTGTTATATTATATATGTATTCTGTGCTTTTACAATAAATATATACCATAAAAACAAAACAAAACATTAAAATGAAAATGTAAAATCTTCAAATTCAAGTTTTCGAAGGAAAAATATTGTTTATGTAAAATTATTTTTTATTTAAAAAAATTGCTTCTCTCTGTATCCGCACTTTCCGACTATTATTTTGAGATATTGTGTCTTGAGTGGCGGAACTTAACGCTGGGTTATGGCCTTGGTGTCTGAGCGAAGAAAAGAAATGAAAATACATTATTTACAGTAATTCGAACCGACGACCGTCGCGTTACAGTCACACATTTGTTTCCCTGGTCCACGACGCCCTCTTTATTAAATAAACTGTATTTATCGTTTATTAAATTAACACTGAATTATGATAAATGAAATGCAAATATGTAAATGAATATCAAATTTGAATACAGTATTTATAATTATATTTTTCGAGGCAACGCGCAGCGTTGAGTTCTGCCACTCAACACGCAATGCCTCCAGAGTTTGGCAAAAAGTGGGAAACGGAATGTCTTAACACTAGGTTCCCTCCCTCTGCCAACCTTGCTGTGTGCGGGATACAGCGTGAAGCGTATTTTATAATATAAATAATCTTTTTTTATTTATATAAACATAAAAAATATTAATAAAAAATAAATAAATAAGGGTAGATACTTTTCGTTCATTTGCTACATATATTTTAAAATTTATCATTATAAAATCCACATAGATACAAATGCCCCTTTTTCTTAAAATATAGTTTTTTTTTAATAAACAGATGTCGATTAAGAAACAAATAGAAAATCCAAAGCCAAAACCCAAAATTATTAAATACATAAATTATGTTAATTACCTTCCAAGACGGAAATTCTTTATAAGAATAAAAATGGAATAAAAAAGAGAAAAAAATATATTTCAAAAATATATGTAAATTTTGTTTATATATACTAATGTAACTAAAATATATATTATTACAAAAACCTTTATTAAGACAATATAATATTCACCTAATATATTTATAGACAACATAATGCATAAATTATTTTTTTTATTATATACTTTATCAAGACACATGCTCTTTTCTCTAGCCCATTATTTTATAAAAAAAAATCAATTTCAATTAGGAAATAATTTAAATTCAAACCCCGAAATCCAATATAAGCAAATACCCAAAATATGTAAATTACCTTCCAAACCGTAGAACACACTCGCATTGCCTCTCACTATGATATTGTACGTTTGCTTGACAGACAAAAAATTATCCACTTTTTACATAACAGAGTACATACGCGGTAATATATAGTAATCACTCATTACCGTAATATTTACGACTATACTACGGAACAAAGCGGCGTAGACGTGCTACGCGAACGTCCTACGCTGTAACACTGATGTAGAGACGCTACGAGTCTACGGCTTAGCTCCATTTCGTTTTTGCTTGTTACAAAGTCATATATTTTATCCTTGTCTCTGTAATATATTGTATCTAAATACATTAGATGTAGTTCTGGGTTTCAGTGGGAATCATTGTTGCTACTAGGATTTTTCTTTTGTTAATCGTGTGATTTTTGACGGCTTATATTTTTTTTTGGTTAAGTTAACATTATTTGTATTAGCAAATTAAATAAAGTTATAAAATTATTTATTGTTTAACATGTTTATCTTTTTATATTGTTTATTATATATAAATTAAAATTGATTAACATAAACTTAAGTTAAATAACATGGTGTAGGTATTAGCGTGTGACTGTAAACGCGCGTGACAGCTTGTGGGTTTGATTCCCACTCGAGAAAATGTAATATGTAATATTTTCATTTCATCACTCTGCTAACGAGGCATGGCTTGGCGTTGAGTTCTTCTACTCAACACGTAATGCCTCCTGAATTCAGTTGAAATTAGGGAAGGGAAAGGTCTTAATGGGAAAGGGATATCTCAACACTAGAATTCCAGGTTTTTTTGTCTACCCTGCTATGTGCGTAATTCAGTGCTCTATCAGGTTAACAAACAAATGCTGATATAGATTGAGCTTTTGAACATTTAGTAAAATATTTCTAACTTTATACACATGTAGCATCTTAAATGGTTATTAATAAACCGACCTTGACCGGAGAAAAATTGTGAGAGACGACTTGTGGTCATTGAAAGACTTTTTATTCGTGTAAATTGATTTTTTACGTAGCTGTATTATGATGCCTTGATAGCTTTAGAATAAAGTTATATACTTTATGTATGTGTGTGTTCATGTGTGTATGCATCAATAATATATAACAGATGAAGTTTATATTATTGATGCATACAAAGCAGGGAGGATCTCATTGAGGGAACTCAAAGAGAGAAATGTGATGTTAAAGCATTCCGTTGCCCATTTCCCCCTGAACTCTGAACGCATCGCGCGTTGAGTAGTGCTACTCAAAACCGCGCTTTGCCTCAATAAATATCAAAGAAAAATATCAAAAGATTTTGAAAATTTTTCACTTAATGTGCGATATAATTCATCCCCTAAGTAGGGATCGAACGCACAACCTTTACATGGTTTTTGTAGTCGATGTATTGCGCGTGCCATTATAGAGCATTATTAAATAAAACCGAAAAATATTTTTAAATAATAAATTTTCCAGATGTCCTCATAAATTGGATCTAACGAAGATTAGTAAAGGAAAAAACTTAAAACTTAAGATGGGTAATACTTTGTTCTGTACATTTCTTCCGTTTTTCTTTTTTTTCTTTTCTTTAAAAACTCGCAGACTAAAAATGTTTTTAACTTATGGTTAAATTGTTATAACTTTTAATTTACTTTATCCTTATTCTGTATCCTTTACATAGCGATGTAGGCAGAGGTAACCAAGGCATCGAGTGTTAAGACACTGTATTCCCCACGTCCGTTCCCCAACTTCCCACGAATTCTCGAGGCAATGCGAGGAGAGGCGGAAATCAACACCGCAGTGTACCTACTACAAGTTTTAGACACCAATATTTTAAATAGTTTCTAATAGATGCATTCACAGTTTTTATTTGACATTTAATTGACTTAAAAAAAAGGATAAATACGGTTAACTCTGTAACTTTAATCATAAACATACGAATAAAGTTCTCCGAGTCCACCAAGACATGAAATATATGAGTAGAACGCTTAAAATTGATAAATATTTTTCGACTTTTACAAATCGTGACTTTGGGCTACGTCATTCAATACAGTTATTTTCTGAAAAAGACAAAAAGTAGAGCGTGTTAACTTAAAAAATATGCCTTTTTGAAAAACTGTAAGCGCGCCGTTTACGAGTTCAGTTCCCACTGATGAATGAGTTGTTTTCTTTTTCTTGTTTTGGTACCTAGACACAGCACGGCGTTGCGTTCCATTACTGTTAGAAAGTGGGTAGTCTTCCTCTGCCTATATTCAACCGCTAATCTAAGCTCACGATCTAATCTACAAAATTATTATATAATCTTAAGCGTAAATTCAATAACGTCGAGCTCTATCCTAGCAATTTGTATAAACGACCGCTGTAATAAATAAGTGACTCGAAACAAATAGATCTATGAGACAATCACTTTATCCTTCACCGAGTAATATACTGGCGGTAGAAGTTAAATAGACAAGCCGTGTATTTTACATTGTTTAATGTTGGAATTTCTGTATTTATTTAGGTTCAAAATATTGATATGGCAAAAATAATCGTGGTATTTATATTTTTTTAGCTTCACTCTGTATTTTGCATATAGCTGGGAAACTACAGTTAAGACACTCCGTTTCCATTATGATTTTTCTATTTCCTATTTTCTGGAGATATGAAGATACTGAGAAATTTTTCATATTTCTCAAGTAGCAATCGAACCGACAGCTTGTCGCGTTTACAGTCGCACATTTGTGCTCTTGCGCCACGACTGGCTTTGAATGATAAGAAAGGTAAGAATAAAATAATATATCACCAATCAGTTATCTTTGTTTTAACGCAAATTGTTAAAAGTTTATGGGGCAGTGTGTGAATATAATATACGATACATATGTAAGATCGATTTCCACACGATAATTTTCAGTTACAAGACAAATTGCGTCATTAAGTTCCGCCAGTGTCTCGATGGGCAAAAAGTAAAGAATGTTCTGTCTTCATGGTGAGCTCCCTCTGTCTAAATTTATAATACAAGAAGTAAATAATATAAATAACATAAATTTACAAGTCACATAGTTCGTTTAAAAGTTTGCGGGTATCTCAATCTGAGTTCCTTTAGAACAAAATTTTTAGTAAATTAAGATGGAGTTTACGCCGCATCATTAATGAACAAGTGTCTTTACACTTGTTAATAAGTTGCAGAATAAGGGTAAAAATGTTATAATATCATAATATTTTTTTTTATATTCCCCTCTTAAAACATATTTTAGGAAAATAGATATAAAAGGTTGAGGCCATCGTGGCGCAGTTGTACAAGCGAGTTGTAAACGCGACGGTTGTGGCTTTGATTCTTACTCGAGATATTGAATTATGATATATTTTTATTTTATACGTAACAAGTTAAATCATGGATTCGAATTCTGCCACTCATCATAATATGCCCTGAAAATTCGGTGAAAAGTGACACAAGGTTCTTTGTCTGTCCTATCATATGTTGGATACTGCGCGAAGCAAACTTTTTTTATTATCCTAATACGACAAAAATGAGCATATAATTCATTTTCAATTATAAAAATAATTGTCTATTTAGAAAGGATTTCAACTCGTTTCATAGTAATAAGTCTAGCTACTACTGGGCCCTAGAGGTATAATTGATCTTTGACATTAGCAACACACCGGAAGCGTTAAGAGGAAGATAAATAACGCATCAAATACCTTTTGTGTAATGTAGGAAAATATTTAATGAATAAGTAAATGCTTTTTAAAGAGAATTTAATATAAAATGTTTCATGTATATTTTTTAATGTCAATAATGGAAGTTTGGTAGAAAATCTCACCGTGCCATCGTAGCGTTAGCGCAGTGGGATAGTCTCTAACTATGCCCACTCAAGGCAATAATAATAATATTTTTTTTTCCGTTTTGGGAAGACAGGTATGGCGTTGAGTTCCATATGAATGTGGTGTCTTGGCACTATGTTGAATTTGCTTAAATGCGAAGTGCAGTGTGAAGTGCACATTTGAAGAAAAATATTTTTACGTAATATAAAAGAATTAATAGAAGAATAAAGGTAAATTTTGATTTAAATATAAACATACCCCAATATAAATTATTTTTTTGACTTATATCGCTGTATATCGTACAAAGCAAGGCAGGCAGGGAACCAAATGCTTAGACACTATCATTCTCCATTATAACACTTTCTTTCCCCACTTTCCGTCAATTTCTTGAGGCATTGTGTAATGAGTAGCGTAACTTAACGCCATTTCCAATACGAGTGAGAGCCCACAACCATTTTGTTTACAGTCGCAATGAAATCAATCTATTATAAAGAACAATATGTAAATATTATATAAAAAACAATATGTCTAATAATATATAATAAAGTATTTCAACTTTATAATTTTGAAAAACATCTAATAACATTGCGGTGCTTGTTTTATTTCAATTAGCTTATTAATAAAAAAGGCAAGTCAATATAAATTATTTTGTTTGACTAAATATCTGTTTCAGTGAATTGACTAGAATTTTCGTTTTCAAAACACATATTTGTATGCTGCGTATACGAACGAGTATGTTATCAAAATATAGTTTATGAATAATTGCGTAGTTAAAAGCTGTAGGCGGGCAAAGCTGCGAGTCAGACCCCAGTCTATAATATATTTAGAAATTGGGGGAAATAGAGATGTAAAATTTTATATCTCTGAAAAATTTGAACATAATTTCCAAGTTTAACATTTGTCTCAAAACCTTATGTTACAAGTTTTGAGCCAGAAACTTTGTTTTAGCGTCAGAGGTTTAAGCTATGCTCATTAAACGTGTATGCAGTGACGTAACTATGTAATATCGATAGTTATATAAATTTTTTTTCAGCTTCACACAGCAGGGTAAGCAGAGGGAACCTCGTTGTTAAGACACTCTGTTCTCCACTTTCTGCCGAATTCTGGAGGCATTGCGTGTTGAGTGGCAGAACTAAACGTCACGCTTTGGATCGACACCAGAGCGAAGAAAAATGGAAATATAAACGTAAAGAAATATTTCACTTCCTAATATCCGATAGTTATATAATAATTAGTAATAATATGAAATGCTACAAGAACCAGAATAAATAAAATCTTCAATTAATTAACATACACATAATTAGACAAGAAATTTATTGATGGTAATAAAAAAATCCTAGAAATATAATGTTGATGTCATCGAATTGAAGTAGTCGTAGCGCAGGGACTGATGTGTATGATAGTAACAGGGTTGGTCGTGGGTTCCATCCCCATTCGAGGGAATGAATATTTATTTATTATTATTATATCACAATTTTAAAAATTTTAAGCAGTCAAATTAAAATATTTATCGATAACTTAATTCGCTAATGGAAATCACTATTTTCGAACATTTTAGAGAGAGCCTTTAAGTAAATATAAATGCGAAGCGTTACATACACGCTACGCTATAAAGTGCATATTTGATACAAACAAGCTTATATACTATTATTATTAGACAGTTTATAAATTCACTTAATTGTTGGCAAGAGGGAAAACTTTGTAGTCTTATTTATAATTGGCATATTAAACTATAATTAGTATATAAAACTGTAATTGTGGGTTCAGTTCCCACTCGATAGAATTCATTTTAATTTTTTGCTCTGAAAGTACTTAACACTACGTTCCCTCTGCCTTTAAATTGCTAAATACGGGATAAAGCGTGAAATATAATATAATGCTTGATTTTTAACCGTATATTATAAAAAATAAGCAAGTAAACTTTTTAAGTGCTCCAATTTTTTATATAAATTTGTTATACAACAAAAATTCATCAAAAATATTATAAAGGCAACTCGGAGAACCGATATCCATTGTAATTCGAGAATAATTTAACTAAAATATATTTTAGATGTCGAAATCTTTGAAATACCGCCTTTGATATATTTAATGAGGTGTTTTGAATTGGTGCTATTTGGATATTTTATTGATTTGAACTATTTATAAATATATACTCTTCTGTTGCGGAGTGAGTGACAGGAGTGAGACGTAGAATGCTAAAAAATTGTTAAGTCTTGGGAAGTCTTGGGCAGCATTTAGGAAAAAATTTTGATCACCTGTTTTTCATTAAAACAGTAAAACGATGAAACTTACAGTTGTTCAAATCGTTGTGGACCCAATGATCTATGAAAGCTTTGATACCTTGGCTTTGCGTAGAGACGAATTTATCTAGAGGAGATTCTGAGGAACTGTTGAACTTGTTACCTGCCGACGAATTTTCTAACCGCACAGTACGTCACAAAATTAAATATCATCACTTACCATCAAATGACCGCACGTTCGAAACCTTGTCCTTTTCAAAAATGAAAAAAATAACCAGAGTAGTTTAATTAAAATTATAATTAAGTACCACTACTAAGAATCAAACCCATAAACTATTTTTACCCACTGAGCAACTGTCACACTATGCAAACATGGGCTAATACTTACAACATTTATCGATTCAAATATGGCGAATATTTGAGTTTATAGTTTTTTGTCTTACCTAAAAATGTCTGAGTTATTCAAGTATATTTTAAATAATACAATAATTATTATTCGCACCACCGCTAAAGTTCTTCAGAAGTCAGTGTAAAATATTGTTTTAATGTAACGCCTTTCATTTTATAATATTTTCTACGGCGACTTAATATTCACGCTCGCAAGCTCAATTTTTCGTTACACACTGCTTAGAAGTAGCAAATCAAGTATTAGTAGTTAATATTAGTAGATAATATGAAGATTTGATATATTTTTATTTTCATACGTTAATTTATATAAAGGTTTTTTATTCCAAATTTAAACGTTTACGTAGGTTTTTGAGAAAAAAACTTTTTTCCCCCAAGTGGAATTGAATCCAGAGCTAATGTTTGTGCAGAATAATGGCCTCGGTTTTAAACCCAAAACCAATCGATTTTGCAGCACACTTAGTGCTCCTGCACCACAACTGGTCGCATCTGGTTATATTTTATAAAAAATAATATTAACCTTGAGGCTATTTGTCAAGCAGGTGCGCACAAGAGTGTGACTTAAAACGCGGCAGGTTCGATTCCCAGTCTAGGAAATGAAATATTTTTTTTCTTTCTATTGTAAAGTGCGGCGTTAAGTTCCGCCAATCACGACGTAACGCTTCCAGAATTCGGCGGGAAGTAAGGAGTCTGTCATAGTGTGAGCATTAGGCTTCTTCTGTCTACCCTGCTACATGCGGGATACAGCGTGAAGCTATAAAATAATAAATAAAATAACGAATGAAATTGAACATTGAACATTGCGTAACTCTTGTTACGCAATGAACATTAATATAATATTTGAGGTAATAAGAGTGCTTAGAAATGAGGCAAAGCGCGGCGCTTAGTTCCGCCACTTTCGACTGCCTCAAGAATTCGGCGAAAACTCATTTAATGAGAAGAAGATTGGTTTAATAATAGGTTCCCAGGTTCCCTATACCTGCTCTGGTAAAGCGTAAAGTAAAAAAATATTAATAAAAAGCTTTTCATTTTCTCAGCGTGTAGGTCTCATTCTTAACGTCTATCTAAGTTTGCGTTTCATAAAAATATAGAAAAAAAAGTCAACTATTTATTAACTTCATAATATTAACCCCTTATAAAGGAGATAGCTTTTGCATATTTCATAGAAAGAATTCACTTTGTTTTTCCTAAGACGTGATCAAGATAGTAACGTGGATGTCTTTATTATTGGCAAATAGTCTCTTCTGAGGCCATCTTGGCGCAGTGGAACAGCGATGACTGTAAACGCGAGGGTTGTAGGCTCAATCCCCACTAAGTGGATCGAATTATTTTTGTTGTCCCTGCTCTGGTGAAAAGAAATAGTGTGGTGGAACTCAACAGTTGTTTATGGAAAACCATGGTATGTATGTTGATTTTGTGAAAATTATGATTATGTAATTATTATAAAACAAAGTGAAATTAATATGAAAAATATACAAGAATTATTCCATTGTATTTAAGTTCAAAATGATCTAAGTTCTTGCAAGGGCAAAGCCGATCGATCTAATGGAATATTCAGCGTGACCTTATCAGGGCAGCATATGTGAGCAAGTGTTTTGCGAGAATTGCTCCCATTTGCAGGAACAATGGGCCAGAAGGGCTTTTTTGTACGAAAATTTTATTAAAACCTTCACGGCGCATTTGAGAACATTAAAATATAAACCTGATCTTCGATTAATATTCGTGGTGCAGTGGAAAGTCTGAATGTAAACGCAATGTTCGAGGTTGGGTTCCCATTCAGGGGATTTTTTTTAAATTTTACCGTCTTGGCATGACAACGTATGGTGCTAAGTTTCGCCTATCAATACGTATTGATTATAGAATGTGGGTAAACAGCGATGAACGGAGCGTTGTGCTATTAAGTTGACGTTGCTCAGCCTGCTGCATACAGAATACAGCAAGAAGTTAACACACTCAGTTCCTCATTTTTGCAAATGAAAATATTAATAAATAAGAATTCATTCCCTGGGGTGGGGATCAAACTCACAGTCAGTCGCGCTTAACATAATGAGTAATTTCCGCGCCATTGCCCCAGAAATAAGAAACTATCCCTCAGTGACAGACACTTTTCGTCTAATATACAACCAAGAGTTAAGGTTAACTAACTGCTTTGAAGAACTTTTGCTTCCAATTCCTAATGGACCCCACAGGAATTCAATCAGCATAATATAGCGATGTTGATTGCAACCTATAAAATTATTTATCTATTACTACTAGTCGATACTAGTTAAATACTGTAACTTTGTATGTAATGCAAAAATTTTCATCTTTATACTGTAAACACGATGACAATGGGTTCGATCCACGCCAGATGGAATAAATAATTTCCACTATCCCGCTCTGATTGATAATAATTTATTTAGGATTGTGTTATAAATTTACGTTTAAAATATGCTAATATTGTTATCGTAATTTGACGTAGTAGGAGGCATCCACGGTTTTCACTATATAAAATCATTTAAATTAAATGGTACTTACAACTTCTGACTATTCAATTACAAAGAACGACACACAAAAGGCGCCGCAGATTTAATCAAAATCATAATTAATCATGGCTATTGTTTAAGAGGCCGTCGTGGCGCAGCGGCACAAGGGTGTGACTGTATCGCGACGGTTGTGGGTTCGTTCCCTACTCGAGGAAGTGAGATATTTATTTACGTTTATATTTCCATTTCTTCGCTCTGGTGTCGAGGCAAAGCGTGACGTTGAGTCCTGCCACTCAACACGCAATGCCTCCAGAAATCGGCAGAAAGTGGGGAATGCAATGTCTTAACACTAGGTTCCCTCTGCCTACCCTACTGTGTACGGAATACAGCGTGAAGCTGATTTTTTTTCTTTTGTTTAACGGCTTTATCTAGCTAAATATATGCATTATTTCTTTTTTTATATTTACAGAACTAAGGATAGTGAGTAAAAAATCATAGTGTCTTGTTTTTTTAGTTCTAATTATGAAGCGAAACTCAATAACTAATTTCTAGTAATCTCTGACTCAGGAAGCGGACAGTTTTAATAAATATTATTACACTAGAATAGATCGAAAATATCAATAATCGTACAAGTTCGTAAGATACCTAATTAAAGTGACTAATTCTTTTAAATAAACGTATAGAAAATCAACACATTTTCTTCTTTGTATGAAATATTTCAATTTTATTTACTCTGATGATAATATTTGTATTGAGTTCTTTTGGAAAGATGACTTTCCTACAGCGTTTATTTACGCTGATAATGAATTTGTTAGTGTAAATAGAAATCAGAGGATCTTTCACTAAGCACTTTACTAAACTAATAATTATAAAATGATATATATATATATATATATATATAAACATGTGGCTTAACAGAATTCTGTGTAAACGAAAAGAAATCTGTTGAAGACTCTTGACCGATGAACTGGGAGAATTAAGGATGTCACTTCACACCGCCTCTACAAGTACTTCAGGGGCTATATATAATATTTTCTTGATGAAATATCCTAGTTTCTATATGGAAATTCATGGGATTATTTTTATATTTACTATTAATCTCTAACCTCATAAGGTTTTAGTTTAAGTTTAAGTTTACTAGTAAAAACATTATACGTTAAATACGATTAAAATAACAAAGACCAAACATGCAAGTAACTATATAAAATTATAATTCATATAATTTTAGTGCTTTGTATTTGACAGTAGGCAGTGGGAGAGAATGTAGTGTTAAGATATTCTTTATTCCACA
>JBAIZZ010000325.1:46381-75643 GCA_037355905.1 Heliconius aoede | reverse complement strand
AAAGACAGGACGTAACTGTTATTTATTAACTTACAAGTAGATAAAAACAAGCAAAAACGCATGAAAAATTATATAATGCCTTTTTAATATTGGAATATAAGAAAATTATGAAGCTCCAAGAAAGATATTTGTACATATTTTGGACAGTGGAGATGAGCGATAATGCAAATTGTAAGGGGCCCCTTGAACCTGCACTCGAGTCGCATGTACTAAACACTGATCTGAGCTCCTCACTATGCAAGTAGGGGCAACCGCATTGTGGATTTATGGAATTCTAAATAGTTTCTTACAAAACCCTTAATCTAAATAATTCGTTCCCACGAGAGGGGATTTAACCACCATTATCGTGTTTGCAATCAGACGCCGTCCTATCTTAAATAATTATGTGCATGTACATTTAGTTTTCTATGTATCATTAATTATAAAATAGATTTCTTTTGTCTAGGGTTATTTACTAATTTACAATTAGCTAAAAGCTTAAAACACTCGTAGTGTAAGGACATAAGTATGCGACGGTTATGGGTTCGGTTCCACTCAGGGGTATGAAATATTTCATATTTTTATTTCGTAGCTCTGGCAACGCGGCGTTGAGTTACAAATAGAAAAACAATACATTATATTAATGTATCACACCATAAATATCAAAGAAAAATAAACGCAAGTCACGTATGTAACATCCTAACTTAATTTGTATTGGATCATCTAAACTTATATGAAGCCGAAGTTAGAGACAGTTTGGTGAAGTCAACAGAAATTTAATCGATTTTGAAACTAAGATTCATAAGCTATCCCAATCTATATAATTACCTGTGTTACGTGTTATATTTACAGATACGTTCACAGATATCTACACTAACATTGTAAAATCTGAAAAGTATGCTTAGTTGAACGCGCTAATTTAAAGAGCTAAAGAACTACTTGTCCGAGTTTATATACTGTTACTGTGGTCAGAGTTACCTCGTGCATTTAGAATGTCTTGTGCCAAATACTAATCTTGTTCTATGTCTTACGACCGAGCTGGCGAAGCCGCGAATAAATGTTAGTTTAATTACATTAAGGATTTGTTATTTTTGCCAGTCATTGATGATACTTATCTTTTCTTCATGTACAATGAATTGTCTCCATCCTTAAACATTACTTGATTTTATTTTTTCATACTTTTAAATTATTTCATGCTTCACTTAAATCGCTACATTAATCGCTGGTGGAGATAGTACTGAGATAATCACCTATACATAAACTACTGTTAATGACTCGATCGAGATAGAGATCTGCTTTTATACTCTGTATTATGATAGAAACCTATTTTAGTGTAAGAAGCAGCAAAACAAAAATTAATAAATATTTTCAAAAAGAATGAAAGACATGCGGCTCAAGTTTCTGTGATTAGATTAAATAATCTTAAAAATATTTACAAAATACATATATTTCTGAGAAAATATTATGTTCAACATCCATACGTACACGTCATCCATACATATGTATAGAACAATAAAAAAAATCAGACACGTCCAATTGCACCACGACGCCGCCATTCTTTTTTCTCTTGTAAAAAGAAAAGACTCATTCAAATCCAATGAAATGAAATATGAAAAATTCTATTTCCAGTTCATATATTGAGATTTAAGCTGAATATGAATGAATAAGCAAATCATGGAGCGGCGGCAGTGGACGCAGCGATGGTAGTGAGTTCACTTAATAAGTTATTTCTTACTGCTAGACTAAAATAAACATTAAAAAAATAAAGACTCATACACATATGAAATTATGTCACTTAAAATTCATATCAGTGTATTTTTGTAGTTTATATTCCGGTCAATTTTCTTGAATGGCGAAACTCAACGACGCGCTTGATATACCAGGGAAAAATTGTTCACCATCCAACGACACATAGACGGACGGTGAACGTCCGACTGCACTACAAAGGACTCAACATATTTTTCTTATCATCACGATCCATCCCGCACATAGCACTGAGCTTTGCCTCGTTACTAGAGCTAATAAATGAAAATATTAGATATTTGACTGAAATGAAAAAAAAATATATTAGACATAACAATATAGGACCTTATGAAAAAGTAAATACAAAATACTTTATTAGCAAAGTCGGTTAGCATATGATATCGACTGTAACCGTAAAATTACATTTTTGTATTTCACAAAGGAAAAAATTAGCTAATTTGCTTTCAAAAGACAAAGTATTTTGAGCTGTACTTTTAGACCAGTAGAGTCTAATTTACGTTGAAAAGTTAAATAATTTGTCATCGGTAGAGCGGAAAGGGACAAGATTTATTATGTTCCACATTATCCAAGTGCAAATAAAGAGGCTATGCGTTATCGTCATCGGGTGTTACTAAAGTAAGGTAATTTGTTTCAGAGCGAAATCTCTTTTATGGCTGGGGGATTTAATGAAATAACACTTTTCGTTAGAATATTTTTTATTGTACTTTTCAGATAACTTTTTAGGACAATCTTTGTTTGAAAATACTTCTTCTTCATCCTTTTTGAAGTCGGTTAAATATTTATTCATAATTCAATTGTATGTTTTTTTTTTAAATATTTATTTTCATTTATTGCTCAGCCAATTTTAGTAATGATTGTTTATATACATATTATGTTATGTACAGTACCCCCTCTGAAATATTTTTTATTTTTTTCACGTTATATCCCTAGCGGTGTAGTCATAAAGAACACAGCGCCTAATGCTACGGTCTCTGCATATCTCTTTCGCCTCTTCCACTATCATCAACCGAAGAGGGTGTTGCTCATCATGCTTTTTACGTGACCTTCCTCCAGTATCTTTGACACTGTATTTTCGAAGGTCAATCCCTAACTCTCCTAGCCTAACTCTCTTACCGCTCACTTTTCCATTACAAATTTTCATTCTCACAGTGACATCCTCGCTAATACCTGCCATTCCGTGTATCTCTTCATTTCGATTCGATCAGAAAAGCTGACTCTGCATATCCTAGATCATATATAAGAGATCGCATCTATACAGCATCCATCTTTCTTTCATTCTTTTTTTACGACTCTAAATGTGCCCCTGTGCACAGGTACATACAGGCAGTATATATATATATAAGATAATTTAGCTATAGATTTCGGTTTTAATATACATACGTATATATGTTTATACATACAAATACATGTTCAGTTCATAATTGTCTACAAATCCGAATGGCTTTGAGGTATCATAACTGCACTATAGAACAATGTCATCACATGTTCTCGATAATTAATATGTGATGATCGAATATCGTGAGCTTTTGTTGTTATAAACCTTATAAGGCTTTCAATATACAAAACAATCTAGTAAAACTAGTAGTCGATCGCAACTTTGTGTGCGTAGACTTAGAGACGTAAAACGTGAAAAATATCTATTACTTTTTTTTCGTTCCTTCATATTCAGAAACAACCTGGGAAACTTATATTAAGATACTCTTCCCAATAAGACGAAGAAGTGGAAGTGTTTTAATAGGAACTGAATCGCAGGTTCCAGGTACTTAATCCCAGGTTCCCAGGATCCCTCTGTCTAACTCCGCTATGTTCTGGATAAGGCGTCAAGATAAAAAACAATAAAAAAATAATATAACAGCAACAAACTGTTTGTGGTTTTTCGGTACTCTGTTGATATTAAAAACGTGACACTCGTTGCAGAACGTATAACTTGAGAACACTTCTCGGATTCAAGAATACGAGTATATAGAGATTCTTTTCACGCTGTCGTATATTCTAAAGAGAAAATTTCCACTCTAAAATCAATCTCGCATGTCTGTGGCATCCTGTCATTCATATGTATAAACAGTATGCATTTATCCATTTCTATACTAATATTATAAAGAGAAGCTGAAGAGTTTGTATGGTTGAACGCGCTAATCTCGCGAAATAGAAGAGAGACATAGAACTTCTAACTATCATAACTATGGTTCCTTGTTCAATTTCCCACTCAAAGGAATAAATTACTTTCGTTTCTATCCCATTTAGCAAGGTCCGAAATTTTGAAGATTTCGAGATATTGACAAAAAATATATTTTATTTTCCGTGTTTTTCGTATGCTATTATTTCGTATAAGCTAATTATTTATTAATTATTTTCACGTGTCATCTACCGTATATGCTGCTTCCTTCTGTACTGAAGTAGTTATAGGAAAGCCTTTAATTAAACTCCAAATATCCGTTTGACATTGAGTGGACCTTGATATCCTTAGATCTGGGTTAAGATTGAGAGGTCACAGAGTCCACTAATGACTATAAACTCTGAAAGATTGGCATTACAAATAGGAAACTGAAAAAAGGAATAAAAAAAAAATATTTTAGACTTTTTTAAACCAACTTTAAGAGCAAGAGGTTTTTAGTCGTAATAATTTTTAAATCGAAATCCAATTAAATCAGTTTCACGCTGTATCCCTCACACAGCAGGGCACGCAGAGGGAACCTAGTGTTAACACTCCGTTCCACATTTTACAGAACGAAGAAAGTGAAATATAATTTTGAATAAATATTTCATTTCCTCGAGAGATCAAACCACAACTAGCTTTTACAGTCACACTGTGTGACCTCCTGCGCCACAACTGACATCTGACTAGATTGTTCTGTAAAAGTCATTAATATAACTTTTACAAAACAAACTAGAGCAGAAAAAATCTTAGATTAATTAGAAATAATCTTTGCACGTGGGACCAGTCGGTCTTCATGCGGGTAGTTGAGGGCCCTTAACGTTGAAAACGGTTATTGGTAGAACCAACATATGCCCATTCATCAGACATATTAAATGATAGGCTCGATTTTAAAAGGCTGGATTTTTTTATATACGAGCAATTCTATATAGCAGAGTAGGTAGATAAAGTAGTTACGACACTCTGTTTGTCATATTTATAGTATAATATTATACGACAGTATTGAGATATTGATATTGTGTGAGTGATGGAACTTAGCTTTACTAATATGAAAAAAAAAGTAATATTTGTAACTAATTTTCGGAATGTGGAATTATCACGCCATTTCTCTTTTCTCGAGACATTGCATGTTGATTGGTAGAATTCCGCACCGCGTTTTGCCTAAAAAATGGGAAAAAAAAATTATAGACTCCCTCGAATGAATCCCAAAACTATCTAGTTTTTTTATTAAGACTTTGTTCCACACATTCAAAGTATTAGATATTTTTATATTCTTAATATACGTGAAAAGTAACATAAAAAATATTATATATAACTCACAATGTAAAAAAACTCGTATCGTCATTATTGAGAACGAACAAATGCCCGTATACGAATCGCAATTATTTATTATGATCCGTGATAAGACCCTCGGTGTAACAGTCAGCCGGTAAGATTAAAAGAATTTGAAAGTGAAATTTGAAATTTTGTCTTCTAATCAGGGTTTTTTACACTTACTTGATTTTTCTAACTTCATTTGGTTACATGTGAAGTAAGGAAGCTTAAATTGAGCAAATTATTGATTGATATTCTTTATTCAAATAGATTTTTTTAGCTTTACGCTGTATCTCACACATAGCAGAGTAGGCAGATCCGAACCTGGGGTCCGAAGACACTCCGTTTTCATTAAGACAGTTCCTCACTGTCATCCAAATCATGGAGACATTACGTGTTGACAAGGAGAACTCAACCCCACATTTGCCTCGTTATTTTTTAAAATACTTTTGTAACCATTTTTGTACCGTATAAGGAATTAAAAGCTACCACTGACTCGGAAACTACAGTTCTGATGAGAATAGCCGGCAAAATGTTTTTCGATATCAATGTCACAATCTTATTACTAATACATTCCTGCATGAGTTTAAATTACTATTAGTACCATGATTATACGTTGAATATATCTGAACGGTGTAGTGGATTTTTGTTGTTGTTATTTTTAGTAGTGTTTTTTCTTCGTCCTCATTTTATTTCTTCTTATTATTGTACGCTTGTATAAGGACATTCGACACTAAGATACTTTTGGTTACTCTGTTATGCGAGAAAAACCGTGAAGCAATTGTTTTGTGTTATTCTATACTCAGGAAAGGAAATATACTTTTTTGGAAAATTTATAATTTAATTGTAACAGCACCTATACAGTGCGATGCGGGTTCAAGTCAACTTTAAAATTTTTATATGTTTTCTACAAAATCATTGCCGAGTCCAGTAGTTCGGGAGTTATAAAATTTTTTTTTCATTCATAAGATATAAATGAAAAATATGTACGCAAGCCTAGAGATAAACGCTTGCATAAACATTTTAAAGCTGACACCGTTTCACGGACATCTCAAATGGGCTTGAGCTTTTCTTTGAAATATCTCGTATGTGTATATAGCTTTTGTGTAGTTGTAAATACTGTAGACGTTTTTAATTTATTCAGACCCTCGCTTCTTCTAGAACATCAACTGACAGTTTAGCAACAAATCACTCTTTTTGAGGTCAATTGTGTCGTATCTTTCAGTTAGTTTTGTTTCCCAGCTTCAGTGGACTTAACGCAGCGTTGAGTTCCACCATTTAACAAGCAATGTCTTGAAAATTCGGCAGAAAGTGGAAAACTGAATATCTTTACATCACGTTTCCAAGGTTCTTAGCACTTTTTAGTTCTTAGCTCATCAGGAACAGACGATGTTCCACTACGCCTTGTCACTCCGTAATATAAATATTATTATGTTGAATTGAATCCGAATTACCGGGCCGAAGAAATGAAAATATTAAACAATTTTTTCTTCGGATTTCATTGCACTACAACGGTCTATTTTTATAATATTTTTCCGAAGCACAATGTATTGATTGCGTGACAAAACCATATTGATTTGGCTAGTGAAGGTCATTATCTAACGCTTGGCACTGCGCCTTGGACATACGCCAGATGATAACGACCCGCTTATCCAACTCACTTGCCTTATTTAACTGGACGGGTTAAAAATAACAGTGATTTTTCGTTCAAATATTCAAATGTTGCAATTTCCTGACATTTCAAAATTAGATCAAGATTGTACTAAAAATATATAAATATATGACATACACTATTATTGATATTTCTAAATGATTGTATGAGTATTTCAATTTAACAGTAATATTTTTTAGGCATAGAAAACTTAATGTTAAAACACGTCGTTCTTTGCTGAGTGAAAAAATTAAGTAATTTTATCGCGAGCTTGGTGATGACATATAAAAAATATTTCTAAGTATGATTATTTTTTCCAATGCAATCTTAGAGCTGAACGTGGAAAGTGGTACAGTGTGACTAGAAACGCTACGAAATATAAATTTGGTCCTCACATGTGGAAATGACTATTATTTAAACTATTTTAATTTTCTGGCTGATTTCCTCACATAGTAATGAAATGTACCGTAAAATCACGCAATGTTTCTTTATCCACACTGCTATATGTAGGATAAAACTTATTACAAAAGGGATCGAACCCATCACGCATAAAGTCCGTTCCACTGAGCCACAAAGGATGAATAGTCTTAAACAATTCAGCAATAAAAGTATTGATTTTCCAAAGGCCATCATCTGACTTGAACTTGGCAATGGACTTTGGCATGATGCCAATATGTTTGTACCCTGTCATCTCGTTCCACTCAATATGATATTTGCTGACTGCGTCTTATGAGAATTTATTAGAGAATTAGGTTCGTGTATTAAATGGCTATCACATACACACATAACTAATAAATTTCGGTAAAATACTGTTGATGCTAGGAATATAGTATATAGGGTATTTGGCCACGCCATCCTCACCTCATTGACCTCGTTATCTTTTTTTTTATTTTGTAGGTTGTAAAAAACATTTTATATCTTACATATTGATGCCGGCCTTTTTTTAGATGTATTGTGAAGTTAAAAAAATATATTTAGTAATACCGTAGTTCCTTAGTAACATATTTAACTGAGATAATGTTGAGGTTGTATAAATTAAGCTGTTTCCGCTAACTACACACTTCATGTGCTCATATAAGCCTCCGGGCCTCAAAAGACATGAAAAGAACGCTTATAGGATCAGTTTTCCACCCGTCTGTCCGTCTGTCAAGACCATTTTTCTCGAGATCGCATGGAGTGAAATTATTACTTTTAATGCAATCAAAATATAAAAGCCTTTACGAATATTTTTTGCTGCATTCTCGGAATCAAAACCTACATTGTACTTCCCGAGAATCTACAGTTATGAAATTTGGCTCAAAGTGGGAACTTGTATAACAAATATGTGCATATTACAACTATTACAAACAAACAAACATAAATGTACTTTCATTTCATACAAAACACGTGCATACGCCCCCAAACCAAAGTTGTCAACTAAAAAATTGTAGTTCCCGTTGACCTACAACGCTGAGATCGGTATGCAAGTCTGGCTCGCATTTGACCTGTTTTTTGTAATACAGTAGCAAAATAGACATAATTTATTAATTATAAATTAAGTCTGACAGTAAACGCGACGGTTGTGTGCTCACTTTTCATTTGGCTCACCCAAATATTTTTTTATTAAATTCTCGTTCTTCTAAGAAGATAAATTGTAACGTTAAGCTCCATCATCAACACGCAATATATCAACAACTGATAAACAAAAGTTCTTAACACTAGGTTCACAACCTACTCTGCCTTGAGAGAAATCCGTGAAGTTACAATGTTTTTCCTCGTTAAGAAAATTTATTCAAACATTGGACACGTTCTGATCTCATACAAAATATACAACAAGACGAACCAACATACCTGCCGTGTGCTATATCTAGCTGGTTCACTTCAAAGAAACAATATAGTAAAAATACTCATATAACTTGTTCAAAGATATGGAGCTTAACTAGTATTAATTTATAACTTACTTGTAAATATATGTATGTATTTTTAAAAAAAAATAATTACGTAGACTACAGTGTCCTTGTTTATTTATAGTCTAACGGTCCGTCGGCGGCTTCGCCCGCTTGTGTTGAGAAGACGTTTAATCGCATTCAAAAACAGAATTGACTGATTCATCAGTCATTATAGAATGACGTTATTACTTTTATCTGTAATCTTCTAATATGATTATTTTTACTGAAATGATTTTTTGGAAAAAATAAACATGTAATTACTTTTTATACCGTTTTTTTTATCAAAAGCGATATTTATGCATGCAAAGAAGATACGATTACGAAAATTACGATTTATTAATTGCAAAACAATATCGATAACTATACTAAAACAAATAATCTTCATTTTTGTTCATAAATATACTTAATATATATAAATATTCATACAATTCAATGAGTGAAGCCGAGTGGAAGCCGCTAGTCATTAGTTCTTATTTAATACATAATGTGAGTTTTGTTTCAATGAATATTGTAAGCTGCGGTTTTATACTGACCTTCACCTTTCATAATATATTTTTTATTAGCAACAGCGATCTTTACATTTCATAAAAATAATTGCACTCATTTATGAGATATAGTATTTTATAATATCAATACAAAATATAAAAATGATTGCATATACGATATATATTACAAACAAACTTAACCCCATGGGAATATATTTAAAACTTGAGAAAATGCTTAAATATTAATCATTTGCTCGATCCGAAGTCAGCGGCGACGCTATATTATAATCGCCACTCATTTTAAAATACACAAAAATTATAAAGAATGGAAAGCTGTATTGCTTCTTTCTCCTTCTTTTCTAAAAAAATATGGAAATATCAAAATACGGTTTTCAGACTGAACACGGAAGTATTCAAGCAGGGTTGACAAAAAAAATACCAAAGCGAAGAATCTCCAGTCTTCACTGTCAAGAGTGGCGGAAATCAAACACCACACTTAACCAAACGAAACCGAAACGAGCCTATAACCATCGGGTGTATTATAAAACGTTATCTCCACGCGCCACGGTGGTTTAAATAAAGATTAATCAACGTAAAAAGTAAAAAACAATCCGTGGCTTCCTCAAAAAGCGCAGTATTTTAATTTAATTTCAACGTGAACAAGTTACTTCATGTACTTCCACCTGCAAATCCGCCGAAAGCGCAACATTCGACCACAAAGCTCTCTACAACTTAACACTTTTAAGCTGATAAAGTGCTTTGAGCTTTCACTGCGAGCTTAGTTACAATACAATATTTTGAATGCACTATCAAAATGTTGTACTGTGGTTTTATTTATGTTTGTTTTTTACATTTACATACAATACCACCGTATCCCGCATATATATATATATATATATATAGTAAATTGAGGATAACGGAGTTTTAAGACACTCCGTTTTCTATTCTTTTAAAACGAATAAAATGAAATTAAATGCTGAATTAGCCGATTGTCAGTCGTACCTAAAACGTTTACAGAGCTACTGAGCCGTGGCAGACTATTTATTTGAAGTAAAAAGTATATACATACTTATATTTTCAGTCGGTTGACTCACACACAATAGCTAGTTCTATATGTAAGAATATTAATGAAAACATTTTTTTTTTCTGTATCGTAATTCTTTAGGCTGTGCGTGTCGCGCGTCTGTTACCCTTGTGCTACACTAATTATTATATCTCTTATTTATATCAATATAGGTTATTCCAAATTTACTTTAATTACGAAACTTTTTAATTACGAAATTTAAAAGAAAATAAATTTCGACGTCACGATAAAGGCGCTGTAAATATATATTAGAACACGTGGACTATACAAACGGATCGCTAGTTATATTTAATAGAACAAAATTGAGGAAGTCCATTTTTTATGTACGACTATACATATAACTAAGTTAACTTGACGTTGAGGAGCTTTTTAACTTAATCGAAGAAAGCAATATGTAGGGAGAATAATAGACGAGGGTTTGACACTTTTTATCTCCATCTAATAGGATGTAAGGTGAACAGCAGTATTGATAGAAAATCCATGAAAGTAACGTAATAATGTTACAATTTAGATGAAATTAAACATTTTTTTATTCAAGTTTAAACATTAATTTTCTCACATTAGCCATTTTATTTGATTTTGATATTTTAACATTTTTTTAACAATAAATTATTTGCCCAGCCTTTGACTGCAACCGCTGTAGGCACGATTCCTATGCGTAGGAATAATTCATTTTCATTCAATTCTAGTTACAAGATAAAGCGCGGCGTTCATTTCCGCCACTCAACGTTTCAAAAACTTTATTGCATTTACTTATTAACGTTCAGATTGAATTGATATTTAGAATATAAACATATTTTAGTCGATTGTTTTTATCTATTTCTTCGTCTATTTAGAAGCATAAGGTGCTGATTGATACAAGCTAGTATAATAATAGTATAGTGCAACTCAACATTTTTTAAATACCAATATTTCCCCAAGCGCCTTTCAAAATCATCAAGTTGTCAGTTAGATATTCCCAAGGTACCTTCGTTAATTAATTTACCGAAAAATTTTACCCTCTTGTATTCGAAGTCACAAACATTTTTATCATTTTTTTTTATCTTCAAGCTGTGTCTCGTGAATAGACACTCCGTTCCCCGCTCAATTTTCAAGATTTTGCATGCTGGCTATACAGCAAGACGCTTTGTCTTATTACGGGGGCAAGGATATGAGAATAAACATTCCCTCGAGTCGAAATTAAACCCACAACCCTTGCGTTTACTGTCAAACGCTGTGCCGCTGCGCCATCACGTAGTCTCTTAGTATATTTACCTATTTCTTAGCTGTACGCTGTATCCAAAACACAAAGCACACGGGTACGCAGAGAGAGGCAACTTCGTGTTAAGGCACTAAATTTCTTTTAATATTAAGGCGTTTACTCTCACACTCGTTCAAACGCAATTATTTGACATTAATCATAAAATTTTCTTATGGGATTTGGTATTTCATATCCGGAATACCAGTTTTAACATTACTTTGTAATTGTTTAGCCTACGTTTGTATTAAAGTTTACGTTTAACTTAAAAAAAAATGTGCCAAGTCCCACGTTCACACCATTCAATTAAAGCTCAAATAAAAAACAAAGCTATCCTCTGCCGCATTGTAGTTAGTTGGTAATCATTTCCAAAGTGTTTTCAGCGCATTTACAATTTCAAATGAACGACTTCGCCGACCAATACCGAACGGGAATGAGAAACTGAATTACCTGACGCTGAATTTACGGGTATTGTCCCCCGATTTGGTTGTTACCTAATTTTCGAATTATTTCTTGTTTGTTCTCAAGTTGGTAACTAAACTTAAATTTATGGATTTAGTTTATTTACGTATTTCAATTGTATTCTACACATAGCAGGGGAGGCAAGGTGAATCTGGGTACCTAATGTTAAGATACTCCATTTCCATCCCTGATCTGATCCCCATTTTCGCAGAATTATTGAGGCATTGCGTGTTGAACGTACTCAATGCCACGCTTTACCTTGTTACCAGAGCGGAGGTATGAAAATATTAAATATTTATTACCCCCAAACGGGAATTCAATCCCCAACCATCGCGTTTTACAGTCACCCAGTGCCTTTGTCTCGCGTTTCGTATATTTAAAAAAGTTTAATGTTATTATTAATTTATACATTCCAATTGATTAAGATCAAATAGTTTTACATATCTTGAATTGTAATCTACGAACCTAAAATAGATAATTCGCACATATATTTATAGACCAATTTTTCATTAACAAAAAATGTCACTTCTAGTATCAGAGCTATTCTATATAAGCTTTATGAACGTACGGCTCTCATACTAGAAATGATATTTTTTTATAGCGAATGGAAAAGCTTTGATTGATTGATATGACATTTATAACAAGTTATTCAGCGAATAACTGTTTCGAGGGTAACGGGTTTATTTAAACATAATACAGTAAATCTATTTATTAAAAAAGTACTGGTACGTTTTTCGGCAATTTTTTATGCATCATCCGGCTTTTTGTTAGTAAGTGTAAATTTTTAATTTTACTTTTAAGTGATTCTTATCTCAAAATCACACCCTGATAGGGTCACCTTGTTGTCTGTCCGTCTGTCATGTCGTCTCAAGATATAAATTTCAAATATTCAAGTATACCATCCCTTGGAGTACAGATAAAAACTTATAAGCATTTAAATAAAGTTTATACCATACATTTTCTATGAAATAAATATATATATATAAAAACGTAATCTTTTTCGTACTCCCGATACGGCAAAACAAATGCGGTGTTAGACTCCGCCATTCTACGTTCAAAGTATCTATAACCAGCAAAAGTGGAGAACGGAATAATTTATCACAAGTATCTCATAGCACGTTAACAAAATGAGAGAAATTTTTGGAAATATTCAGATGAAAATACATAAATGTTATGGAGCTACATGTATGAATTATATTACATATAACGACATTAATTAGATTTGAGCACATATATTAGTTTCAGTAGGTAACAGTTAGTGTTTAATGGGCCCTCATTTATTATATACTAACTATACCAAACTGCGAATACTTAGCGAAATATATGTTTAATATGTACGAGAATGTGGGACTGTAAACACGACGGGTTGTCGATTCGATTACCACTCGAGGCAATGAAATATTTTAATATTTAAATTTCATCGTATTGGTACCGAAGCGAAGCGCGGCGTTGAGTTCCGCAAATTAACACGCAATACCTGTGGCAAAGTACAACGTTTTACAGTAGACTCGAAGATTGTGGGTTCGATTCCTGCCCAAGGGAATGAATTATTTACAGTTTCACCACGAAATATTGACACTAGGTTTATATCTGTCTACTCTGTTTTATACGAGAACAGCGTAATAATTAAAATATAGTTTTAACCTAGCACATTAAAATATTATTTATTTAGTATGATATTAAATGTATCACAAAGTACGATGTATACATACATACTCGTATTATATACTAGTAGATGTAATAAATTAATGTTCATTAAGCACTTCACTGAGGACAGGTGTGAAGCTCGTCATCAGGTGTATGTTGTCACTTGAATTACATAAAATCTCCCATAAATTATATGTTTAAGCTTACACATCATATTATGATAAATATAATTACCAAATTGTACATGGAAAGGCTAGTCTTGGCGCAGGAGCATAAATTGTGACTGTAAACTCTACTTGTTATGGGTTCAATCCACACTCCAGGATATATTTATTTAAATTAATATTTTCATTTCTTCGCTCTGGTGTTGAGGCACAGCGCGGCGTTGAGTTCTGCCACTCAACACCGCCGAAAAGTGGGGAACGGTGTGTCTTAACACTAGGACCGCTCTGCCTACTCTGTTGTGTGCGGTATACAGCGTGAAACTGATTTGATTTTGATTAATTTTTTTCTGTTAAGCTCGGCATTATGTTCCGCCACTCAATGCCCAATATTGTGAGAATTGGGTGGAAAGCGGGTAAGGAGTATCTTAATACTAGGTAAAGCAGGATATGCAACTCCCTCCCTCTTACGGGAGGGAGTTGCAAAAATTAACACAATAATAAATAAATAAAATATTTTCCTCGCTAGATTTACCATACCATACCATACCAAATATTGTATAATTTTATAAACAATCTTATAAATACATTCTATGAATATTGAAGTATTTTATTTGAAAATCTATTATACAAATAGCAAGTCGTTCCATCTCGCATCGTTGCCGCATAATCTATCGAAGATGAAAAAATGCATTTACATTTTTCAACAAATAATTTAAACTTCCAAATGAAACCAAAATAGTATTGTATGTAAAAAATAATTTTCATGATGACTTTGTCTATCGTAGAAAACTGTACAACAGCAGTTGAGATGTTTTTGACGAGTGTCTGCATTCTCGAGCCCCTCATTAAAACTTGCTTTACATGAAATTTGAGTTTCCTTTGTGCTCCTTTATAAGTATCTTATTATTTGCCTTTTTATAAATACTTAGACATCCAATTTTTATTTGCATTTAGTTTGATATTTATTCGATCTTTTAATATTGAGCTGTTATGAGCATTGAGCATGTCAGCTATAATATATTATTTAATAAAACAAAAACTGTTTAATTGGTTAGTACATTACAGCATTTGCAACTCAAATATTTTGTGCCATATTACAAAATATTAGCGTAATAAATAAAATTACACACTAATACTAGATCAATTATAATAATTTGATATAACTAACATTATTAATTTCTCAACAGATGGTGCTCTGCGGGGGGAGGTAGACTTGCGCGGGCGCGGCACGGAGCCAGCGTTACTCCACGAACTTCACTCAACGCTGCCACCTGCCGCGCCCGAAACCTGGCACACCATTTCACTTATCTTTAAAGGACTCGTCTTCATCACAATCATTCTTGGAGCACTCCTCGGAAATGCTCTCGTCATCATATCTGTCCACCGTCACCGGAAACTTCGAGTCATCACCAACTATTACGTCGTCAGTCTCGCCGTCGCTGATATATTGGTTGCTTTGTGCGCGATGACGTTTAACGCGACAGCTGAATTAACTGACACTTGGCTTTTCGGCCCTATCGTCTGTGATATCTTCAATTCTCTTGATGTTTATTTCTCCAGCGCCTCTATTCTTCACTTGTGTTGCATATCAGTCGATAGATATTATGCTATAGTTCGGCCATTAGAGTATCCTGTTACAATGACGCATAAAACGGTATGTTTTATGCTTGCAAACGTTTGGCTCTGGCCTGCCTTTATTAGTTTTGTTCCAATTTTTATGGGGTGGTATACAACAGAACAACATCGTCAAGAAAGGAAGTCTCATCCAGATATTTGCATGTTCAAAGTCAACATGGTATATGCAATAATATCATCTAGTGTCTCTTTCTGGATACCAAGCGTTGTAATGATATCAATGTATTGTAAGATATTTAGGGAAGCTATAAGACAAAGAGAAGCATTGACGAGAACGTCCTCAAATATTTTGCTCAATTCTGTTCATATAAAACACACATCGCACAGTGCCCATCATTCGCATTATTTACATCCTGATAGAAGACCATCGGACATAAGTCCAAACTATAGTACATTCACTGAAGTTGGTCCTGAAGAAACTGAGTTAGGTGGAGAAGTTGTGATGGCTTTGGGGGATATATGTCCAAGTAAAGAAGCTAGTCCTAGAAAATCTGTGAATATCAGCTGTGACACGACTAGTTCTGGATACTGCTCTGGAGGTTCTAACAAAAGATCATCAAGTGGACAACCACCTAGTGGTTGGAGGCCAAGTTGCACGTCCGCGGCAGCTACACGAGAGCTGGCCAAAGCGGCAACTGAACTGAACTCTCAAGGTAAGGTTTTCATGTGTAATTAATCTAGCATAAGTTTGATAAAGCGTAAATTGAATCAAGACGCTGTTAAAATTACGGTTAAAACTTGTGAAAGCACTGAAATCTGAAGCTAATTGAATATTGAGATCATTTCTCAATAGTTTCCCTACACCTGCATAATTCAGTGTAATAAATCAAACTTTTAGCAGAAATATCAAACGCGAATAGGTGTTTTTTAATTGGGTCATAAATTAAAATATCAAATGAGTAATGAAACACAAAGATAAGCGAATACATCGTGTGAAAGGATGAATATGGACCGACATTTTGAAATCAGATAAATCCCTTTGAAGCTTGTTCGCAATGTGATTGTTATCTTTTATACGCTTTAATTTTGATGAAATTTTATATTCGCTATAAAACTTCTCTCTCGCTATAATTTTATCTAAATTATTCATAGCACATATTAAGAAGTCTATCTTCTTTATTAACTCTTTATAATTTGAAAATTTGTAGAGGATTTTTTTAAATACTATTTAGTATAGATAAGTATAGAATTTTTCATTGCTTCAGTAATAGTAAATCTTCAAAAAAAAGGTCTAAATGAATGTAAAGAAGAGATCGAGAAAGCTTTTCTCTCGCAGAACCAAAGAGAGTTCAGTTTTTTTTTTATTTAGTTTAGTCTGTAACCCACATAGCAGGGTAGACAGAGGGAACCGAGTGTTATGTGCTATACACTTCATTTTCCTAGTGTCAGCTGGTGGAACTCAACACTGCGCTAAATCTTGTAGCTAAAGTGAGAAAACGAAAATAATTTAAATAATTTTCCCCGAGCAGGAATAGAACGCACAACCGGCACGTTTAAAGTCAGATGTTGTTTTCCTACGCTATAGCCTCGGTGAAAATTCTACATACACTTTGATATCAAAAAATCAATAAGTATATATTATTACAATAAATTAACAAGATTTGGTAGCTCATTTGACTTGTCTGTTTTGACAAAGGTTGTAAATAGCTCCAATTATGCCATTTTATTCCATCTCTCTGTCGTTAATGTGCGGCGGTAGACAGAGTATAACGACAATTAGTAATTAATTATATTTGCAAATTGTACCTAAATATATATGATTCAATAAAATCAAGCAAATTCAGCATAAGATTTTTTTTAAAATTTCTAGTTATAAGAATGAAAATTTAACATGAAAAATTTGAATGAGAATATTTGTCACCATTCTTCTCTGAGCTTATTCTTACTTACTTGGCAAATATTTCAAACGTAGCATAATCAATAAGAGACTTTTTAGAAAGAAAAGTAATATTGACGGACCTCGAAAATTGAACTCTACATAGAGTTAGACTTTGTACGTATAGCTGTCAAACTGATTTTATCCAAGCAAATGAATCTAAACGACCCGCCTTCCACAACCTTCCTTAGGGAATACTACTGTCTATTAGGAACAAAACTTTACCACACTGAAACAGAGTTCGAAATAACTTTTTCACAGCTTTTTAATTTTATGTGATTCCGCAAATTTTAAATCTATATGAAATTATTTACGACATTTTTATGAGAGAGAAACTTTTAATTTTACAAGTAGATATATGGTTCAATGAAATATCACAAATGTAATGATCAACTTATTTTATTTCAATAGAAATAGGCTGTTTCTTTATTTAAGTTATATAATAAATTATTTCATTTATATTTGTGAGTAAATGAAAAATGTTATGATGAAACTGAATAAATATATAAGTTTATAAGTTTACGATCGATTTGACAAAAAAAAGCATCGGAATCTTTCACTATTTAATATCTATATTAATTTAAAAAATCCGAAATTTATATTATGTGTGTTTAAATTTATATTTTCATTTCTTCGCTCTGGTGTCGAAGCAAAACGCGGCGTTGATTTCGACCACTCTAAACGCAAAGCCTTCAGAACTCGGCGGAAAGTGTTAAGACACTCTGTCTTGTCTATACACAAATACATAATGTATAAATACATACATTAACTTATTTAAAACTTAAATAAAACAAATCTAACGAAAGGCAAAATAAATAGTTAAAACTATTCAAAGAATAGCTCGGTAGAGTAGAAGAAAAATATACCTAAGCTCACATTTCTGCTAATGACAAACTTCAAAATCCAACATAACGAGCTTTTAAATCACTCTAACTTTCAATCTCAGTGCTTTCCAATAGCTAGTTGATGTAAAAAGAAATAAGCGTATTGTATGGCTAGTTACTATTATTACTACAAGTATAGTTATCGAATACAATAGCAAGAGAATATTATTTTAGATACTTATAACTATACGTATATATATTACGTAAATGTCTTTTTAGTTGTTATTATATCATTATAACTATCTTATTTGTGACCGTTGCAGCCATGGCATAATCATGCGACTCTAAATGCATTGGCTGTAAATTCGATTTCTATTCGGGGTAGTAAAATATATATATATTTAATTTCCCGCTCATTTTCAATTTTAACGCGCCAAACCAACCAACTGTCTGTCTGACATCTTCTTCAGAGTTTTTAAAATTGGACAGAAATTAGGAAATGGAGTGTCATTACATTACATTCCTTCCTACGTAACATGCAATACAGAAAAACGTGTAAAACGGTTGTGAAAAATAGATATGAGGTTAAAATAGAATATTTCTAAAAATATTTCCAAAGCGACTAAAGATGTAAGAAAATATTTAACTATTAGAATATTTATATATCCCTATAGATAGTTTACAAACACATTATTTCAAATTTATAATATATAAACAACCAGAAGTAAATATTTGTAGGCATATGCAGAGTCAATACAAAAAGGATCGTGATATTTGCTTTATTGTAAAAGACCAGGGGAGAGAGAAATTACAGTATTTTCATTATAATCACAAATTGGTACTCTTTTTTTTAGATATCCTTATATTTTTATAGCTTATTCAGTTTAGAATTTAATGTCATATAGGCAGAATCAAATTCGACACATTCCAAATACTTCAACTTATTTACACATAAATCAACCCAAAATCAGCTTCACGCTGTATCCGACACACAGCAGAGTAGGGCAGAGGAAACCTAGTGTTAAGACACTCCGTTCTTACGTTTCTTCACTACGTTTAAATTTTTCTATATACTTTAAACAGTTTTCTATATACTCTAAAACCTATTATTACATATTAGTTATACACATTCTAGCTTTACCACATAGGTTCTACATAAAGAATTAAATAAAATAATCTCAACCAATAAGCTCTCGTATATAAAATTGCCGCTGTGGAACATCGATATGCAAATTGTAGACTTGCATTTCTCCGAGCGTCTCTTCAATTTGACGTAATAGATTTCTCTTACTCTTATTTTCAATATGTTCTAACTGAGAGAAGTTAGATTTGACGCAAGAGAAAAGTGAATAATATTATGTAAGAATTGTACATTTAATAGTGTTTTTTTTTAATAAAATATATATTTTTATTTTAATAATTTTCATATCAAATTTCAAAAAATTGCCATTGACACGGCAGTCATACCTTTATATAGTCATCCATGGAAACTACAACTTTTTTAAGTCTTACAGTGCTAGGCGAGGCACAACTTTATTTGGTTACCTCGATAGCAGATCACACGATGTCAAAATTTATACTAAATTTCAATGTTTTATGTAAATATATATATATATATATATATTACTTACCATTACTGTACTGTCACTGTCACTGATAGACAGGGCACAAAACGAACTATGTGGCGTCGAATGAACATGTAGTTGTCAAATTTAGGCGTTCTATGGAATATAGAGGAGCATTTAGTAAGATTTTCCGAAATTCCTACGGGAATGGGAAAAAACAAGCTTTGAAGCTTATAATTTCCACATACGCATACGAAGTGGCGGACTATTCCATATTCTATACTATTCATTTAACAACAAAACATCAGATATTACAATACACAATCAATTATGTTACTAATGACTATTTCATTATTCGTAGGTGCATCGCTACGAGCGGCGGGCAAGTCATGGCGGGCGGAGCATAAAGCTGCGCGTACACTGGGGATAATTGTTGGCGTGTTTTTATTGTGCTGGCTACCTTTTTTCCTTTGGTAATTTTTATATAATTTTTTAGTCACTAAGTTGCAACTGCAAATTATTTTGTTTTTTGTAATTTAAAAAAAATTCAATAATTAATATCCAATTAATATAACAAGTAATCTAATAGCTACAATTTAATATATATATATATACACAGAACTAGTTCTTATATTTATCACAAAAGCTTAGCATAAGTATAAATTGAACTCGTAAGCTTTGCTAGACAAACAATTAGATATGCCAATAAATAGGCTGTTAGGGTAATATAATTGTCAGTAATGACTTAAAGAATAATCATATTTTATTCCCAGGTACGTGACAACAAACGTCTGCGGGGAGCCGTGTCAAACTCCACCTATAGTAGTCGGCGTACTTTTCTGGATAGGCTACTTCAATTCAGCACTAAACCCACTTATTTATGCATATTTCAACCGCGACTTTCGAGACGCATTCAAAAATACTCTAATGTGCGCTCTGCCATGCTGCTTCAGTTGTTGGAAAGACACTGGAACAGCTTCCTTTGTGTGATAAGTGCATGCCTCTAGATCTACACTTTGCATTTACTATACGTAGTCCAACTTAAATTATTAATAGAGAAGCTTTTTCTTAGTTCCAGATTGTATCCTGCTTTGCTGAAAACTTTGTGTTAAGACACTCCATTCCCATTAACACACTTCAAACTACTTTCCGCCAAATTCTGGAGGCATTACGTGTTGAGTGGCGGAACTCAACGTCGCTCTTTGTCAATAGTGAAAAATAAGAAACAATATAAAATATTTATTAATAGATCTCTATATCTCTAGAGAAAAGATGAAAAGCTATTTTCCTTAACTTTTAAATTAACTATGTTTATAAATTCTGTTTAAAACTTTTAAAAGTTCTTACTAATCTTCGTAGTTATAAGATACATTGTGTAGATCTAGCGATTATATATAAAAAAATTATGCTTTACATGTGTAAGTTGTCCTATTAATTATTATAAACACTTATTTTAAAATAGTATTGAAATGACATTGGAGTACGAAATACCGATATCATACATATATATATTCTCTTTAAGATAACTTTGGTTTACGAGACTGTATAATATACTCTACATTCATTTCTATTATTAATCGACTTTATGAAGGAGAGGTTCCCAATTCAGTGGTTTTTTTCGTTTTATATACCTATATATATATATAATAGAATAACAATACATACAAACATATATGCAACACAACGAATTTTTCCATAGACAGTTTACTTTTAACTTCAAGTAAAAGTTCAATATAAATTCGCCATCTTTAGGAATAAATGAAAGCAATAATTGTCACTAGTCACATAAATTAGGCAGTATTCGACGTAATAAGGCTTGTTGTACATTACACACTTTTGAAATGGCAGAGGACCTACCACTTTGTTCCTGCCAAGTTTCCTTTGTAATGTATAGCAAGCTCTATTTTACACACTATATATCATATGTATATGTACATATATATGTGTACTAATATACATTTTGTAGTATTTTTCCTCTTATAAACTATTCTGATAAAAAAAATTGTAGACTTTTTTTGTTTTCTTATTGTAATAGGCTATTTTAATAAGCTATTAGTATATATAATATCGGCAATAACATAAGGATTTGAACTCTATGTTCTTAAATAGATAAGTAATGTAATTCTCTAAATGTACGATAGATTCTTAAGGTTAAAAAAGTTACATTCCAAGAATTTTACTATGATTCCAATAATTACTTTGTAGAAAACTCTCATCTCGATCTCATACTACAAACTAATTTTAATAATTATTATGTTCAAAATTTTATTGTTAATAATTATTAAATTATAAAAATGGCAAATATATTTTTGGCCAATATTTATTTTAAATACTTGAATTTTTTAAAGTAACGTATACGACATATAGTCAGTGAAACTTAGACAGCTCTGACTGAAGAAAATCTATAGAAAAAAAAGTTAAACTTTTCCTACACCAAGCACGGAGCACACGCGCCCGAATGTAAGTTATAAAGACCCAAACTCTAAAAAGGAAAGAACAATAAATTGCAAATAAATATTTAAGAATACACAATCTTGACAAAAAAGCAGAAAAAAAAAAACGTACTTTAATATAAATAGAAAAAAAATTAAGTGATTGAATCTATAAATACTATTTTCCGATACAATAAATCCAATGCCAAAGTCGAGTGACCGTCTGACTCCAGCTTAACTGTAACTTGACATGCCATGTCACGTGACTATGAAAATAACTAATTTAAATGAACGAGATTTTTATTGTTCAGATTAATATATTTACTAATTATTCTGATAGAGTACTCAGTTATTTTTCCCTCTTAGTCTCTATGACTCTACATAATTTTCTACATCACCCAACAGTTATAATTAAAATGAAAGAATATACATAAAAAAAATACTTAGTGTTATTGTGATATAGATGTAGTAATATATATTTTATGAGGTGACAGAATAAAAGTATTCTCACAATTTCTTAAGGAAAACCTAATAACGAGATAAAATATAGAGTCATCCAATGATAAGTGGCACGTTTGGTATTAATAAATCATCTTTAACTGAATACTGAACATCTAGTATATTATATGATATGAAAATGGCTTTAATAGCTTATATTATTTAAAATTTCAGTGAGGCTAGAGAGCCTATAAGAGTATTGTTAGCGGAATGGTTGTAGGTTTAATTCCCAGTAAGAGTAAGTTAGATAAATTTCATTTGCTCGCTTAGTGTATAAAACGAAGTGTTAAGTTACACCATTCCTCATACAATGTCTAGAAAATTGAACGCAAGCAGAAGAACGTAGTATCTTATCACAACGTGAAGCTACATAAATATATTTTTTTAATTCTTTATAATGTACTGTAAAGTAATTTAAAAATTTATTGACATTTTAAAATTGCTAATGTTTTATGAAAACGATTTTTAATTTTTAAAAAAATAACTTCATTAAATTTTGCCTCAATTTGTCACTCAAAACAAACAATGCCTCGAAATTGGAAATGACCGTGAAGTCCTCGCAAACGACTGCTGGCGGCCACTAGTATTTTATAAAAACAAAAAATAATTTGCTTCACGCTGTATCCCGCACACAGCAGTGCAGGCGGAGAAAACCTGTTTATAAAAACAACTTTTTTAATATAAAAAATGTATCTAAATATAAACATGAAAAGGGTTAGAACACTTTTATACTGACTGCCTCATTACTTATATTAATAAGCTTCATTTAATTTGTGAATGTTTTGAATTAATTCTAATATACATATTGCATAATTATTTTCTATATATTATAAAATACAATATTATATAAAGAAACGGTAGAAATATAAAATTTATTTGCTAATGGGGAAAAGAAATACGTAATTACTAAGTGTTTTAGATATCAATTGGCTGTAGTGTTTAAGTTGTACATAGAATAAAAGGCTTATGTAAAATAAGTTTATTTAATAATTTATGATTATATAGGACATGAGTTTTGTCATTATAAGCAATTTTTCTTATGTATTAATTAAATATAAGGCTCTATGTACATAAAAAATCTTATTAAGTTCATGTAATTTTGTTTTTTTAAATACATTGTTTTGTTTTTTTTTATTAAATATTATTTAGCAGAAAAAACAGAAGGAACTTTACACTGCGTTTCTTACTTTTCACTCAACTTACAAGACATTGCTTAGTGAATGGCGGAACTTAACGCTTCATGTTACCAGAGCGAGAAAATTAATACAATTCACTCCCCGAGTTGAATCAAAATATATTAAATATAATGTTTCAAATATTGATATGATAAACTTATTTTTTCCTGTTGAATTAATGTAACACGTACAGAAAACATTCACTTCATTTTAAAAGTATACCGTAATAATTTTCATATCAACATTACATTTTGGACTAAAATCACCATCCAGTAAATCCACAATACATACAGTATATGAAGCATATAAAGTGCGGCGTTAAAATACGCCACTCAACACACAATGTCATATAATTCAGAGAAGAGGAGAAAAAGGTAGAGAATAATCGTCTTAATACTAGACACTCTTTACGCTATGCATGCACCAATCCTCATAAGAAAAGTAATATAAACAGTGAAATACAATTTCCATACACATAGATTCTAAAAAAGAAGTCCATAGATACAGATATGTTGTAGGTACACGCTGTATCCCGCATATAGGAAGGTAAATAGTACGCAAAAACCTACCTAGTATTTGTTTTATTACTATAGCAAGAAAATGAAAGTAATCCTTTCCCCGGACTTGGAATCAAACCCACAACCGCTTGTAATCAGAAGCTGCGTTACATATACTATATTATATATATTACAAAATAGATATTTTATTAATATCTAACAAGAAAGAACCGTTGAGTAAACTGTCTCGAGTGGCTTGAATGGCTCTCATATATTTTTTAATAAGTCAGGTGCTCTCTTTCAGAGTCGAGTGATGATATTTTGAACTGTACACAAAATAACTTAACAGTTCAAGGATGTATCGTTAATGACAGTGTATTTGTATGAGACTTAGCATCCGACTGTAAGCGCGACGGTTTTGGGTTCGACTCTCACTCGGGGGAAAATGAATTATTTCAATTTTTTCACTCTGATAACACAACAAAGGGCCAGGGTTGACTTCCAACATTTAGTACGCATCTCTAAAAAAATGAACAGTGCATAGGTAACAGAGTGTCATGACACTAGGTTCCTTCTGCCTATGCCAGAAAAAAATTGAAATTGCTTCTTTTATCACTTAATTTTATAGATCATTAGTATATGGTAATTTACATACTACTGATTATAATTGACCACAATTTATTACTTAAAACAAATTTCTTTTAAGTGTCACATTTAGAGAAAAATATTTTATGTCTTATGTTACTTTCGCCTTTATTAAGCTACTATTAAATATATAATAAATATTTCAAGAGGGTAGTTGGTATATTTGTATAATTTCTTTAAACCCATAATGAAATTTAAAAAATCTATAATACAACTCTCATTTCTCCCTTTGCTAACCAACTCCGTACAGCCGAAACAATGATGAAATCTCAAATTTCAATATTTACGATTTATTTTTAATGTTTTTGCCTCTTTACGCTTTAGTCATTGACTAGTAATAAGGGAGTATTAAAACTAGATTATTTCAATTTCTGAGAAACAGGTTTTTTTCACCCTTCCACCCTTTTGACACACAAAAAATAATTTGAAATAGACTTATGTTGTATTTCAAAATAATATTTAAGTCTACACCTAATTATATTTCTTGTAAAATTGTAAATAATGTATTATAAAACAATAAGAGCAATAATTTAACTAAGCTTGTTAGTCCATAGATTGGTAACATATGATAATACGTTTGTATCATTCTTGTTGAAATGGATGTCGTGACGTAGACATACGCAATGTATGTGTAAAAGTTAATAAATGGTTAAATATCTGTTTATGTTTTATTTAAACACTAGCGACAGACACGTGGCTTTACCCGCTTAAGCTCATTTTCATATTCTAGCCAAATTATACAAAATATTAACATAAAATAGCATGGTATTTTTTTTATAATTTTAAAAATTGATTTGTATTCTCCACTATATGAAATATAATACACTGTACACGCGGTGGTAGTTGACGCTCTGATAACAAGACAGAGTTCGTCGTTACGTAACGCCACTCAAAACGCATTGTCTCAATAATTGAGTGGTAGTAAGGTGGTGGAGTATCTACACATTACGTTTCTTCTGCCTAGCTTGCTATATGAAGGGTACATCCTGTAGCTAAAATAAAACAAATTATAATTTTTTGTTTTTTGCGATGAACAAAATGTCGTAAAAAGGCATTTTTTGCGACATTTTGTGTTACTTTCTATCTTGTCAAACCTATTTTCATGATATTGGCACTTAAAAACTGAGTGTTTCGTATAATATTCTCCTAAACAGGCTTCGAGCGTCGTAAAAGGCAGAGGTAGCGAATTGTGTGTAAATATTAATTTGCTTTGTACGTACTGTATACGTACGAGTTTTTCTATACACGAGATGATTGTAGGTTCGACCGCCACTCACGGGGATGAGTTATATTCATTGCCGCTCAACAAGAGATTTTTCGAATTCGAACAGAAAGAGATAGATTGAATATTTTCATTTCTGAGTTCTGGTAACAAGGCCAAAGGCGGTGTTGAGATCCACTACTCAACATGCCAGTGTCAAAATAAAAATTAAATTATCAATGCCAAAAAAAAATCGCGCTTTCTTCATTCAATGTAAGTTTTCTTCTCTAAATACCCTGTGGTCGTCCCTTAAACTATACTTGAAAACATCGAAATGACATAACAACGTCAATACTAATGGAAGGGTGGTCCATGAAAGGGTTCAGCCGCAGACACGAGAGCTTTCAGTATATCCCTTCTATTAGTGTAGTTGTTTAGGTCTGGACTACTTCAGTTTGTAATTCTATTGCTTGTGAGCTTTCGATTAAACTGAAATTTAAAGCTTATAAAAATATGATTATCGTCGCACAGTAAGATAGTGTATGTAACATAGTAAACGCGATGAGTGTGAGTTTGATATCCTTGAGATTAACATTTTTTTTTCATACTTGTTTATAAAAATTCGAACGTAGTGGAATTTGAACTCGCGCCTCTTGGAAGTCGCTCTGATAAATAAACCATACGTTGTCATCAAACTACGTCTTCAATTCTTATAGGCTTATTACATCTTATTATTATTGACGAAATATAGCGGTAGGGAGATTTTTACTATTTTTGGTAACCCAAAGAGTAGCTAAATATATGGTAAAATTCAAGTGTAACCAAGTGAGACGACGTGGGAATGAAATATTTAATATTTTAATTTCCTCGCTCTAGTAAAGAGGTTAAGCCCGGCGTTAAGTTCCGCCACTCAACACGAAATGCTCAAGCAAGCTAAAAAAACTAATAACAATAACACGAGGCCGTCGTGGCGCAGCGGCAAAAGGGTAACGTGACAGTTGTGGGTTCGATCCTCACTCGAGGAAATGCAATATTTATTTACAACTATATTTCCATTTCTTCGCTCTGATGTCGGGCAAAGGGCGGCGTTAAATTCTGCCACTCAACACCCAATGCCTTCAGAATTTGGCAGAAAGTGGGGAACAAAGTGTCTTAACACTAGGTTCCCTCTGCCTATTATACCACCTTTTCATAGTCTTTAGAAGTAATTTACGATTTGTTGCTTTACTAAGCAATATATAGCAGTTTAAGCACCGGAAGTTCTACAACTTTAAAGTTTGGTAGCACGTGCAAAGAGTTTATATTTATGAGCTGATTTAGTAGTTTTTGTTTTACTAAAACTGTAAAAAAGGATTACGTTTCGAGAGAGTAGTCAATGTCATATAATATTTAACGAGTATTTTTTTCTGTTTTTATTTAGTTTATAGAATATACAATTTCCATAACTTCTATTGACATATCAATCATTAGATAGAATATCTGAATAAGTTGAGAAATGAAGGCGTAATGATACAGGGATCGCGTCTGCTTGACACTACTGGTTATGGGTTCAATCCCCACTTGATGGAATAAAAATATTAAATAATAATTATTATTATTATTAATAAAAATTATTAAATATTTACATTTTCATACGCTAGTTCTGGTAAAACAAAAGCGCGGTGTTGAATTCTACCGCTAAATATGCAAAATTTGGAAATCTTCTTAGGCTATCGTAATATATAGGATAAAAGGTAAAACTATGAATTTATCATTAAGGCTATCATGGCGCAGCGGCGCAACGTCAGTAAATGCGAGTTCGATTCCCACTTGGGGGAATAAATTATTTTCATTTCCATACTCTGGACAATCAACGCAATATCTTGAAAATTGTGTATATAGAATTCTCTGCTATATGCGAGATACATCGTGAAGCCAAAAAAAACGTACAGTAATACTTTATTTTGCATCAAACTTCGAGCGTTTCGCGTACAATTCAATACTGTAGGGAAATTTGAACCAATATTTTACATATGTCTAACAAAACGTGAAATATTCCCGTCCCTCAGAGCGTTGTTTTTCTTCTTTTTTTTCCAAGAAAATTGGACACATATATGCTAAATTGCGCGTAGTAACTCTAATGTGACGTAAGCTGTCTTGAGTAATCTATATATATTTTTGTGTGTATTATAGACGTACAGTTATGATAGTAGAAAAAACATCTTTACCGTTTTTTCTCGCATAGCAGAGTACGCAGAGTGTACCTAATATAAAGATCTCCACTTGCCGGCCAATTATCGAGAGATTGAATGGCGGAAATCAACGTCGCGTTTAGCCTGAGCGAGAAAATAAAAATAATTAATTTCTCAAAGTGTCCCAACCTGTATCCCACGATGACCTCAATTAATTAATATTGTCATTTCCCCTTTTTGATAACAAGGCAAAGCGCAGTGTTGATTTCCACCATTTAACACACAACGTCTCCAGGATTCGGCTAAAAATGGGGAACGGAAATGTCTTAATGGAAACGGATTGTTTTAACACAGATTCCTACGCATTGTTATATGGTGTAAATACCGTTAATGTAACCATGTGAGCAAAGCCACAGGTAAAATTTGAGTAGTATAGTATACCTATAAATATTGTCTCAAGCTGAAATCGAACCTACATCCTTCTTTGGACACTTCCACTACACCACATATGAGTACGTCAACTAATATTACAAGCAACGAATCGTGTGAGAAAATTGTCTCTCAAAGTGAGACACAAAATGTAAATTAATAATTTGCATTTCATCGATATGCGTTAAATTTACCAAGTCCCTTTGACACTCTACTTGGACCGTAGAATTTATTCGATTTGTTTTAGTCTAGTTTGGCGTGAATTTAGTTAGAAATGTCCAAACAGTGTTATTTAAATTTCACGCAGTCGTGCCAGACAGCATCTTACTGAAAACGCAACTATTGTGGGTTCGATTCCCGCTTAGGAAGATAAATTATTTTTTATTTACTCTGTTATTAAGCTAAGAGCGCCGGCGGCGTTTAGTTGCAACACTCAACTCGCAA
>JBAIZZ010000325.1:15601-46281 GCA_037355905.1 Heliconius aoede | reverse complement strand
CCCCCCGCCGCCTGCGACCTGCTGCGCGTCAACAGGGACGCGCTCTTCTGTTACCACAAAGCTGCTGAGGCGTTCCTGCATAGACTCGTGGCGATATACGTTGCGAGTCATTATAAGGTGGGAATGGAATAATGATTGATCTTGCTCCGCTGATATAAGTATCTCACTTAAACTCATTGTTATATTTTAGCTGGAATATACAACATTTTTAGATAAATTGTAGCCTGTTATGCGGATATATAAGTTCTATATTTCAACTATGTAACAAAAGGTTCTTGTTCCATAGTTTAGTACTTATATTTAATATTTGCACGAGTTTTATCGTTTAGGTATGTATGTTATCTTTATGCTTATATTGCTGCGTCGTGGTCTTGTGTTCAATTTCTCGCTCGAGTGAATTAATCGTTAAAAAATTAAAACAGCTTCACGCTTTATCGCGCATCAGCATGATAGGCAGAGGGAACCTAGTGTTAAGATACTCTGTTCCCACTTTCCACCAAAATCTGGAAGCATTGCTTGTTGAGTCGCAAAACTCAACGCCACTCTGCCTCGACACCAGAGTGAAGAAATGGAAATATACATTTAAATAAATATTTCATTTCCTCAAGTGGGGATTGAACCCACAAACAGTCACGTTTACAGTCACCCTTGTGCCACCACTGGTCAATTATAATATATTTTTTATTTCACGCTGTGGTAGAAAATTTGCGACGTTGCATCCACTTGACACGCAATGTTTTGAAGAATATTTAGGGAGGAAAATCCAATGGTACCCTGCTATGCGAGAAAAAAAAACAGCTTTTTTATTTATTTATGTGAGACATCTTATACACTTTTCATAACATATTTTTGTTGTTAGTGTCTCTATAAGGAGATATTTGCAATTTTCCTTCACCCAAAGATAGCTAAAAATGCTCGCTTAGCAAGCGACAATACTGTATTGTTTAAAATATGTAAACAATGAAAATTAACATATAATTATATACAATCTTTATAGAACAGTCCAAACGACCTGCAACTCCTGGCTGATGCACCAGCTCACTGTCTGTTTGTACTGCTAGCCCCCACTCCACCTCGGTCCACTTCTATGCCAGAAGTACTGTGTGTCATACAACTGTGTTTGGAAGGGAACTTGTCGGATAAGTAAGTAGCTATTGTGTAGATTTTTCTTGGTTATATTGGATATTATTTATACATTAAGAAGAAAAATGAAATATTACGAAATGTATAAAAAATAAAATATTATTGTATTCAAAATACTCATTCCTCATTATTTGGTAATTTTTTCTAAAGTTATTATGGTGGTGGTGCAGTTGAATTACTGAATGCTATATAATTTGCACACTTAGTTCTATGGTACAGACACTATGGTTCTATATTCAAATTACAGACAACTACTAGCTCAAACATTATATTTATGAAAAATATAGATGATTCCTTAGTTTTATTTTTAAAATTTGATCTCATCTATCTAAGATACAAAGAACCTTTAAATCTCACTATAACCTCAGATAAAAGCGATAGATGCACATACATAAAAATAAAAAAAGCTTAACTTATTAAAAAAATTTAACAGATCAGTAAAGGATAACTTAGGGCGTGGCAGAAAAGCTGCAGGCGATCTCATCCCGTGGAACATTTGCGAACAGTTTGGGGACAAAGACTTCCCTAAACTATCTGGGGCGAGAATTGTCAGGATAGCTACCCACCCCTCTTATCAAAGGGTATGATGTTTTTATTTATTATTAGATAACCTCTAAGATCCTTTATATCTAAGAAAATGTTAATTATTCCTTTGCACTCGTACGTCGCTCGATTGGCGGCGTGTCCTCTGCAGTTTGTCTACAGAGCATATAAATGAAAGTAGATTAGTTCCCCTCAAGGAAATTGAACCTACAACGACAGTGCTTTCAGCTTCGAATTGAATAAAAAATAATAACAAATAATTTTCCTTTCTTTTTCAGATGGGTTACGGTAAACGCGCCCTGCAACAGTTAGCCGCGTACTATTCAGGTGACATACCGTGTTTGGACGAGGCTATGAGTGAAGATGATGATGCCGAGAGAAACGGAAAGAATGAATCCTTGCAGACGGAGAGTATAGTGCCTAGGTATGTATTTTTGTATGGAAATCTTTAATTCGTTATTTTTAGTAATTGTAGTAAAAAAATATGAGTTTGTATGATAAATAAACTGGTTATATTTCATATAACCCGTTGCGGCGTGAAATTTTATTTCATAAAAAAATTACATTCTTCACCAATTTTTAGAATTTTGCAAACTTTTTTTAGATTTGGTGCTATACTTCAATTTTTTTTTTCACCATTTTTCCTCAATTGTAATAAAAATCTATAAATGTAATATAATATAAATTGTAATTTTTCAATTAAATTGAAGTAAGTTACCTTTATTTTCCCTTTTAGTTTAATATTTTATTATTATATATTACAAAAAAAATATTACCATTTAGATCAAAACCTCCAACGCTATTAAGAAGATTGACGGAAGTGAGAGCGGAACATTTAGACTATTTGGGGACTAGTTTCGGTCTTACAGAGGATTTGTTGAAGTTTTGGAAGTCACAGAAATATGTGCCAGTTTATTTGAGGTATTATATTTTTATGTTATATGGTAAATTGGGGCCATCGTGGCTCAGAGGTGAATTGAATGAATATTACTTTGAAATAGTCTTACTCAAAATGTATATTTCCTTACATTTATTAATATATTTATCTGCTCATCTAATCGGTCTTTCTTTAGTTTGTACCGGCGCTGGTGAAACTACGGAACTTATCATCTTCATATCTTTTAATTTATTCCTAGTCAAAAGCCAAACGAGATAACGAACGAGCACTCCTGCATAATGCTCCGTAATGTCCAGCCCTCCTCCTGGCTGGTGGCCTACAGTAGTGACTTTCGTCTCCGCTTCTCCCGCCTCCTGCCACGCGCCTTCCGCTCTCTGCCCTCCGCGCTCGCTCTCTCCGCCTTGTTGAATGATAACGTCTCTGTTAATAAGCCAGGTGAGTAATAAAGTCATTATTAGTATAATTTCAGTAGTACAAACAGGAAGGGACAAAATTGGAATTTTTATGGTTTATAATCTACTTATTTTTGGTTCGATTCCCACTGGGAAAAAAAAATATTTTTATTTTCTCTTTTGTCAACAAGACAAATTGCGGCGCCGAGTTAAGCTACAAAACATAATGTTATCTCAAAAACTTGTCTTAACATAAGCTTGAATTATATCCTTATTTTCTTTTTCTATTATTTGCTCTTGAACTCGAAAGCCGCAAGTCACCGAGACAGTTTGTTTTATGTCAATATTTTAAAAATAAAATCGGCTTCACGCTATATCTCGCATACAATGAGGGTAGTTGCCACGAGACCAGTCGTGGCGTAAGGGCACAATGTGTGACTAAACGCCACTGATAGTGTTTGTAGTTTAAAATATAAAATTTATGTAAATTTTCATTTCTTCGCTCTAGCTTCGGCAAAATGCGGCTTTGAGTTCCGCCATTCAACACACAATGCCTCCAGAATTCGGCGAAAAGCGGAGAGCTGAATGTCTTAACTTTAATGAATGGCTCCCTCTGCTTTCCTTTCTGAATGCTTGATATACTTTTCAATTTCAGTGTTAACAAAAGAGGTGATAGCCCAACACCTCTCCGGACACGACCTCGCCCGCGTTGAGGCCTACTGCCGACAACAGGCTGATTACCGTCTTATCACGGATCTGCTCAACCCGATAGCCAATATAGTGTTTCATACTAAAGTGTCTGTGAAATTGGATGCTGTGCAACAGGTAAGTTATATTTAATTTATTTTGCAGGTTTACAATATATACTAACTGTTCATTTTAGATATGTTGCGTGTTGAGTGGCGGAATTTAACACCGTTATTTGTCTACCAGAGTGCGAAGAAGCAAAATAATTAAATTCAATTCAAAATATTCTTTATTCAAATAGACTTTTACAAACACTTTTGAGTCGTTGAATGAACACAGCAACCATTGGTTCAGAATGCAGTTCTGCTGAGAAGACCCGGGAAGAAACTCAACAGTTGCTCTTTTGATGGAATTCAAACTCTTAATTAAAAATATCTTTATCCTTTAAATATTGTTGGACAAAGTTAAATTATTTAAAATAAGAAATTACACGCCTCATTTTTTGAACGTCAATAATCTACCACTAGTTCACTAAAGTTATGCCTCAGACCTAATAATCATTAATTAATTAACCTCTAACACACAAACGTCTTTACACAACTCATTTAAATTGTGATATACTCGTAAAACCCCATAAAATAATTACGGACTCGACGTAATAGGGTTACGGGTGGGATAAGTTTACTCCTATTTCTAGTATTGACATCATGTACGAGTACATCATTAATTTTGAAAAAATACTTTGACTGCCTCACTCTAACTCCTAAATTAATCTACAGGTTATCTTCATAGCAATGGGTTTCCAAATGAAAGACGTAGATGACATAGCTTCAGAACTCGGTCTCCCCGGATCACAGATTTTAGCTAAATTTTATGAGGCCTGTAAAAAAATTAACACAGCGCTAAATTCTATTCTGGAAGTTTCCATTGCTAAAGAAATGGGTATAGAAGACAAGACAGGAGATGTGAAAGTCGACGCTCCATTGAAACAAAGTCTCAATGAGGAATTGTCTAAAGCTGCGAAGGTACTTTATGTTGGTTTTTATGTTGTTTGTGCTGTTTCTATGCTGGTTGGTTGATGAATAAATGTTGTGTTTATGTTGGTGTTTGATTTTCTCATTATAATAAAATCTACATTATAATAATATAAAAAAAATCTATTTATATTATAATCATATTATTATACGATTGTATAATTGTACAAAATGAAAATTAACTTTATTTGTAAAATTTTAATAGATAATTAAGAAGTCATTTGCATTTTGTTTGACGTAGATATTTACAATGTTACCCACTTACAATGTTAAAAGATAAATGCTGCAATGATAATTACAAATATTGATAGAATTTAAACATCATGTTATATTATTAATATTTAATTTGATAGCTAAATCTATCTTTTAAGCTCAAAAAAAGTGGAACTCTATATATTTTCTTATTTACAGGAATTAGAGAAAAAGCAAAGGAAAGAGTTATCTCGTCTAATGGGTGAAGATTTAGGGCAGTATCGTATCAAAGGCAGCGACTTGGACTGGGGGAAAGCGCTTACAGGAAACGCTAAAATTGTTTCCGTTAAAAGGTATTTAATTATTTATATATTTTGAAAAATACCATTTGAAAATGTATAGAAATATTTATCTTAAAATATTTGATGTATACTTTGTAAAAAAAGGGACATATTTTTTCTCCGCTCTCCGGTCACTGGCGGAACTCAACGCAGCTCACTATAATTTAAATAAAACTAAATATAAGTTAACCGAATATTGTTGAAATTCTCAAACATTATATTTTTTATTGTTCACTTTGCCACATTAACTGAGTTTAGTTTCACTTTGCATATCAGAATAGGGAACATGGGAAACTAGTATTAAGGTACTCCGTTTCCCACTCTCTGTCGAAGTCTGGAGGCACTGGGTGCAGTGGTAAACTCAACGCTGAAATTTATGATATTGAATTATTTGTTACAATATATGTTTTTTTTTTCGATATTTTATGTATGTTTATCATTCTAAGCATATTAATAAAAAATGTATTTTCTAAAGTTTATTCAAATATTATTTATTATAATATTAGAGTTTCTTTTAACTTTTATCGTTTCAGTGGAGAAAAGCGTCTCGGCGAAGACAGCAAAGAGATAGACGATCTCATTGAAGCGCACACCAACAAGAAGAAGAAAAAGAAGAAACATGTTAGAAATTAATTATTATACTAAACTATAATTATTATCAATATTTTTTTATTATGCATGCATTGACCTTTTCATTATGATGAAGAACCGCAATTGCATATGCTTTACAACCTGATTTCTGCCTATTTTTTGAGATATTGCGTGTTAACTGACAGAACTAAATGCTGTGCTTTCTCCAGTTATCAGAGCGAGATTCATGCCAACAATGTACTAGAATAATAAAGCAAAAATGTATATAGATAACAAATTTTTTGTTACATCTGAATGTAAAAGAAAAGGTCTTCAAATAAATACAATTAAAGTATTTGAGTAAATATTTGAGATGTTCTTATGGTCGGGGTAAAGCTCGAGAGAACTTAACTAATTTTTTTTTCATTCTGTTGTGCCACAAAATCGCCAATGATGTTGGCCAATGATGCACAGACTATTTTATGAGTATTTTTTATTCACGTATTTTATTCTTTTGTAAAATATATGCAAAAAAATATTAATTACTACAAATCATTTTATATTTGCTTTGGATATTTTAATTTCTAGAATATTGCTGTAAATACCAACTACTTCATTCTTTATGAAGTAGTTTAAATTCTCTCGTCTGGGAATCGAACCCAAAAAGTAAGGCTCACAATAAGATATATTAAAATCATATTAAGATGATAAAGTGATAATTATTAATATTTTTAAAGAAATAAAGGTTAGTGTATAAAGAAAACATCACACTCAATAATAATTTCTATAATTATTGTAATATAAAAAAGTGTTGGTAGTTATTCAACCCTTGGAATAGACAATAGATATCCTCTTAAACATAACAACGTGGCGGCGAGGGCGCGGCGCTGTAAAAAAATATCCTTTGACGCGGCGGCCCGCGGCCCCCGGCGCCCCACGCCACTCCACGACACTTTACTTATACAATATAATGTGATCTAAGAAAAATAATATTTTCGTCTAACGCCGCTCGGGCGAGTGGTAAACAACTTTATACTATACTTAGTTTGTCCCTACTGCGGGCCGACGTGCAAGCGCAAGCGTGCCGTGACGTCACACACCGTCGCTCTAATCCAAAACATCGACTACAAAACATAATTTAGAATATACGTGGCTGTTATCATAATTATAATCTACGTGTTACATTTTCGATATATTCGTCTCACTGTCGCTCGGCGGGATAGCAGCGGGACCGCGGGTATCCCGCGAGAACACTTTAGGCTAAGCAATATAACACGCCTTTAAACCGTACAAGTACATTGTACATACACACAGAGGTACAGTAATTGAGAAGGAATTGCACTTAGGAAATGTTTGCGTCTCTTGGCACTTTGTCTTAAGTCAATATCTATAGTGGAACGATTAAAGCTTCGAAGGGAGAAAAACGAGTAGCGTCCGGCGCGACGGACAACAGAGGGTTCAACTAAGAAGCAGAATATCCATAATCCATTCATTCACAATCAGCTACAAATTAGCAATGAAATCAATCGGAACACGCACATCGATGAAATATGAAATATTAAATACTTAAATCGTTTCTACTTAATCGATATTATGTATAATAAAATATATATGTATATTTAAAACGTTAAGAAGTCAAATGTAGCGTAGGGATCGGTAAGCAGTGTACAGCGGGAGCGGGAGGGAGGTAGGTAGGTACTGGAGGGGGTGGAGGCGGGGTTTCGGAGGACACTATACATCTTAATTATATATCCAAAGACACAAAAGCGAACCCACTAGACTTATTGCCACTCTTAAATTATTGCTACGACATGTACATACCGATCTACTCTATAATATAATGTAAATATAATCAATAATCAGTTGCAACATCCGATAAAACAAAATATTGTTAAACATTATTGCGTTCTTTAGTTCGACTCTAACTCAGAAGGGGTTTCTCTTTCCAACGTCAAGTGTAGTGTAGTGTACACTGTACAGTGCGAGGCGACACCACCGCTGTCATCGCTTCCGTCCAAAATCAATTGGCTGTCCGATTTCTCACTAAGGCACAATTTAAATTTCCACTTTGAACTTTATTTAAGTCTAAAATAAATAAATTCAATTCCCGTCCTCGCCGTGAGGTGTCGCTAGCTGCGTCTACGCTTGTTCCGTAAGTAAACACCGACACGTAAAACTTAATATTATGAATATATTAATGTTGATTCGTTTCATCTTATATTATACAATTCTTTATATTAACACTAAAACTCGGCCTCTACTGTCTGAGCGATTTTCTCAACGGTTTCACTTTTTTTAAAACGAAATTTTTATTTTTACGTTTTAGGCAGTTATCGCATTTGACGAGGAATTAGGTCACACTATACAAACAAATAATAAAAAAAATATTATGATATTTATCACGAACGCGTTACATCACATTACTAAGCGTTTAATAAAATATTTGGTTGAAATTCGAAAGAAGCAGTAATATGGTAAACAAAGCATCTAAGCTACCGACACAAAACACATTATACGATCCTTGTCCCGCAAACTTACCAACTATTAAGTAGCTAAAAGTTTAAGCCTAATATGAACATTATCGAACCCGCGACCACCATTGTCCTTTCTTTACCTTCCTTCATCTTTGTTTACCATATTGTTAAGTGACGGCCGTCGTAAGTTACCCTATCTATCGTATACAAAGCGCGAAGATATCTTGCACCACGCACATTTTTTTTAATTATAGATTATCTCTATGTATAATATATTATTATTATTTTCCGTCGTTTGTAAAGCCTTAGCGTGGTTATGCGAAAGCGCTTCAAAAGCTCCGTTAAATTGCAAGGGTTAAAATTTATTTTAGATCACTTAAGTACTTATTAAATATTTCTTTACTATTATCTTCATACGTACTCATACGGAATATGATGACAATTTTGTTAAGAACATGAATAAATAAGAGAATTAAATAAAAAGTATATCTAACTTTTACAAAATACATAAGAAATGGTAAATTTGATGTTACACCAGAAGATATATATTTGTCTATATAAAAAAATAAACACAAATAATACAAAACTCCTTGCAATTTAACCGAACTGTAAGGCAGTGTCCTCCTAAGGTCTGTGTCAATTCGTCATAGAAATGTATACAAAATATCGAGCTTGCAGCGATCCTACGCTACTTATCGAAAGAATTTATTTCATTATTATTATATTTTAACATTTAATTTGTGCTGTTTTGTAATTTTCGATTGATTCAGTACTTTTGGAACTGTTTTATTTGTGTCCAACTTTTTAAATTATTAAAACACACATTTTTACACAGTATTTAAATATTTTTAACTATGTCATATCGCTATTTTCATTATCTGTGTTAAGAATATTAATTTAATTATTAATTTTCATTTGAATAAATTTGTTTGTCAATTTTCATATCAGTTAAATTTTAAATTTTATATAAAAATTATAACAAAATATTAATTGATAATATTAACTGACTGTGTTTATAATATTTTTATACATTTTTAAAATTAATTTAAATTTCTCTTCACAAAAGGTCTGAACTCTTAAGACAACTTACATATACGTATACCTAATTGCCACTGAATCACTTTTAAGGCATTTAGCTCACTGTGAGACATTATTGCATCGGCAAACAATTAACGTAACATATTATAAATGTTGTTTATTGCAAGGCTGTATGGGCCCTAATACAATGGTATACCCTCAAATTATTAAATTAAACGTTAACGAAATAGAAAAAAACAAAATAACATTTCATTTTTAAATTAAAACTAATGATAGAGGCTCGAAGGACCAAATTCTTTGTAAAAAAAAATATATACATAAAATATGAGGGTAGTGAACACTTGTAACGAGTTGACAAAGCTATTATCCGCTAACACTGACTTATAGCAAAACGTACAAATATTACTATCGCGTAATTGCTTCACTACGAGGTATGTTTTCACTATCGCAGTTCCATTATAATTAACAATCACTAAATTGACTATATTCATTTAAGAACCGTCTGAACTAAAAAGGAAAGAAAAGGGGTAAAAACAAAACCAAAAATATACTATACATAAAATTAATGTATTCTATCATCAAATAACATAGGGTATAGTTACACAAAATAATAAAATTAGAGGAAAACAAATTTATACATATCTCTTAACGCAAATATAATAAAACAAATTTTACACGCTATCAACACAAGGTGCTACTAAGAAAAAAAAACAAGTATTTTACAATTTTCTAGAACAATCGCCTAACAAGTCAACCAGTTCATTAGATATCCTTAAATATATAATTGTCGATAAGAATTTGGCTTAAATTTTATTGGTTTTCTTAGAGATTAATATAATGTCGGACTCTTTGTGAAAAATTAGGTTAAAACAAACGAGAACGCGACGGTTCAAAATGGCTATCATTCATTAATTCTATTTTATCTGTATCAAAAATTTTCCGTATTGCAGATAATAAAGGACACTTGATCGCATTACACTACTTCCGAAGCCGATAATTCGCAGCTTAAAAATTAAATAAGAAACATGTACTGTGATAAATCAAATTACAAATTAAAGAACGTTAACAAGAAATCAAAGTACATTTGCGAGTTTCCGATCGAGATGCGAGATTTTTAAAAAATAAAACAATCAAATTATACAAAAAAGGCTTGTCAATAATATAAAAACAAACAAAAACGACTTTAGTGAGACGACTTTAGTCTTTAAAGGAATCTCACGCATCTGACGAACAATTCAATTAAGTAAACTTCGCTACTTTGCATTACACAATAAATAAAACATTGTCATAATAAATAACGATTAAAAAAAAGAAATTATAAATAATTTGTGCGAATCGTAAGTACCGATGTTACTTTCAATGAAAGGGTTCGTAAATAACTACAGTCCACTGATCTCTTGGGTGCCATACATAAATTGCGTCACACGTTAAGAATTGAGAGGGGGTCCAAGTGTGACGTTTTGTGACGTTGTGTGACGTTGTGTGACGGGGGTATTCAATTTTGTTACATCACATTTCAAAACACATAACACCAATATTCGGAACTGCGGTTTTAATATAATAACTTTTAAATGTTAAATATGTAACTGACCAGCTATGATTAGGACGGTAGGAACAAAGTAAATTTATGTGACGTTATTTATATATGACCCCTATTCCTATGAAACGAACGCTGCAAGCTCTCTTAAATCACGCCAGGCCTCGCTCTATACATCCTTAATTATTATATTCTCGCCCGCTTAACTATAAATATAGTTTAAATATAAATTAAATTTAAAATATAGAGTGAAAACTACACATTTCTTATTATAATACTATGTACAAGGCATCTGTCTTCTCTTGTCAACAACTGTACGCCGCAACCCGCCCGCTGTCCGACGGACGGACGGACGGACAACCTACCATCTTACTATAAACGTTCATACAAAAACCTATCTGGCACTAACATGTATATCATTACAAAATGTATAATATATTTACAATCACAACTTAAACTTGATAAACAACCGAGAGAAAAAAATATTGGTGTTCTGTTTATTTGTTACGGAATTACATATGTAAAGTATTATATTTGCGGTCCACGTGAACTCATTTATTGTCTTCCCGATTATTTCAATGTATCGACATACCGCCACCGCTGAGACATTGATATGTATTATAAAACAATTATCTAATGCTTCACTAAAATGGCTTTTTGCTCGAAAATATTGTTCGCCGAGTTGTTCGCGATTAAAACTTGGCTGGAAAATCTTCACCGTGAAGAGTTATTAGAAACTACCTTATATTTTTCAAACAAGCGATAGTAAATTAAAATAGCGCCCTCCAAAAACATTTAAATATGAAACTGGATATAATTCAACAAGCGTTCGTTGAGAATAGAACCTTGTACCGTTAGAGCGCGATCGAAGCACTACGTGATCCCTTCATTATCGAGATACCCTCGTTTGGCCCACACGTAAATAACTCCGTTATAAGAAACATTTTCAAAAAGGAAAAACGAAAAGAAAACACTTAAGATATGATTATTCTATCACTTATAGTTACTCGCTTGGCGACCGATTATTTATTTATTTACAATCTTTACAACGTTTTTTGGTCATAATCTTGGGAAGTTGGAACGCGCAGACAATTTTGTCATTTTTTTGGCAGTCGATATGGATTTTAAGAGAATAATCCGAATAATTATCTCCATTTCAGACAACACTAATAAGAAAACTTATTCAAACAAACAAACAATCAGTCAATCAAATCACCAACCAAATCAATCTGAACCGATTAAATCATACGAATATATATAATAAAGTAAGAATCAAATGAGTAAAAAGTAAATAATAAATAGTTTTGAAGACATGCATACATTTGAAATATAGCGGTACTGATACAAAATTCAAGATGCATAACATTCTTAATTGTGTGCGTTAACAAATTTAAAAAGAAGAAATCAATCTACAATTTTTTTGCTAACACTACATGCGTACGACAACGTTCAACTACGTATGTATTTCCAATTCATACAAAACGTGTATTGTATAAAAATAACGACATTAAGCCTAAGTTTTGTTTATTTTACATCACATTCTTGCAATTCAAATTATTAATTAATTAAAAAAAATCTTGTCACGTTGCGAGTGCCGTCCTACTGGTGGTAATATGTTCACATAAAATATGCACTTAAATTTCATTAAATCTGAAAATTTCATTAAAAAACTTGCGGAGTAGGGAATATTTCCATAATTTTCCCGAACACAAGTTAGAACAATGCGGTAATCTTTTTAAAAGTTGACAACAAAATTGTGTGCATTGGCCCAACAGTTGATAGGCCTGGTTAGTAACTTTAATGATTAATGTTGGTCGCATTACAAACTTACACCAAAATTATTTAAAAAATATTCTAGCGTTTTAGATACTATCCGAAAATAAACAAATAAATGTAATTAAAATTATCACGGAAGTCATTAAATGATTTTAAGATGTAAAAAACGAGTATAGTTCAGTCGGCGAGTCGTGGCCGCCTAGAAGTTACCTGTAGATGGCTACGCAGATTACATTTTAGAAGTCTTTTTATCGATTGTTTACTTCCTTTGTGTAGAATACGAAGTTTACAAAATCTAAAATCAGAGTGGCCACGATTCATCGACCGTACTGTACATAATTTGTCACACACAAAATTAGTCCGTAAATCGATTCGTCAAATCCGTTGTGTTATAAAAATCTTGAATTGTGATGTAGTGTTGTCTCACACGGAGACGCCGACGTGCCGTGACGTGTCGCGTCCGTTGCCTTACATATAGACGTGACGTGACGTAGTGTGACGCGGCACGACGTGACGTGTGACGTGGCGTCACTCGCGGGGCACGTTCTTGAGCAGGGAGATGGCGTACCGCACGTACTGCACGAGGTGGCGGAACGTCGAGAACAGCGTGAGCGGCCCGCACTTGCGGTCCACTGCTATGAACAAGTCTGGAAACATAATATCAGGTATTAAATGACTTGCTATATCATATGCAAATAAATCTTTAATATCACTCTATTATTACTAGTTTTTGCCTGCAGCTTCGTTCCGGTGGTCAAGTGGAAATAAGTAAAGTTATATTAAGACCATTAACCTAATATAACGCTACTATTCTCTGAATCTTTGATAAATGGTACATCGAACACAAAAACCTTTTCAATACTAATTATATCAATAATTCAATCAAGCAGTAAGTAGCTCCTTAGATTAACGCGTTCAACCAAACAACTGTAGCTTTATAAAATCATAAATTAATTAAATATAATGTTTAATCTGAGGCGCTTACATCACAGGATGTAAAAGCGGGTGGGTTACGCGAGCGCTATTGTAGATGGGTGGTATTGGTTCGATTTTCACTCGGACAAATGAATTATTTAATATTTTCTTTTCCTCCTCTGGCAACAAAACAACACGCATCGCATTTGCATGCAACATCATGAAAATTCGATGGTGAGTGGCAAGGGAATTATCTTAATATTAACTTCCCTCTGCGTAACCTGCTACATACGGGATATAGTGTGAACCTGAAAAAAAACAAAGCTCCACTAAAAAAACAACTTAAGCCCAACTCACCTTGATTAGCCCTCAAACTACACAACAAATCAGCCTGGTCCCACAAATCGTGAGAGACGTACAGAAACGTATAGTACTTCGTTAACTGCAGTAGTGCGTGATGCGCGTGCCCAGGCACCACGTGGGCCACCCCGCAGTACCCTGGGACCGTGCCGGAACCCTGGGGCGCTCCAGGGGGCGCGGGGGGTACTAGCGAGCAGTAACCAGACGACCCGGAGCCGGAGCCCGAGCCAACGGAGCCCGCGGGAGAGGGCGAGGGCGACAGAGGGGAGGCGGAGCGTGCTGAAACTGCTGATACTGATTCGGCACACGCCGGCTGTAAAGCAAAATTTACTATTTGAATGGATTTACATATAACTAGCGGTCAAAACGCGGCGACGCCCGATTTAACTTATTGTTATATTATACCCAAAATATACAAAAACTTTACATAAATATATATATATATATATATATATTAAAAAATGTATCCAAACTGTTTATATAGATTATACGTGTTTTGAACTTCTTACTTGACAATAGTACGCTAGTAATATAAAAAATATATATATACCTTAAATAAGAATATAATTTAGATACATACAATTTATCAATTACAATTAAACTTAATAGGAAAACATAACAATTACAAAGAGAAAGAAATAACTTGAGTGCCGCCCGTAAACGCGACGGTTGTGTTTTTGATTCCCACTCGAGGAAGTGAAATATTTCTTTACGTTTATATTTCCATTTTTCTTCGCTCTGGTGTCGAGGCAAAGCGCGGCTTTGAGTTCTGCCATTCAACATATAATGCCTCCAGAATTCGGCAGATAATGGGGAACGAAGTGTCTTAACACCGAGGTTCCCTCTGCCTACCCTGCTGTGTGCGGGATACAGCGTGAAGCTGAAAAAAAAGAAATAAGTTTAAAAATCACCTTTTGTTGGTACTCCTGTACGATTTTATTGTACTCTCTAACTTCTCGATTGTACATTTTGAACATTCTCAGATACAACAGCGCTTGCACTCGAAGACTGAAACAATCAACATAACATATTTGTGTTCACTAAGTATTTAATTTTTATGGAAATCTGTGGAAGATTATATGATCCAGACAGTTATCATTTCTAGTGGGAATAAAGTGAGATGGTACCAGACCATGTGTTGCACAAAGGTTTAAGTACTCTTCCGTACGTGAGTCCGATATTGTTATATTTTAAATAACAAGATTAGATATACAATAATTTAAATAAAAAAAAACACTTTAAAACTAAGGCTAAGTGGTGTTTAAACTAGTTGTTATTTCTTACATAATAATGTGATTAAAATGTATTCTTAAACAACATAATTTTAACAAATTACAAATATAAAACTCACCTTAAAATATCCAACTTGCTAAAAGTGGAATGCGGCGAGGCACGGAAACGTTGTGGCATCGAGTGAATCGATTTTATGTATTCGATTGTTTCTCGATATATCGTGAATGCTTTCTTTGTATCGAGTTCCAGTTCCAGTACTCGCCCGGTCAGGACGAAGCATAGCACAGACTCAAGGTACAACATTACACGTGACAGGGGCTCCTGTTCTCTTTCAGCTGCTGTGCGAAGCCGTTTAGCTTCGGCTAGATAGTATCTATGAAATATTAAAATAATTAATTAATAATAAAAATAATTATTTTCAGTAACAGTAGTTTTTTGAAAAAAAGCCTAACTCATGTAATAATATAGATGTTGCAATTATTATTATTATATTCTGTAATTATCTTTTAGCTTCATGGTGTATCCCACAAGTAACAGGTAGGCAGAGTGAGTCTAGTCTCAAGTTTGCCAATTTCCCATTCCCGGCAAATTTTATACATAGTGGAGAAACTCAACAGCCGTCAGCCATATCTAGAAGATGCCAGCTTACTTATGGTCCCGTTCCTCGTCGGAAAGCGCGTCCGCAGGCAGTCTCTCGAAGTAGGAGAAGTATATGGGCGTGCAGTTAGCGCAGCGCTCCGACCGTTCCAGGCCCAGGCCCGACAGGCTCACGCCGTTACCTTCTACCGTCTGTGGGACAAATTTATTCTAATTATACTTAAAATATCATATATAAACTGTATAATTAAATATAATATTTATTTTTCATATCCTGTTTTACTTTGGTGCTTACAATTTAACAAGCTTACTCACTTTTTTAATTCACCAAAACAATTTGTTAGATATATAAAATAAATAAAAATCTTTCTAAAGATTTCTAAATGGAGGAACAATATATTTAAATCTACCGAAATACTCTTTAAAAGCCAGCTTTAAGAATTATTTATTGCACGACCATGTGTTGCAGAATCATATAGGGCTTTTTCTTGTTCTAGTAATAGTCGAGTTCTTCAATACTGAGTTGCGGCTTAAATTTTTTTTACCAGGCTTGCTCTCTCGCTAGTTTCTAGCAGTTGTAAGTGAGAGTTCAGTGATTGCGGTTATCTGGTTAAACCAATAAACAACGGCCAACCAATAAAAACTGTCTTGCATCATGCAAGGCGCATACATCTATGTAATACTAAATAAGATGGTCGTTCCACACCGTGGATGGCGTAGGCATAAGGAATGCTTACCGACGACGACGAGTTTCTGATTACGACCTGTCAGTGTCTGAGGGGATTGGGGCATACTAACGTGGTCGTTGCAGGGCGTGGGCGGCGTCGGCGGCGTGGGAGCGGGAGGAGGCGCGCGGCGCGGGCGCTTCAGCGCGCGCACCGTATCTGCGCGCAGGCGGTTCAGCGGGATGCTCACTGACAGCGTCTGACTGCGCCGCGACCGTTCGCCGCCTGATGGGGAGTGCGGTAACATACGTCTTATATTATTATTGTGTATAGTTGTGGGGTTGTCAAGTAAATGGACAGCGTGTTATGGCACGCTGTCTCCCACATCATAGCGGTTCAAGCCTGTGCGATCCCTATTCATTCGACAGTTTAAATGTGATTTCACAAATTGTATTTCAATAATAATAATATTTTCAATTACAATAGTATATTTTAATACAATAAACTACAGCTATGGGCTAGGAGAATGTGTTAAATTTGAAATTAAAATATATATTTACGGAAATTAAATAGCTGTTGTGTATTGTGCAAAATTAATATAGAATTGTAATATTTTGTTCTTAACATATTGATATTCATATTTTTAGATTGTAATAAAAATTATTTATTTTTAATTATACACCTATTTAGTAACATTACAAAACACTATATTTAATTGATAACACGGCAACATCCTGCCATGACGAAAATTTAAAGTCCCAATTTTTCATAAAGACATTTAACATAACAAAATGTAAACATATATAGCAATTGACTTGAACACTCGAACAGATCACGGGCCGCAACGCCATTACAATCAAAACTATTATACAAAATTTCAACATGATTATAACTTCAAGTGTGTAGACAACACTTTAAATATTATAAAGATATGTTTTTTGCATATTAGTAATCTTCGTGTGTATTCCAATGCGTTATAAAAGCACATAATTATACGAGTTATTAATTAATAGCAAATATTAATTAATAAATAGAAAAAAGCCACAATAAATAAACTTGCAAACAATAAATAAATACTAACCGTTAGATAAAGAGTTTTGAACTGGACACTGAACGAAACCAACGTCGGCTTCAGCCCGAACGTACCGGTCCATCCGGTCCAAAGGTAACTTCTCCCCCGAAATCCGGTCTATTGATAACTTATTTCCTGACAACCGATCGTGCGTTAGTTTGTCACTAGATAACCGATCGTGCGACATTCTGTCACTCGATAACCGATCGTGCGATAATTTTTCACTTGATAACCGCTCGTGCGATAGTTTGTCACTTGATAACCGCTCGTGCGGTAATTTATCACTCGATAACCGCTCGTGAGATAATTTATCACTCGATAAACGCTCATGCGAGAGTTTGTCGCTCGATAATCTGTCGTGCGACATTTTGTCACTCGTCCGTTCGAGCTTATCGCCCGATAGGCGGTCGATCGACATTTTTTCGCTCGGTACCCGATCAATTAGCATTTTTTCAGATAGTCTATCCGTAGATTTCCTGTCTGAAAGTGACGATCGATCTGATAACCTTTCGGTTGACAGTCTCTCATTCGCTAGTCGTTCCTGCAACCGATCTGTGTTTAACCGGTCGGGGGGTAGTCGGTCGGTGGACCGTCTGTCGGGGGGCCGGTCTGTTCGGTCCGGTATCCTTTCGTTAGTTCGTTCAGACCGTTCGATGGCGACTCTTTCTTGTATCCTCTCGTAGGCCATCCTTTCTGCTTCCCGTTTCCTCGTCAGTGTTTCTGGTTCCTGCGGCGGAGACACTCTTGCGATGGCTTCTTCGTTCCGTCTCTCTGCTGATCGGTCTCTGTGCCTTCTGTCGTCGTCGTCCACCCTGGACTCGAGGGCTGTGCTTTCGATTATTGTGACTTGACCTTTGCCCTTTCCGCCTTTCCCTTTGCCGCCTTTACCGCCCTTTCCTCCACACTCATCTGCCTTTTTTGGTGTAAAAACCTGCAAAAAATGGTATTACAATTAATATACTATCAGATAACTAAATGTGTAAAGTAGTTTTGTTAATATACAAAGAGTAGATTAGAGAAAGTAGAGTAAGATACAATTTAAATATATTACATTTTTTAATTTCAAATTTCCTACAAAAGTATTACAAACATAATAGACTCATGTTTTTTGCCACATACAGAATTTGGCTAATATGGTCGTATATTAGCTTGTCACCCGAATCTAAAATATTGAGTGTTGAATGGCGGGAACTCAACGCCGCACGTTGTCTTATAAGCGCGGGGACATGAAAATATTTTATTTTTTCTAGTGAAGATCGAATCTACAAATAATGAGTTTACAATTAGATACCGTCATACTATAAAAATTACATTACTAATGTTTAATAAAAAAACTTGTTTGATAGATATCTAGTTAGGAGTAAACATATCCAATACTATCCAAGCCTACCTTTCTAAATATATGCGTTTTTGTGTCTTGCAAGGGATGATGCTGTGGCGGGTCGGGTTCAGGCTCACTGTCGGGTGCAGGCGTGGGGGGACCCCCGAGGGTCTTCTTTGGGGGCCGACCACGTTTCTTCTTGGCAGGCCTCTCCTCGGGGGTTCGAGGTTGCTTTGGCGGCCTACCACGTTTGACCCCACTTTGGGAGTTATTTGAGATAGATATAGGAGGTGATGTTTGGTTTCGTACCTGTTGGGGAAGTTAACTATTGAATTGGATATGTTATTTAAAGTTTTATCTTGTAGTGATTTACAATGGATCGAAACACTGATGATAGCTTCACAAATTATTACTTATAAACCAATGCACTTTTCAATTGCCAAAGATACAAAAATATATTTCAACTATGTACTATATAGTGTACTTTACTACAACTATACACATAGTTATTTAACTCTAATCTGTATTTCTAATACGAGTACATACAAGTATGAAACTGATAGCTGTCTGTGTCGGTACAGACGGTATCTTCACGGAAAGATATATGTGCAGTTTCTCAGTTTCTGATCGAACTGTTTCTCAGATGCTAATCTGAGAAACAGTTCGATCGATTTAAATGCAGTTTTCACTAATCTATTTTGATAAACTACAACACGATTAGTGTCGTTTTATTTCAATTGGTTTGGTTGTTTCAATTCATAAACAAAAAAATTTTATCAATTTAATTTCCCACCCAGACATAGTCGCAGGCATAGCTTGTTTCAAATCAAAAATAGTATTCAAAAGCCCTCTCTAAATATCGAAATTACAAATACACATTTAATATAAACCAAACTAATAAAAAGGATGTTATTATAAAATATTATTAGAAATCTGATCTAAATAATGTAATTTGCCTACCGGATTCGGTCTCGGCGCTTCGTCATCACTCGACGCAGCAGAGATGCGGTTAGCGAGAGACCTGCGTCGCCTGGCTCCGGAGGCCGGGGGGGACGGCGAGGATGCCTCTGAATCCGACAGTTCTGATATTGGGCTCTGTAAAGATAACTTTTATGAGTTTAATGTCAAGAAAAAAACCATTACGTTGATAAGATCTTTGATTTTCACAGTTTTGCGCATATTAAATTAAACTTTTTAACTCGATTAATCGAGCACATTTAAAATTATATATAAATTGCTCGATTCGTCGGGTTTTCAGAAATGTATAATTATAAATATACGCATTGAATTTGCTTATGTGAAACATTTAAAGTGTATATTATCGTATTTTCTTGGGATCAATTCTTGTGTGAGGTAAATATTTCTTTTCAACTTGTGTCGACTATACTACCAGATTGGACGACGTGCTTATATTCCCGTGTAAAGCACCAACAGCCTTCCACAGCATATCTTTTACTTTAAAATAGTTGTTCAACACTATATGCCTTTCTCTGCGCGGTAGATCAGATAAATTCCTTTCGAAGTAAATCAAAGCATTTCTCAAATTGCTCTTTAAAACGGCCAAATCTATCCATGTTTGCTGAATGTTCTCACTGGGACGGTTTGCGATACATGTTTGCATACATCTTATAATAAGTTGGAACAAATCGTTATCCATTTGAGACTAAGAAAGGATCACTTAATTAAAAAAAACTGTAATTTCTTAAGGAACACAAATAACAAGAGATGTTGATTATTCAAAAGCTAAAGAACAATTGCGCACAACACGAGGAGCTCGCTGAATCAGGGTCCGTATACGGAGAAGTGTTTATCGCTCGTAATTCAACACCTGAGAAAGGTGCCACCTAGTCACTATACAACTGGTAGATATGAAACCGTTGCGTTATATGCTTGTTGTTGCAAAAAAATTATACTATAGGTATATTAGGCAGTGTTGCATCATTATATTATTAATGTGTACATATGAAAGTAAAGCGATGTACATACTCGTAAATGATTACATTGTAATACAATTAAACTTCAAATAAATTTGTTAAAAATAAACGTTTTATTATAATATCTTTTTTCAGCTTCACGCTGTATCCCGCACACAGCAGTGTAAGCGGAGAGAACACAGTGTTAAGATACTACGTTCAACATTTTCCGCCGATTCGGGGTTAAGTGCCCGAACTTAACGCCGCGCTTTGCCTCGACATCAGAGTGAAGAAGTGAGAATATTAAATATTACGATATTATGTCATCAAAATATCGATAACAGAATCTAATGATTCTAACTATGAAAACAACTAAAAAAAATCTTATGAAAGGTGAAAAAAAGCCAAATCAAAATACAATAAAAATAATACCAAAACTTACCGGTTTTTCCTTCGCATCGGCCAGAACATTGCTCAAATCGTGATCAGGTGGATGGGCGGGCGGAGGTGCAAAATTCGACAAGCTCCATGAGGGTCTTTGGGCTGGGGGCGGAGCGACAGCCGGCGGGGGCGCATTCCCACTTGTGGACTCCGCTGACGAGGACTCGGATTCTGAATCCGAGGGAGAAGACTCGCTACCTGAGCTTGGACTTCCGCCTGAACCGATTGGTGAGAGGATGCTGTGGAAACAGGTTTAATGATTATTCTAAAATTAATATAAAATATAAGTGAGCCCTTCATGGCGTAGTGTCATAGCGTGTAACTGTAAGCGCGACGGCTATGGGTTCGAATACCACTAGAGGGAACTGAATATTTAATATTTTCATTAACTTGGTTTGGCAACAGGATAAAGCGAGGCGTTAAGATCCGCTATTCACGCAATATCTCGAAAATTCGGCGGAAAGTGGGGAACGGAGTCACAAGATAAGATTCCCTCTGTCTACCCCCACCTTACTGTATGCGGGATTAAACGTGAAGCTTAAAAAATCTTCAAAATAAAGTATATATAAGTCGTCTTGAATATGTTATGAAGTAATAAATATACGAAACAAGCAGTTCAAAATATAAACGTAGATAGCCACCTAATAACTCTAAGACAAAAGATAGGAAAATCATTATTTTTGAGAACACCTCCAGACAACATAGCTTGCCTTCAATATGATACACACACGGCGCTCCTGGTGCTCCTCTCACATTATTAACGAACGTTATTTATCTAGCGTAAAACCGTATAACCGTTGTTTGCTATAAAGTGGAAGCACGTAAACGTAAATTATGTATATAGTAGCCTGAATAAAACACGATTATACTATCGTATAAGGTAACTGAGAGTTTTATTTTCGTAATAGAACCTTTTGTTTCATTTACCTAAAAAAAGGCACATATTTTTTTTGTTTAACTAGTAATAATATTCGGCGGAACTCAAAGTCGCGCTTTGTCTCGTTACCAGAGCGAGGAAAAGAAACAATCGCACGATTGTATCTCTGTGTGGACTGGCCTCAAGACTTAACAATTATCCTATAAAAAACTCAAATACAGAACAGGAATCGAACCCATACTAGTATAGGCTCAATTATATTTTCAAAGAAAAGAACACAAGCTGTTTTTTAATTCTTATACTAAGCGTTTCAAGCGTATCACCGTCTCTTACCGAAGTCGGGAAACAAAGGAGAACTTATTACCTCATATAGTTTATGGATGAAAGTTACTCGTATAGTTAAATATTGGACTTGTAGATTAAAAAAGTTCCAACGTTATTGACTGAACATCAAGCGGATGATGCGGTAAATTGACTTGAAAATTGGACCTAAATGATACGGGTTCAAGCAAAATATGACAATAAAAGTACATTATGAATAAAATTAAAGGATATTTTATAGGAAAACTTGAAAACTATTTATTTTGGTAAATCATTGCTTATTTACTATAAATGTATGGTATATACAGAAATGTATAATATTTATAATAATCACTATTTATATGATATTATAATATAATTACTACGAAATTTCGAATAAACTATAACACACAATTATGAGATATTTTTCAGCTTTACGCTTTATCCCAGTAAGGAGAGAGAACTGAGTGTCAAAAAACTACTAATCTACACTCTCCGCCCAAGCCGCCGCGTTTTATCAATTTAATTTAATTTCTTTATGAAAACACTCGATATACACCACAAGCAGTACATAAACACAAACGAGTAGGTATACAATATACTCATCACAAATATAATTCGTGCGACGTAATATAAAGGTCAAAGTCGATATTGCATTACATAGTATGTTGTATGTAGTAAGCTATAGATATAGTATACAAATGCTCGTCATAAGTTGACCGACTTATTACGTAGCGTGCACACTTGAGTCAAGAGCCAAGGCTAGGTGAAAGCGTAATGCGACAAGATTTACTCACTATATAATTTAATCCGTCTATAAATAGTATACATATAATAGAATTATCAAGATAGCCAATTATAAGCTACATAAGATTTTTTTCTTAAACAGTCATATTAAATTATATTTTATAAAAGAACTTGAAAGCAGTATCATGCTTTTTTCAAAACTTTATCGCCAATTTCAACAGAGTTGAAGGAGAGATCCAAACAGACAGAGAAATAATAAGCAATTGTCAGAATATTCTTCACTCAGATGCAGTGTATAACATTTAGCTTATATAGCCTCGATAAATGGAATATCCATCTATAAAAACGTTTTATTGAATTCGAACTAATTTTTAAGATTATCGCGCGATTATCTTCTAATCTAATTTATGGGTGAAAATGGACAAACTCTACTATTAAAATTATTGTAATGAACTATTCTTAAATTTCATAAGTAATAATTATCATGTTCAAAAACGAAAGACTAATAACTAACATACGATCGAGGGGAATTGATAAATATATGCTTGTTTTCCGAGTGTAATATTACAGAAATCAATGGAAAAATAAGACAAAACCAACTTAATTGACACTTTTATATATAACGATTTTCGAACTACACGTTTCATTTCGCATTGAGTAAGGGTTATCCGCTTTCCGCTCCAATTCGAAAAATAGCATTTTAGTGAGGCAACTCAACGCCGCGCCATGTAATATATATAAAGACAATTTTGTGAAAAATTTTTTTCCAAAAAAGTAAATACATTAATTATACTTAAGAGATCAAATATATTAAATTAGTACAAAACATGACTTACGGTTCTAGTCTGGTAGTGGTGGCTGCGACCTCGTCGTCGCTCTCCGACAGCCCGAGGCTTTTGTTCACCACGTCACTGTAAGCGAGCGATAGTGATTTATAGTATTTACGCGTTCATTTAAAATAATTTTAAGGATATTTTATAACTATAGATTATACATAAATTACCTAGCTGTATTTAAAAACTTCATTATTATGATAAAGAAAATAAAGTCCTAAAAAAGGATATTGATACTTTATATAGAGTATCAATTTATTTTAATTGTAATTTATTGTTGATCTGTGATACTTACGGAGACACAGAACTCCTTGAATTTGATATCCTGTTGCCCACGCCTGTAAACAAAGGAAAATGAAACGTTAGTAAAACGGAACATATTAACACTATGGAACTACGGAAGTTCAACACTGATTTAATCTCAATTCACAAGAAAAGTAAAAAGTTACGAGATGTATATGCCGAAAAAGGCGTATTTAAAATTGTTCCCATAAAATTCCAATAATTTTAAGACAGCACGATTACAAACACACAAAGTATTTGAAATGCAAGTTTCATACATTTGTTTCTATCACTGTCTTAGTTTTAAAACCACTTAACCGGTAATGTCTTCGTCACTCACACTCTGGGGCTTAGTAACTTATTATATTGGTAGTGTAACTCTTATAGAGTGAGCAATAGAAATCAGAATGCGTGCCGGTCCGTCTCGAGAGGTCCTTGTTTGTTTAGGCGCAGCCAACGCGAATGTAAACACCGGGTTTGGTTCCCAGCCGATACTCGCCGGCAGGGCTTCGAACTTTACAGTGGCTCGACTCGAGATTGTATACGAATAATTCAATCAAACTTCTCGAGTTATTGTACTGTGCTGGTGCTCGACAGTGGGAACTCGACAAATTGTTTGTTGATATACAATACTGCTTTCATGCGCCACCTTGTAATATATATGTACAGTCAATATACTTACTAAAGTCTACTCGGTCACTCTGGTTTATGTCAGTTAGTATTTAGTGATGGAAAAGAACTTTAACATTATCAAATGTTTTATTTATTATTTTTACAACTTTACACACTGAAACCCTACATTTTGATAAAAATGAAAAACAAAAGTAAAAAAACGCAACGTTTGTAAAGAAACAGATATCTTAAAAAAGTCATAAACATTCATTCATTTTCTTATTTATAAATATGGCATATACTGATCATACTATTATAAACTTAACCTGAACGCTACATCCCGTAAATATTAGAATACAAATGTCAAAGTCCACCTCCCACCAAAATTCGAGGCATTTTTCTTTTTTTTTTTGGATTTTTGCACAATCAAACTGTTTTACTAATGCGGGATGATGGAAAAAAATCATTCACCTTGATGACAGACAAACTCTGCTCTCGCTACGCCACAATATCAATTTAATTAAATCTTATAAAATTTATGTAAGAACGTAATCAAAAACCATTAAGTCTACAATATTGTATATAAGTAGAAGTAACGGTGACCCAGCCGTCCTACCGTCCTATAGGGCTACGACCCTATGGCCGTTGCGCTCACAAAATCAATTTTAGAATTACTGACATGTTTGTCTGTGAATTGTTTGTGGAATATAAGTCGAAAAATACGTTAATTCGTTTATGTCTGTGTGTGTTGTGAGCTGTAAGTTTATTTTTTATAAATATTAAAGTTCCTTGAAATCATAGTGATTTTTGAAACAGCATTAAATATTTAATAGTTATAGATATATATCTTTTTCACACTAAAATACGACATCGTTTCATCTTCAGCAGCTTTTTAAATGAATATAAAGCATAAACAGAAGTATATAGTAATAAGCATCACAAAATTCTCACATCGCAAAAATGCGGGAGATTTGAAGATAAGCGACCGGAACATCCATTACACGAATAAAGTTTCAAAACCAAATGAGCAAATACATTCAACGTCGTACCTACTACTACAGAAGAAGTATTATAGTTCTTAAAGAATATCATAATAAAAAGAGTAAAGCACTTGCACGTAGCAAATGTGAATACAGTATTTCTAGGAAAATAAAGATTGATGTTCCAAGATGTCTCGTGGTGCCGTTGAGAGAATGTAAATGTCCTTCTTGACTTCCGACGTTTACGTTTGTAATACACGAACAATCCACGTGAAATTATGTGAAAAATTAAAAATGATACATCGTCATGCAGATTTGACAATATTTTCTTGTAGCTGTTTTTCTGACTACTTTTTTATAAGTAGTTGTTTTTAAATTGTTTTTAAATAATAAACGTATTTTATGTCGTCAGAGGCCCTTCGCAGACGCACAAAGGAAACGGCACCGCGGAGTATAATTACACAAACTATGAGAACGTATCATTGCGATCACGCTAATGCGTAGCGTAGCACAGGTACAACGCGCGTCACGCTTCAAGTCTCTCCGACCGCCACTTTATTCACTTTCATATATATGTATGCTTATATCTTTATTGATTTGAACTTTTTACAGTTAATAAAATAAATAAAGATAACGGATAGTCTTAACAGTAAATTCTATTTCCCTAACCCGCTATACGTGAGACGTAGTGTAAAACTAAAAAACTAGAGCAAAAGGTTATTTTTATTATCACACTTTGTTTTAAAGAAATAACAACTTAGAAATTTTCGTTTAGCTTGACGCCGAATCCCGCACAGCAGGGTAGGGAAGAAACCTAATGTTAGAACACTCCGCTCCCCATTTTCGCCAAAGCCATAACCTATCGCGTTCACACGCTTGAGCATCTGCGGCTCAACTTAAAAAGTGTTGCTATTTAAATGAGAGATCATGTAAAAAAACCGATTATTCCAGTAAATTTCTACATTTAAATAAAAACTACATATTCTAAAAAAAAACCCGTCTTTAGGGAGTGTGTTGAAATACACATTCTCTTTATTGCCCGCACTAGAGCACGAACGATATGAACGTTAGTTCAATTTAATTTTGAATGAAGCTCATTATAAGTCTAGACTACGCTCTGGAGTGGTGTGAATGCGTAAAGTAAATACACTTTTTTATGCCATCGGTGTGTAGCGGACAAAAACCCATAGTGTTTTATTTCATATTAATATTTCTTTTTGGAAATGTTAATTTCAATTCAACGTAACTCGTTTTGACAGCACGTAGAGCTTTTAACCGACTTCAAAATAAGGAGGTTATTAGTGTGATATGTATCTATGTGATATTTCGAAAGTTGACTAATATGCAGATATTCAAGGACCTGTGCAAAGTATCCTTAAACGTATTGTATTTTTGTTCACATTTTTTTACGAAATTAAAAGTCGCATCTAGATTGATTCTTTATGATTTAAATGGGGGTAAAGTCCAAATTAGGAAACAATCTAAGTTTGAATGCGGCTCAATTTATATTTTATTAAGTTGCAATAATTAAATAAACACGAACGCTATCTTAAATTAATGAAAAATTATATTAACTACTAAAGCAACCACATCATTAAATATATCCGATCGGTGTCCACTTTTATACGAAGATAGTTTCAATTCTTATAGCAAACAATAATTCCCATACAATTGCACTTAGTTTTTTTTATAAAATATTTAATAGATACGTACAGTGGATTGATTATAGGATATCATTGCAGTTAAGTAAAGATAAAAATCCATAAACAACATACATTCATTAACTATATCTATTAAAATGATACTTATAATATCCGTCATTATAACCTTCCTTTATTTATAATAAAATTGAACTTTATCACGATAGACACAAAGGTACACATGATTTCTTATAAAAAAAAAAGAGTTACCTTATTCGTTTGTATGTAAGGACACACAGGTCAATCACCGTTTAGAACAGATATTCAATTAAAAGCTCTACCTTTATAGCAATAGATGACGTATCGGCGTGGAAAATTTTTCACATTATATTTAAGTCTGCCGTTTTTTTTTTTCTGTTTGCGGTTCGTCGGTCAAATGTAATCCTATTGTTCTTTACGTGGAAACAACATTGGCGAGTGGTAGAAAAATAAATTAACTTAACAATTTATAGATACAGATAATTAATTGAAATAAAATTTAAATTAACTGCAATTATAGTGGAGCGTCAATGGAGCAATTATTCGCCCAGTTTTCGAAACATTGCGTGATGTGTAGTGTAGCGTAACTCAACACTGTGAGTTGTCCCGTTACCGGAGAGGGAAAATAAAAATATTTTTTCCCGAGAAATATGTTAGAAATGAAAATTAAGTCCGAAGATAAACATTAAACCAAGACCGACAAGCATATTTGGTCAGATATTCTACGTTTTACAGTAATCGTTTGACAGACATGTAACAAATAATAAAATATATAAACAGAAACATTACATTATTTGCGATGCCCAAATTTCAAAGGTTAGTTCACGCTTGATTTGTGAACAATTTTATATTGCGTAAAAGAAAGGGGGTGGACGAGATTCTTAGAAGACCTTTATTTGATATTTTTTGTTTAGAGTTAACAAACCGTCGAAATAGACAATTCTATGATAATTTACGGCTTATAATATAATTTAAAAATGTAAAAATTTTTTTTTCGGAAGGCTTCAACTATTGTTGCACAATTAGTGGTTATAAAATAAACAACAATTAAAATGTGACGTGTAACGTCCATCTTCATTTTTAAAAGAACAAAACCTTTGAAGGTAAAGAAGAAAAGCAAAAAAACCTATATTTTGTATGAAACGAGAGTCAATGCTACATTATGTCTAATAGGACCGGAAATATATAAAAATTAAAATAATATTTTAATTTCCTATGCGTACCACGATGGCGTTACAATTTTAAAAAGTTTGAAAATAAAAAAGAATAGTGTGTGTTAGTATATGTAGTATATATAGTGTTTGAATAGTGAATGAAGTTAATAACATTCCATTTATTTAACTTCATACTTTACCTTTAGCGGTGTTGCAAGAAGAGCTAAACGGAACATTATTATACCTTTTTTGTGAAAGAGGGCATTTGGAACTCCGTTCTTTTGACGAGGCACAATCCGCTGTCATCAAACTTCAAACACGCCTTTTACGAGGCATTTCTCCAGTATCGTTCATGTTATGTTCTCGAAAGTCTACAGAGGTCCCCCCTGGATCTCCTTCTTTATTATGTAAGAAATTAGATTGCGTTCATGGGAAGGTGACATTAACTAATAGAAGTAATTTGAAAGCCACAACTATTGGGTAAGAAGGAACTAAACGTTTCTTTAATTTTGCGTGACGAATCGTGTGCCCGGCTCTAACGTACGCACGTAGCGTTACGCACACAAATTTCGTGTGAAATTGAATTTGAAATTCGTTAATGTAAAGACTTCACGCTGGTGAAATTATTTATCTATTAAAATGAATTATTATGATTAGTTCGATGGTATCGTGTTGTAGTTAGGCAGTAGGTAGGTCAGTCTCAGTTCAGCATATATCAAGGTAGGTAGGTGGAGGAGAACACACGTATTAAGTGGCGGAACTTATCGCTGAACTTTGCTTATCTGAGCGGGGAAATAAAAATAAATTGTTCTAACAGTCATCGCGAGTCGAACACAGACGCATTGCACACCATAAACCAAATTATATTTAAAACACGCAAATTACCAGTATCGTCAGACATAATACTTCGTTGCATAATTTAACATATATAATGAGTAAATTATTAAATGTCATCTATGTATAATGTTCTAACGTAGGCAGAGGGAACCTAGTGTTAAGACACTCCGTTCCCCACTTTCTGACGAATTCTAGAGGCATTGCGTGTTGAGTGGCAGAACTCAACCCGCCCTTTGCCTCGACCCCAGAGCGTAGAAATAGAAATATAAACGTAAATAAATATTTCATTTCCTCGAGTGGTGATCGAATCCACAAACAATTTTAATTCAAAATACTATATTCTTCACAGTATTGTAAGACCAAATAAGATTGACAATGGCACGCTCTACATGGGTGATCTCAGATGCAATAATCTCGTGTTTTCATCAAGCTGTCAATGTCTAATGATATGTGCTAGGCAAGTCATTTACGCTTATGATTTATTTAATTACAATCGCTATTGTTTACAACCAAGTTTTTAATTAAACACGTTCACACGCATTCGTTAGTTAGCTCTCGAAAACTTAAGGTTTATAGTGTTAAAACGAAGTTGTCCCCTTTCCACCAAATTTCTGGGTTATTGCGTGTTGAGTTCAGAATGAACGTTTACAGTCGAACGATGTGCCGCCGCGCGCGCAACAACTAGGATATCAAACATAACGTGACTTTTACGAAAAGGTAGAGCTAGTGTTAGGACTCTCCGTTCTCCACTTTTCGTTCGTTTTTGACCGAAGAAACAAGTACTTCTATTCACTTTAACCCAATACTCCCAACCAATACCAGCTATTTTCTTATTGTAAACACAGAATTTGACGCAATCGAATATCTCGGAACCACTGCGTCGTAGACACTGATCGAATCTCTTTTATTTACTGACGCATTGTCTTGTCTGCGTCATAAATCTCAGTAATTAGCATCCTCACGAGGCGCCCCCGTCACTCCCGCACTCCCCCCTCCCGCGCCGGTGCATATTTTGACACCTGTTATTTATATCTGATTGTTCTGTGATATATTGCGTCTTTTTCCTCAACAATTGCCACTGGCCGTCGTAATTGAGTAATGTTTACTAGGAAAGACTTAACGTGAGTGAACGTGTAAAGATTATTCGAGGACTGAAATTACTTAACTTCACGTTTTGTAGGAATAAAGCGTGAAGCTCCGTTCTCTCCGATTACCCCGCTCCCCAGCGGGGTACCGT